>OX578146.1:44661274-45251274 GCA_951213105.1 Amaurobius ferox
GTAAAAGCCCAGGACACAACAAAATCAGGAATATCGCGGTAAAAAACCTACCCTTAAATATAATGCTTTACTTGACCATCTTAATAAATAAAATACTAGAACTTAATTATTTCCCCAAAGAATGGAAGGTAGCGATAATTATAGTGATCCATAAACCTGGTGAGGATGCCTCAATTCCAGCCAACTACAGACCAATCAGTTTGTTACCGACACTTAGTAAAATTACTGAGAAAATAATTCTTAAGAGACTGAACACGCACCTTAGTGAGAATGATATTATCATTCCGGAGCAGTTTGGATTTCGGCCAAAACACTCCACCACTCATCAATTGCTGAGAGTGGTAGAGTACATTTCTTCTGGTTTTAGCAATAAGACACCCACAGCTGCGATTTTTCTTGACATACAAAAAGCCTTTGATAAAGTGTTGCACTATGGATTAGCTTACAAATTGATCACTCTAAAAGTCCCTGACGCACTTGTCAAACTTTTAATTTCATACCTAAATAACAGACACTTTTAAGTCAGAGTAAAAAATAACTTATCTACACCCAAACTCACTAAAAGTAGTGTACCGCAAGGATCCATCCTGGGCCCGACACTCTTTAACATATATCTAAATGACATTCCCAGGACCCCAGACACGGAGCTGGCACTCTATGCAAACGACAGCGTGATACTTGCAAAACACCCTTACGTCTCAGTAATGCACAGACAGCTACAACAACACTTAGACATACTCCAAACATGGCTGGAAAAATGGCGAATAAATTAAACCCCAATAAATGTCATTGGATTTATTTCTGTAGAAAACGTAAACCTCCGCCTCCTCTGTACATAAACAACCATGCCCTAAAAGCGGAAAAATCTAATGAATACCTAGGTGTAACGATAGACTCCCACCTAACTTGGAAACTGCACGTAACGAACATAATTAAAAAAGCGTATATAACCATAGGAGCCTTATACCCAATGATAGGAAACGGAAATCTAAGTTATTAAAATAAACTCCTAATTTATAAATCGGTCATCCGCCCGGGAATGCTGTATGCAGCACCCGTGTGGGGATATGCCTGTAAAACTACCATATATTTATTAGAGACAAGACAAAACAAACCCCTAAGGATTATAAGGAAAGCCCCCTAGATACTTAAGAAACTCGGTAATTAGGAAGGGCTTCAAAATAAAAACTGTTAGAGCCCAAATTAAAAAGCTAGCGCTTAAATTCTACAAAAATCTGCCATCTGTCCCAAATGAACTATTATTTAATCTTCATGACTATGATCATCGCAAGGCTAAATCTCGTAAGAGACCCCGTTCGGTACTTAACTTTGTTATTCGGTACTAGGAACGTCCCACCTTAATCAGTTGATATTAAATGAAACTCGCGATCTTTGCTTTTCTACAAAATGTCTTAAATCCTAAACTTCTAGGTAACCCTCCGATCTGCATCAACCCTCTAAACTGCTTAAACTCTAAATGTGCAACAAACTGCCACACTAGGAGCTAGGTCAAATAATAACAAGCAGGATCAATCATGCTTAAAGCATTGATTATGAAACACTTTCCAACTTCGATGCAATTTCATTTAAACAAGCCTAAAATGCAATACATTCCTCGGTAATATTTTGAAACTTATCACAATACAGCATTAATGTATTATATTTGAAAACTTAAACCTTCATCGAAAAAAATGAACTTCATTCAAATGACGGCATTGAAATATAAATTGCCTGGTTTAAACATTTCTAAAATGTTATACATTCCTCGGTAATAGTTTTAGAATTATCATAATACTACGATAATTTATTATATTTGAAAACTTCATAGAAAACAACTGAAATTAATTCAAATGACGTCATAGAAAAAAAAAACACGCCTGGATCTCTCTATAAAAACAGGATTTCATTCATAACTTTCTCCCATTCATTTCATTCATCACAATACTATAATAATTTATTTTATTTAAACATTTTGTTTAAGACCATGGAGCTACAAAAAATTAAACTCTATGCTTGAAACTTCATCGAAAAAAATCGTCCTTCTCTTTATGAAATCAATTAATATTTCATTCATATCAGTCATGCAGACTCCATGGACTAAATTATTTTGTGTTAAAAAAATACAGGAATTCTAATACAACTCATTCTATATATTTTGCTGTTTACATTTTACATAGGTGAAAAATAGGCTTAGTTGTAGTAATAATCAAATTTAAATGAGCATTTAAGCTCAAATATATTGTCATTGCGTTGTTTCAGTATGAAGATGCACAGAATTTAAGCAAAAATAAAGTAGTTTTAGGACGGATACAACACTCAATATGAATTAAAAAGAACTTAAAAAATCACGATTTTGAAACAAGATGGATGCCATATATCATTTTGAAGTGGGTCATGTGATCGTTTCATATCATGGTCACCTGATCGTTTCATATAAGAGGTGTAATTATTATTTTAATTTTTATTTAAAAAACTACTGAATATATTTCGCTGAATTTTTTTTTATACATTTTATGGAACAATTTGAATATTACCTAAAATTTTCGAAGCAATTTGTGAATTTTAAATTTGCTTAAAAAATGTTTGAAAAATTAGGTCCCATAGGGCTCAATGCATTTCATTTTTTCGACCCGGGTTCAATCCAAAACTAATTGGGTGATATTATTCATTTATATTCCCATAGGTTCTACAGACCGTCTGAACAACATACTAAAATTTCATTTCGATTAAGTCATTTTTACGGCAGTTATCGTGCTAACGGACAGACAGACAGACAGAATGAACAAATTCATAAACACTTTTCAACTTTGTTGTAAAGTGTTAAAAACAGTAAATCAAAAACCTCGAACCTCCAACTATGGGCCAATAAAATAATGTCACAGTATGAAGATAAGAACCACACCTAGAGATTGGAGATTAAAGGCGCATCGCGCCTGGTTCTCTGTTCTGGACGAAACTCTATGTCCGTGTCCACTCCTCTTTTGGACTTCGGATTTGTTGATTTTCTTCATTGACGAAGGGGATCCACGTATTCTCAAAACAGCTGTGCGCTGCATTATTGTGCTATTTGTGTTTATTTACGTTGCTCTAATTTTCTTTAGTTTGCTCTAGTTTTCTAGTTTGCTCTAATTTTTAGTTTGCTCTAGTTTTCTCGTTTGCTCTAGTTTTGCTTAGTTTTTGAGCTTTTTATGTAAATGCCATTTAGTATTAAGGACCTGTGCTACTGAGATTGCATTCTTCTAATTTAAGTTATTACAAAAAAATCTGTTTGCCATTCAATTTGCTTGACGTCTTAAATGTTAAAAACGTTAAGAGACATTGGAAGCATTATTCATACAGGTCAATGCAATCTCAGTCATGAATAAAGCTGGGTATACTGAACAAATGGTCCACGAACTATTTGGTGAAACTATTGCTATAAATCATAGAAAAGTTTATAAACTTCTTTCGAATGTCCACTAAAATAAGTGGCCTACGGATTGCTTATCCAATCCGCCTCTGAAAAGAAAGATTAAAAAACTTTGAAGAAAATATTCGTAATGATTCTAAGGTAATATTTCAAATTCATGTGACGCTTTAATCACAAGCAAACCGAAACAAAAGCTATATACAGAAAACCATATATCTTCTGTATTATTCTTTGTGTCTTCCTATCTAATGTATTTATTTCAATACATCATTCGTTTTGACTTTTGTTAGTTTTATATAGAATTTCCTATAAACTAAATCTTTTTAGGTTTATAAAAAAAATTTCGCCACTATTTACATGTTGCAAAATAAGGTTTAAATAGCGTGATGTGGGCAACATATTACCTTCCCTACTCTATGTTTTGCATTACTTTGATGTATTATGCAAAACTATATTTTCACTCTCATTTATATCTGCGTTTCAGACCATGTACCACAATTAAAATTCAAAGTTTTGAGTTGTTTTGTTGTATAAATAAAATAATTTAATTATCTGCACTTACAAAACTTTCTTCAAAATATCATCGGCGTTTAATTAATATCATATAAACTATGATTACTGAAATTTGGCAAATTAGTTGGTGTTGAAAACTAAAACTACTAGAAAAGGGGACTGTTCTCCTGAATGGAACATCCTAAATCTCGTAAGAAAAATGTTAACACTTGTCGCGTATAATATTACATATATAAAGCCAACTAACTCATGTTACGATATTTAATATTTCTTTACTTTTATGCAGTTTTTTTTATATATCCATTCAAAAATGTGAAATATCTTAAGCATAGTTCATACCAGCGTTCTAAAATGAGCGTCGTTCGTTTTCTTACGTACACAATGACTATTTATATTATAATATTTACTGACTTGCTATCATTCTAATTTTTTTAATTATTAAAAATACTGGATACATCCGAACATTTGATTACGTTTAAAATCAATAAATCGATAATCATGCTAAAATTTTATTCATAATGCTCCATTTATTCATGAAATATCACATTTATGGACTCACTGACATAGACTGACATGCATGCATACAGACACACACACACATAAAGTCATACAAACCTACCTACATATACACATCGACACATAAAACCTGACCCACAAACATCACCTTACGATTATCCTATTTGAGTTCAGAATGCTTCAAACCTATGAATACACCAAAAACTTTAAATTCAATTTTTTAAATCGATCAAAATATGTTTTCTATGTAGGATGTCTCTATGTAGGATGTTCTCTATGTAGGATATGTTCTCTAAGTATGTTCTCTATGAAGGTTCTATATGTAGGAAAAATAATAACGAAATTTCGGCTATGTACCCCATAAAAATTTTTCGCATCAGCACATTTCAATTAAATATTACAAATGTTTAAATGGGTCTCAAAAAATTCACACGTATGAAAACTTTTGTATGCCCGGTCGAAATAGTGAAAAACGAAAACAATCTGGTCATGACATTGGCACCAACTCGTCATATGATGCCTAGGAATATGTTCATGACAGCAGGTGTTTTCATGTCTACCATAACTAATTTCAAAATATGAGTTCTTTAGAAACTTAAGACCTTGCTGAAGACCTTATTACGAAAATGGAGACCTTGCGAAAGATCTTATTACAAAATTGAAGACCTTGCGGAAGACCTTATTGCGAAAATAAAGACCTTGCAGAAGACCTTATTACGAAAATGAAGACCTCGCTGACGAAATTATTACGAAAATGAAGACTTTGAGGAAGACCTTATTACGAAACTGAAGTCCTTGCATAAGACCTTATTACGAAAATAAAGACCTTACATTTACTTACATAAAAAGAAACATACTTCTCTTGAATTTCTATTTAATAAAGATATCACTAGGTAATTATTTATAATGTATCAAATTCTTTTCCTTAAAATGTGCTATTTGTACATTTACTTCCTGATACGTCATATTGAGAAAGTATTGCTTTCACGACAATTTTCGATTTCGAGATTTTGACACCTATATATGTTTTAAGACCTCCTGAACATGCTTCGCCTATTTTTGGAGTGATAGCCATCTTTCTGTATATCTGTGGTATTTCTTGTGTACACTATAGCGGCCACAAATATTAATGGATTTTTAAGAAACTCTATATCCGGCTTTGTTATCAAAAAATCTAAACCGAGATGCATTTTTTTTTTAATTCGGACTAAAATTTCAAAATTTATTTGCTATTTTACATTTTTTAACATGGCAACATAGGACGAAATTTGACATAACGATGCATAAAAAAAAGTTTATTTATGGCTCAATGATCGCGAGACTTTATAGTTTCAACCATTATTGTGAAAAATAGTCGCAATGCAATATTTTTATCCGTGACGTCATTAGACCCCTCGGGGGACAAGTTACCCGCACCCCGGGCGGTATGTTATCAAGTATTGTATCAATCAAAAATTTTTAAGTCCTTTGAAGTAAAGAGTACCACGCTATACTTGTAATCATTTGAACCCATGATACAAATTTTTCAAAAAATTCCTTGTAAAATTAAAAATAAACTATTAAGAATGGATTCTAGTATGAGAAAGACGAGTTTCGTCACTCTCCAGTTAATTTTATATAGAACGAAATAAAGGCAAGTTATCGCTACAGCTATAAATTGCATAGAATGAAATGTTTTAACCATCATTTGTAACACACTACTTCTCTGAACTAAATCTCTTTACATTGTTTATCAATAAAAAACAGCTATTAAACACATGCAGACATTTTTCAGAATAATTGGATAAAACGGAACGAAAAAAAAATGAACTCCCTATGTGCTTATCATAATCATAATTAATCCTATTTCACTCATTCTGAGTAAAACACTTAACTAAGAAAGAAGAAGTGCGTAGTATATTTAATGGGCAATAAAAGAATAATGTTGTTTACGGTTCCAGATTATTGAGCGTAAGAAAGAACAAAAACGTTCTAAAGGCGCGTTAGGAAAAGGTTATTATTTATATAAAAAAAGATTGTGTGGAATTATGTCTCAGAGGAGAAAGACAATCTGAATTTTGCTACATGCGGTTTAAAAAATGCATTTTATATTACTTTTCTTAACTTAATTGTTGCTCATGCTACAAAACACCAACTTTATGTTAAATTCATTTTTATAGCACAAAATTATATATCCATCTATAAATTACTCTTAATTCCAATATAATTTCTCCTCAATATTTAGGTTACTTCACAAGGTTAAAGGCAGTAAAACCCAAAAGTACTGCATTGCATGAAAATTGCAGAAATTTAAAATATGGTAATGAACCCAGTCTTATGTCTCTTGTTAAACGATAAAAGGAAATTAATAAAATAGTTGAACTGCCAGTTTGTTCTGAAAACTTGTATTGTATAAAATAAAAATTAAACGGTCGCGAATAACTAGCGATTTAACTTCCGCGATGAAGACCTTTTTGTCAAGATAGAACAACCATATCGTATATGCTACTGGTTTGCTAGGTTTGCAGACTGAAACCCTTTAGTGAAAGTACGATTGTGTTTCTTGAAAATGTTCCTACATTTAAGATTTCTGTTAAAATATATTTTTAATTCTTCCTTTGGATATCATTTAAGTTCTGATTTTAATTTTTAATTACACTTTATAACAAAAAAATCGACGCACCAAGAAGGAGTTGTTCGAATGTGATAAAAATTGCTGGATGTGAAGCACATACATAGAAAAAGACACGATTGACATTTCAGAACAATTTAATGATTTAGAGTTTGGCCGTATACAAAGGGAGGAAGTAATAAGGCGCTATAAATTTCAAAAGATTTGTTGTTTTACAATTTGACATTTGCTACATCTCTTTTATGAATATTTTACAATACCTGTCATGTGCCACTCAAACCATGGCGTCGAATCGTCCCATATTTTCTGTGAGGAGCATCGTAGCAATAACTTACCATACATATAGCCTACATTGAGTAATTGCTCCTCCCCCCCCCCTTTATTTATGGGCTAACCCGGGGCATGAACAGTATTTGCGCTAAGTGCAAATAAATGTTGCATGTAAATGTTATGCTTCATAACCTTGCACGACTATTTCATACACAGGTGTTGGCTGATGATTGTTAGTTAAATAACATACTTAAAATAGTTCTACAAATACAAATACATGTTACTGAAAGCTGCAGATCGGTGCAAACACTTACCAATAGATGTCGTGGCATGAAAGAATCATTAAAACACGTAAAACCTTCGACTGGTTAGTCAATCGAAAATTAGGATACGAAATCCTATCGCATTTAATTTGAACTCCATGGGTGATGGTGATATGCAAATTCTAGTTCACTTAAATGACTACGCAAGGCCTGTTGTGGCCAAGACAGATCTTTTAGTTTTAATTCCATTTTCGGACCTATCTCTGCGAATATAGACGATCAACTTTTGTCAACATCTTTTGTCAGCATAAATATGCGCCTAACGTTGTCTAAGATTCCCCTTCTAACTAATCTTACTGACAGCAAACGGCAACATGTTCTAAGCATCCCTTCTAAGTTACTTTGACATTTTCCTCTTTTTCTAGTTAGTTTTGACCAGAATTATAGAAATCGTGGGTAAGATATTTCTCAAAGGTGGTATAAAAAAGTTTAAGAACCAGAAAAGAAATTAATAACCACTGATTCATAGTTTGGTTTAGAATATTCTCGTTATTATTACTTATCACAGCGATTAAGCAGTTTATTCTGGCTAATTAACAATGATTCGTTATAGATGAGATCGGTCTAAAAAAAAATCGAGCTGCTTTTTATATGAATAGTGTGAAAATGACTAAAGGCAAATATATATATACTGGATTACTCATTTTATATTTTAAAAAATTTAATTTTTATGCAAAATATATCACTAGAATCAGCGGAATAACAAATCCCGCAGGAGTGCAATATTTTTAACAAGTCGCGTCCTTTGAAATCCACATATTTGCACTGAAAAACTAGATTTAGCTCCAGTTTTTTCCAAGGGAGGAATGTGATAGCCATCAACTATGTAAGTTGTTATAATGATAGATAGATTAATCTCATTTGAGTTTTTCTCATCTTTAGAAAAGGGGGTTAGGTCTTTTTCATTACATATTGTAGAATCCACTTTAAAGGTAAGAACTTACAATGCTGTCCCAGTAGCTCTCAGTGGTTGAGCGTAGGCTGGCCAGTTCGAAAATCGAAGGTTTGATTCCCCGGTTGCGGCAGCTAGGTTCTTTATAATGGCGCCCGAACAAATCAACCCTGTAGATTAGTACAAAGATGTTTGAGCTCTGAAGACCCCAGACCGTGCGACTCACATAGTGGGTTTAGAGTAACTATCTGCACGGCCGGGAAAGGATACCTCCTGCACTCAGGAGGCACCCAAGATCTACCATCCCGCAAAACGAACATTTATTTAGATCTAAAAAGATAACAATTGATGAAAAATATTGTGGTTAAACAGACAGTTTTATGCTATATTTGAACTTTACAAATACGTCCATTTTTCAGAAATGGGAAAAGGGTTATTGCGAATATAGATAAAAAGATCATTGAAACATAAAATTTAGAATGAGGTATAATGACATAATGAAAAATAGATTAAAATTAAAGAAAATAATAAAATTTTAAAAGTAAAATTTAGAAAATATATAAAAAAAAATTATATGAAAAGGAAAAAAAATTAGGCACATGAAAAACATGTTAATATGAAGATGTTTGAGGTCTGAAACAGACCCTAGTGTGACTAACACGGATTCAGTTGACTCTGGGATGTGAAGCGCTGATTTCAAATTAGACGAATAAGAACCACGCAGGAAGATAGCCTGGAGAATAAAAATAACGTCAGAAGACTAACCTGAGGTAGAAATATCAAGAGGTGGTCAATCAGATTGTCAATTGCATGCCAATCTCACATTAAAATGTGGAGAATGCAGAGTCCACTTCAAAGATAAGAGCTTGCAATTATGTCTTAGTAGCTTAACGGTAGAGCGTAGGCTGGACAGTTTGAAGGTCCAAGGTTCGATTCCCAGTTGGGGCAGCAAGGTTCTTTACAATATTTCCAATTATTCTATAATTCAAAGAAGTACTTAATTAATTAAATTTGTTAAAACTTACGGTGTTTGAAATAGATTTGCAAAAGACTAATTTTGAGTCTCTAAATTATCGGTATAAAATAATCAAAATATTTTGATTAATAATATGAATAATTCTTGAACTACAGACAATCGAACAACAAAACGTTGCGCTCTTTTTTATATAAATTACATCATACACTCAGTTTCATTAAAGGCCTTAAGAACATGTATTTAATAAGCTTCAAGGTTTTAATTATCATTTCATTGATTAACTAATTAGAAGAGACAGACACAATGACAAATCTCTGAAGTCTTATTATATTAATTTTATTAGCATCTTGCTTTAAGATTAAAGTTTCCATATTTTTTATTCAATATTAGCACAATCGTTAATTTATTTTTTCGGGAGATTTGATTAATATGATTAGAGCACAGAATACAATAGTGTTTCTATAAAATAATGAAAATATTTCACTATTTCTACGATCTAATTAAGATATTTTAAAATGAAATAAAATAAAATAGTGATAAATTTGTTTATTTTTTTATCTATGTCTTTGAAAGTAATTTAAAAATTCGTATTGCAAACATTGGCATTCTAATTTATGATTTAAATAATCTCTCAGAATTTATAAAGATAACAATTAAAAATCCTCTGAGTCCAGAACAGAACTGCCTATTTTTGATTTTGGAAAATAATGACCAATGTTGTAGTTATAATCGTGATGGCATTACAAAAAATCTGATGTGGGCAACACATGACTTTCCTTATATAATGCAATGAATTTACTACTCTTACAGTAAAAAAAATAGGTTTTTCTTATAGTAGATACTTATATTCTTTCCAAGATATTGAATTTTCGACAATTTGTCGTCATTTTCATTAATTTAGCGTCATTTTTATCCATTTGGCGAGATTTTTATTAATGTTGCAACATTTAAAATATCGCCAAGTTGGCGACATTCCACCAGATTCGTCTCCAAAATCTCGCCAAGCGTCATGGACGAAGAAATAAGTTATTCTTACAGCAAATAAATGACTATTGGCATTCAAATACAAAAGTATTACTCAAAGTATATTTTTTCATGAATGGAACGAGCTTAATCCACGAGAATGATGTCACCCATTTATCTCATGGTATTACATGTGAAAAGTGAACATATTTCTCAATAGGAAATATTTTTTTTTAATTTTAAATGACTTTTTGATAATTTTTTTGAAAAATGTGCAATATCTCGAGAACGGTTCATGTTAGCGTTCTAAAGTTTATGCCAATCGTTTTCTAATGAAAAATTACATAAGAAATGTCTATTTGCGTAACTTTATTAATGATTTTGATATTTGATGATTTTTTCAAAATTTCACTCGAAAATTTAGGGGGTTCTGAACATTCGATTACCTTTAAAAACAATAGGCTTCCAGTATTCACAGATTGGGATTTTTGTACCAAATTTCATTCGAATCACTCCATTCGTTCCTGAGATATCGTTTCCACAGACTCGCTGGCACACACACACACACACACATACACAGACATCACCTCATAAATGTTTGATTTGTGATCAAGGATGCTTGAACCATGCTCTCCCGTCGAAAACTCTAATTTGAATTTTCTACCCCGTCACAATACTTTCCTTATACATTATGTATAAAAGGAAAGTAATAATAACAGCATCCATGGACCTGTTTCTCGCGTTTGATCTATGTAATGAAATTGAAAATATGTCTGCATGTATATGTGTTTGTTTGTTTGTTTATTTGTCTCACCGGTTACACCGAAGTTCATGAAATTTTGTGGGTAGCCTTGTAAAATCCCCACATAAAATGAAGTCCATATTTTGTGTTTATTAAACCAGGAGTTATTGAGATATTAATAAACAAGAAATATCAATCTCACATAAAGCATTGATGGTGAAACAGTTTCCAACTGAAATGCCATTTTATTTAAACATTTCTAAAATATGATACATTCAGCGCTGATATTTTTTAAATTATCACAGCAATTTATTATACTTGAAAACTTAGAACTCTATCGAAAAAAGCAAAGCTAGTTTCACAAAATGAAGTTTATTCAAATGACATCATTGAAATATAAACCGTCTGCTTCTCTGTGTAAAATCACTGTATATTTCATTCATATCACTTATATTCAAGACTCCAGCGTTAAATAATTTTACGCGAAAAAAAATTAGCAATTCTTATATAACTCACCTTACAATCACTTGATTTGTTTACATTCTACATGAGTTAAAATTGTACTTCGTAGTAGAAATAATTAAAGTTTAGTGATCATTTAAAATAAAAAAAACAGTAATTGCTTTCACAGAGAATTTAGATACACAAATAACACGAAACATAAAGCAGTTTTATGATGGATGCAACACTAAATATAAATTTAAACGATCTTTAAACATCACGAATTTAACACACATGAAAAAAAAAATAGATTCTATGTTTTATTTAAAACGATTCACGTGATCTCTTCGTATAATATGAGTGCAATTGTTATTTCAATTTATATTTAAAAAACTACCCAACATAATTTTTTGAATTTTTTTACACATTTTTTGTGAAGATTTGAATTTTTTTTTATAAAACTTCCGATTTTAACTTCGCTTAAAAAATATTTGAAAAATTATGTCCCATAGAGTCCAATATACTCGTATTCCATTTTTTCAACCCGGGTTAAATCCGAAACTAATTGGGAGATATTTTTCATTTACATTCCCAGACATTCCATACCCCGTCTACAACATGATAGAATTTCATTTTGATGAAGTCATTCGCCCGATAACTGCCGTAAAGGCAGATATCGTGCGAACGTACAGACAGACATGATCAAAGTCAAAAACACACTGGCGGAAAATAAAATCCCAACACCAAGGAGTTGTGCTAGATAAACGAAATTTGGGAGACGCGTTTTTGCACATATGAAAGATGGCGCCTATTCAAATTTCGCGCTAGACGAATAAGTGTGGCGCTAGCAGCGCCACTATGATCATGCAACTAACGTTTGCTTTAAATACGCTTCGTGAGCGTTATTTATCGTCCGGATTCGACGTTGTGAGCTAGGTTTGAGTCAAGAATGCCTTTAAGGAGATGAAGAAGGAAGTATCAGCAGCTTAGTGAGTTTGAACAAGGCCGTATAATAGGGCTACGAGGAGGTGGATTTTCTTTCCGAGATATTGCAGAAAGACTTGGCAGGGATGTATCTACTGTGCATGATTGCTGGCAACAGTGGTCACGGGAAGGCACTGTCTCAAGAAGATCGGGGTCCGAACCGCACAAGGGCCACTGCTGAGAGGGATGACCGCCGTATTCGCCGCATGGCTGTGACGGATCGCACTGCATCTGCAGCAGCAATTAGAGCTTCTGTTGGCCCCAGAGTGACACGGCGAACTGTAAGAAATCGATTACTTGATGGACAGCTCCGTGCCAGACGACCTGCAGCGTTCATACCACTAACTCCGAATCACTGCCTTCTGTGACATCAGTGGTGTCAAGCTAGAGCTCATTGGAGGGCGGAAGGGAGATCTGTTGTATTCCCAAATGAGAGCCGTTTCTGTCTTGGTGCCAGTGATGGTCGTATATTGGTAAGAAGGAGGCCAGGTGAGCGCTTGGAGACACACTGGACATGCACCAGGAGTTATGGTCTGGGGAACCATTTCCTATGACAGCAGGAGCACATCGTCGTTATCCCAAGCACCTTGACAGCAAATTTGTACATCAGACTGGTGATTGAACCGGTTGTGCTGCCATTCATGAGCAGTATCCAAGAGTGTGTTTTACAACAGTATAACGCTCGTCCTCATACCGTTGCTGTCACCCAACGTGCTCTACAGAGTGTCGATATGTTGCCTTGGCCTGCGAGATCACCAGATCTTTCCCCTATCGAGCACTTATGGGACATTATTGGAAGACAAATCCAGCAACATCCAGAACCAGCATTAACCGTTGCTGATTTGACTGACTAAGTGCAACAGGCATGAAACTGCATCCCACAAAATGACATACGGCCCCTGTACGACACAATACATTCACATTTTCATGCTTGCATTCAAAATCGTGGCGACTATAACGGTTATTAATGTACCACCATTTCACATTTGAAATATCTCTTCTCGCGCATACTTTAACCTGTGACCTTGAAACTTTAATCAAATAAATATGTTACCTGCACAATTGCTTTGCCTAAATGTTATTCTCCTAAACTAATTTCTTCTTGGTGTTGGGATTTTATTTTCCGCCAGTTACTTTTCAACTATGTTGGAAAATGCTAATAAAATTGAAAATTTGTATGTATGTATATGTGTTTGTTTGTGGTTATCGGGATATCATTAAGCAAGAAAACTCAATCATGTATAAAGCATTGATTATGAAACACTTTCCAACTGAAATGCAATTTTATTTAAACACCTCAAAAATGCGACACGGTCAGCGTTGGCATATTTTAAATTATCACAGTACTACAGTAATTTATTATAGAAAACTTAAAACTTCATCGAAAAAATGAACTTTATGCAAATGACGTCATCAAATTATAAATCGTCTGGCTTTCTTTATAAAAGCAATAGTTATTTCATACATATCACTTTTATTCCAGACTCCAGAGCTTAATAATTTTGTTTGAAAAAAATTCAACAATTCTTATACAACTCATCTTACAATCACTTGTTTACATTCTGCATCCATTTAAATTAGGCTTCATTGTAGAAATATTCAAAGTTTGATGATCATTTAAACTCAAAAATATTGTAATTGCATTGGCGCAGAATATAGACGCACAGGAAATACGCAAAAATAAAGTGGTTTTAGGACGGATTCAACACTATATATAAATTTAAAAGAACTTCAAAAATTCCGATTTTTACTCTGGGAAAAAGATGGATGCCATATTTTATTTTGAAGTGGTTCACGTGATCTTTTCATATTATAAGGGTGTAATTATTATTTTAATTTTCATTTAAAAATCTACTAAACATATTTTGCTGAATTTTTTTAATATATTTTATGGGATAATTTGAATATTTACTAAAATTATCGAAACAATTTGTTAATTTTTCATTTGCTTAAAGAATGTTTGAAAATTTTGATCCCATGGGGTTCAATATATTTCATTTTACAACCCAGGTTCAATCCAAAACTAATTGAGTGATATTATTCATTTACATTCCCATACGTTCTAACAACATACTAAAATTTCATTTTCATAAAGTTATTTTTACGACAGTTATCGCGCGAACGGGCAGACAGACAGACAAAATGAACAAAGTCATAAACACTTTTAAACTACGTTGTAAAGCGTTTAAAAGTGCAAGAATATTTTATAAATAAAAGCAAAATGTGAAAAGTATAATATTTATCTAATAAAGAATATAATTTTAAAAGAATACTTTCCCTTCATGCATCATACACCATCACCATTTCATACATCTACACTTGTCAAACACGAGTAAATTCAATCTTACACTTACGGAATAAGTTTCTAATACCTTACTTGAAATAAATGTAATTCTGCCACAATCTTAGAATATTCCAAATACGGCTAAACAGAATAATTAGTATAACTGCTGGAACATAAATTTAACAATGCAAACGATGCTCTGAATTAAAATACACAACTGGCATGGAGTTGCATCCGCAAACCACTTTATCTTCAGGTTCTAAAACTCCAGGCACAAAAGATTCATGGTTAACAAGTTCCTGAATTATTGCTCTTGACCTGAAACTGAGCTTTATATCCAATCTTTACATGACTGGATAATTATGTTTACCTTTCTGCATATCCATTGTTTTGAAGCCAAATGCGTCCTATATTTCAGAGTAATTTATTTATTCGGGGTTAATGTTTATTAAGATAACATTCTTCAAAATCTATAGTTATCCATACAGTACGTAGAAAAGGTTCATTGAACGGGCATTAATTTCTTAGAATTGCACTTCCAATACAGTGTCAAGCATAAGTGGACCGGTTTGGTTATTGTTAGCAATCTTCAGTAGAAGAGCGGTAACAAACACTAAATTCATAAATTGATATAGTGCTGATCAACACGGAAATGTTGATATCTGACATAGCGAAAAGAAAACTTGATTTGTACAGAAATTTTTCTAACCGGTTCACTAAATGTTCTTATGTGCAATAGAAACGCAACTCTAATTTTAAGAACTACCCATTTAAGGTGGTTATATGAGTATACACTTTCTTTATGCAGATGAAATGAGGTAATTTGGTGTCAAAATCTCTAAGGACGAATTACATTTTTAAGTGCATATAAAAGATTTTCCATACTGCAGCCAAATGTATACATTGATTTATTGGCAGCACATAAATAAAATGCATTATACATTTCTTTTATAAATTTCGAAAAAATTAAAGAGCAATATATATTTTTATTTGCAAATTTTCTGCGGACACAATGGGAGAATTTGCATACAGCTCCTACAGAAAATTGTGCTGAGATACAGTGGTAATCAAAATTGCAACACCTACATATTTCAATGGCTTGATGGGAAAAGGTCAGCAATACATTTAAAGTGATATTTAAAGTCAACTTGGCTTGTATACTTACAGACTCTACTTTCAATAACTTCTAGACATAATCGGTTGCGGACATATGACTTATAAAGTTTTTCTTGTCAGGTTACATTTCTTTCTTTTAGCAATTTCGTGTGTAGAAAAGCCTGTTTTACGTAAAGCAATTGTAATACGTTTTTAGTGCTAATTACATCAACTTTGTCATAATGTGTTTTTTTTCTTTTCTATTCAGACCATCCGGCCTACCAGAAGGTGAAACGAAAACAAAATGGATGCCATATTTAATTTTGCAATGAGTCACGTAATCTATTCATATAATATGGGTGTAATTATTATTTTAATTTGCATTTAAAAACTACTTATCATATTTTGATGGCATTTCTTTACACATTTTAAATGGTGAATATTTCATAAAATTTTCAAAAGAATTTGTGGAATTATAACTCCGCTTAAAAAAATGTTCGAAAAAATTAGGTCCCGTAGGGTTTAATTTATTTCATTTTTTCAACCAGGGTTTCATCCAAAACTAATTGGGTGGTGTTATTATTTTACATTCCCGTGTGTCCACAGACCGTTTCAACAGCATGCTAAAATTTCATTTTGATAATGTCACTTTTACGGCAGTTATCGTGCCAATGGACACACAGACAGACGGACAAACTGAACAAAGTAAAATACACTTTGCAACTATGTTTGAAAGTGATAAAAATTTCAATTAAAATGTTGCAGAGCTTCATTTTATTAGCTAGAAACTCTATTTAATTTAATGCAAAGAGCTATTACGTACAATTTAATGAAAAGTATGTTCAATATAACCACCATCTGCCACAATTCACGTTTGTATGCAGGACAAAACTTCTTGTTGTACAATCACTAGAATTACGCATGAACGTAGAAGTGAAAGAATTAGTAAGACATACTTCCGTGCAGTTTCCGCAGCGTTTTTCTAAATTCGTCATAATCGCCCATTTCGCAATAATTTTCATTCGAATAGCCTAACATGATCTTATTTTGACATAATGCTTATCAAAATACATGCATTTGACAATAGACGACGATAAACGATGGTTTGAAAATTTTCTTTCATATATTATCTGAAGAAGCAGTTTTGGGCGTCACATCCATCATTTGCATATGGTACTCACAGCAACGTATCCTACTAGCACCATTTAGTTCTGCAATATGTCATTTCTTACTAATTCGATAATGATCTACAACTTTCTAAATAACATATTCTCCCTTTATCCCTCATAATTTCCGTGTCAGAAGTGCTAACTCAAATTTTGCCTCTAGGAACTCTACCGTTAATCTCAGCTGATAACGTAGAATCCCTTTACCATACCGATACATCACTTTCATAACTACCATCGTTTATTTAGCCTGCCTAAAATTTTACCAAGCACACGGCATAAGTTAACTTAAATGTGGCTCAACTTCACTTTCTCATGCCAGAATCCATTTTCAAGTAGCTTGTGATTTTTTTTTCTTTTTGAAAACTTTGCAAGAAAAAATTTGAAAGATATGCACAGTTGGACCAAATGATCACAACTATAGCATGTTACCCTTCATTTTAAAGAACTTGAGAAAATCTTTAGACTAATATCAAGTTTGACGATGTACCCTCTCTGGGGATAAATTTCCCGCCCAAGAGGGGCGAATGACGTCACGAATGCAAAAGTTGTTTTGCGGCTCTTTTTCACTACAATTATGAGAAAATGTAAGGTTTCGTGATTATTAATTAACCCATATATAATTCTTTTTATGCATGATTATGTCATATTTTGTCCTATACTATCATATTAAGAAAATTTCAAATTTCAAATAAATGCCGCTCAAAGTTTTCGCTCAAATTTCAAAGAATGCTATCTAGTTCTAGATTTTTCGTTAGCAAAGCCAGATATAAAGTTTCGTGAAAATCCATTAATGTTTAGGGCAGCTACTGTGCATCCAAAGATATCAACCACAGACAAACAGACAGATATCACTCTAAAAGTAGTGAAAACGTGTTCAGGATGTCCTGAAACATATATTGTCATCAAAACCTCGACTTCGAGCATTTTCGTGAAAAAATACATTCTCTATACCATTTTCTATATTATAAGAAACTGAAAATGTTTCTTGAATAAATTCAAGAAGCATTTCATGGTTAAAGTTAATTTACTCAATTTAAGGAGTTGCATAATAATTATTTTATATGACATTACTTATTTGAATATTAAAACGTTGAGATACTTGTGATGTATATTTCATATAAATCAAATGCAATTCCAAACATAAACGTATTTACATTTCAGAACAAATGCTTCATTGACAATTTGGTGGAACTATTGCCATAAATCATAGAAAGTGTATAAACTTTCTTCGGATATCTGCTGACATAAACCACCCACAGAATATTTACCAAGTTCACCCCAGAAAAAAAAGCAAAAAACAGTCAGAAAAATATTCATAATGATTCAAAGGTAATATTTCATACTTCGTAACTTTGATCACAGACAAGCTGGAACAAAAGCTATATATACAGAAAGCCATTCTTCTATTTTGCTCCAGCTTTTATGTATTATATATTTTTAAACCATTCTTCGTTTCCAATTTTGTAAATTTTACACAGAACTTTTCAACAACCATGCCGCTCAAAATCTATATTTTTCACCTATAATTAATTATGCCGAGATAAAATTTGAATAATGAAATTTCGCATTCTTATACCTCAGAAACATTTCACAGTAGCATTCCTTTATTAAATAATCTTATAGCTTAGTTATTATATGAATAAAGAAACTTATTCCTGAATATTGAACTTACAAAACTTCCTTGAAGAAAGATGACATATGTTAGTAAGGCAACAATGTTAATTTTATACAGAACTTCTTAGCAACCATACCGTTTGAAATATGTATTTTTTTACCTCTAATTAATTACTGTAAGATAAAATTTGAATAATGAAATTTCATATTCTTATACCTCAGAAACATTTTAAATTACGATTCCTTTATTAAAATATCTGAAGTGGGCAACACCTGACTTTCTTTATATAATGCGATGAATTTACTACTTTTACAGTACAAAAAATCTGATGTGGGCAGCACATGACTTTCCCTGCAGACTTATATCCACGTTCTCTTTATTTTAATTAAATTTAATTCACTTTCAATTCAATTTTCGTTCTCATTTGATAACTGGACTTATTTTCAAAGGTGGCGTAGAGAAAATACGAAAAAACTAAAATATCTCGAGAACGGCTAGTTCCGGTGTAATGGGGTTGGTCTTATTCTTTTCTTCGTTACAAATTACGTATTAAACAAGCATTTAATGGATATATTTGATTATACGTAGTTTTTTATTTTAGATTTTGGCGATTTTTGCGGGCCATTTTGCAAAAAAAAGCAGATTATTTTTTTCCGAATCCTACCAAAATCTAATCAGCACCAGGGTGATCCACAAGTGACTTATCTACCAAATTTTTTGAAATTCGGTCCATTAGTTTTGTAGCTAGAGTGGATACAAACTTTTGCGGGTCATTTCGGAAAACAAGGCGGTTTCTTTTATCCCGAATCGTATCCAAAACAAATCAGCACCAGACTCGCCCTCAAGTGACTTACCTACCAAATTTTATGAAATTCGGTCAATTAGTTTTTTAGTTAGAGAGGATACAAAATCTGCACAGACAGACACACAGACACACAGACACACAGACACACACACAGACGTCACGCTAAAAATGATTTTTTTCGTATTCTAGAGGTCTTGAAAGGTTTAGATCTGTCGAAAACTCGAGTTGCGATTTTCGACATGATTCCAATACTTTCCCTATACATTACCATGTATTGCAGGAAAAGTAAAAATAGGTTTTACTTATAGTAGATACTTATATTCTTTCCAAGATATTGAATTTTCGTCAATTAGTCGTCATTTTCATTGATTTAGCGTCATTTTTATTCATTTGCCGAGATTTTCGTTAATTTGGCAACATTTAAAAAAAATCGCCACGTTGGCGAAATTCTGCCAAATTCGTCCCCAAAATCTCGCCAAGCGTTATAGACGGGGAAAGAAATTATTCTTAGATAAATAACTATTGACGTTCAAATACAAAAGTATTACTCAAAGTATCTTTTCTCATGAATAGAACGAGCTAGATCCAGGAGAATGATGTCACCAAGTTTATCGCATTATATTACATATGAAAAGTAATCATGTTTCTCAACAGTTAATACATTTTTTTTAATTTATGGGATTTTTTGATAAATTTATTTGAAAAATATGCAATATCTCGAGAACGGTTCATGCTAGCGTTCTAAAGTTTATATCAATCGTTTTCTAAGGAAAAATTACATAAGAAAAAATCAATTTTCGTAACTTTATTAAAGGTTTTGAGTTTTTGATGATTTTATCAAAACTTTTCTCGAAAATTTAGGGGGGGTTCTGAACATTCGATTACGTTTAAAAACAATAGGGTTCCAGTATTCGATTGTGATTTTTGTAATAAATTTCATTCGAATCGCTCCATTCGTTCGTGAGAGATCGTCTCCACATACTCACTGACACACACACACACATACTTTCACACACACACACATGCTTTCACACACACACACACACACACACATGCTTTCACACACACACACACACACACACACACATGCTTTCACACACACACACACACATGCTTTCACACACACACACACACACACATACTTTCACACACACACACACTTTCACACACATAGACATCACCTCAAAAATGTTTGATTCGAGATCAGGGATGCTTGAAACGTGCTCTCCCGTCGAAAACACGAATTCGAATTTTCGACCCCGTCACAATATTTCCCTTATACATTATGTATATAAGAAAAGTAATAAAGTATCTTAGAACATAGTTATTATATGAATAAAGAAACTAATTCCTGAATATTCAAACTTGCTAAACTTCCTTGAAGAAAGCAGACATATGTTAGTAAGGCAACGACAAATGTTTCGAGGACATTATATATCTCCTTCTTGAAGCCAAAAGACAGGTAGACAGGTAAAACAAGTAGAACTGCATGCGCACATTACAGCGACTAAGAACGGACTTTGTTGGTACGTTTTTATCGGTTATTAAGGGCGTACACTCTTCCACCTGCTTTTTTTGTGGTCTGTATAAGGATGTTTATAATATCCTTCGGAAATAATAATCCTTCGGAATAACTAGCGTCGCTTTACTGACATATGCCTGCTTCCTACAGTTAAACCTAACTGACACTTAACTTTCTTCATTATACTTGTCACTTAAGAAATTGGATATCGAAACTAATTTAATGTAATAGAAAATGCATATACGAAACTAAAATAATTTCCAGTGAAAGAATTGAAATTGATTTTGCCTACAAATTGCAAATATTTCAGTGAAACACAAAAATATATCACATTTGTTTGAAAACATAGTTCAAGTAGCCTCTAAAACATGTTAAGGATTCCTGATTTTGAAATATATTTTCACTTTCAGCGATCATCATCATTTTGTCTTTTTACAAAGATAAGTAATGCTATATACAATTTATACAAAAATATTCTTTTCAAAGATATCTTCGACATAAAAAATCAAACTTAAAGATATTTTATACTTTTTAGTTTTCAGCGAATAAAAATGTTCTGTGATTTCTCATTAATATTCAGTAATAACACATACAAAAGAAATGATGACATTTAATCTGACTGACAAAATTTCTGTCAACTTAAAAGAAAAATGTATTTTCTAAGAGAACTTATGCAAAAATTATGAAAGAATAATTTGAGAAGTAAAACTAATAAAAATATTTTTAGTTCAACGTTGTTTTTAAATTATTTATGATAAATATAAGCATAAATAGTACGGCATATGAATGCAAAAAAAATCGAGCAGAGACTCAACTCCATATATTTATTATTCTAATACTGTTTATAATCACAGTGAATAAAGTTCCTGCTTGTGAAGATATCACTTTAGAATATTTCCTTGAAAAGAGCAGGCACATAAAAAACAGGTGACACCAATTATTTCGAGGGCATCTTGAGCCATCTTCCTCAGCTCAAAATTAGTGAGGTCTTAACAGACTCTCAGAAACAACTGACCAGTTACAATTGTTTCTTAGCGTCAAGAAATAGCTGTCCAACTGCAGTTATTTCTTAGCGTCAATGAAAAGCCTGTTGTTTTTAATCTGAGGATGTTGGAAGAAAATACCATCGGAACAAATGTAGACACCTGTTTTCCTTATACCTGATTTCTCCTAAGAAGTGTTATAAAATCATATTGTTACTTTCCCTGCAATACATGGTAACGTATAAGGAAAGTATCGGAATCATGTCGAAAACCGCCACTCGAGTTTTCGACGGATCCACACGTTTCAAGACCTCTAGAATACGAAAAAAATATTTTTAGCGGGATGTCTGTCTGTGTGTCTGTATGTCTGTGCAGATTTTGTATCCACTCTAACATTAAAACTAATGGAACGAATTTCATAAAATTTGGTAGGTAAGTCACTTGTGGGCGAATCTGGTGCTGATTAGTTTTGGGTACGATTTTAGATAAAAGAGCCCGCCTTTTTTGCGAAATGGCCCACAAAAGCCTGTATCCACTCTAGCTGAAAAACTAATGGACCGAATTTCACAAAATTCGGCAGATAAGTCGCTTCTGGATTACTCTGGTGCTGATTAGATTTTGGTACGCTTCAGAAAAAATGACCTGCTTTTTTTGCAAAATGGCCCGCAAAAATCGTCAAAATTTAAAGTAAGAACTACGTATGCTTAAATATATCCATTAAATGCTTGTTTTATACGTAATTTTTAATGAAGAAAAGAATAAGACCAACCCCATTACACTAGTTAGTTTTTTGTATTTTCTCTACGCCACCTTTGAGAATAAGTGCAGTTACCAAACGAGAACAAAAATTGAATTAAAAGTGAATTAAATTTAATTAAAATAAAGAGAACGTGGATATAAGTCTATAGGGAAAGTCATGTGCTGCCCACATTAAATTTTTTTATGATGCAAATAAACCTAAACAATTGGAGTACGAATATATGTGAAAGTTGAAAGGAGTCTCACAGTCTATAATTATATAACATGCACTGAATTTACTGGCTGACAGAGGGGGTGATATATCAAAAGTATTGAGCACTTCCACTATAACTAGAATCTTGATTTTAGTTTCATTCGATTCGTCTCAACTTCGCTTTTCCCTTCAAAACCAAGGGTAAAGGCTAAAAGTTCGAAAATTCGAATTAGGGATGACGGTGCAAAGATATATTCAAAGACTAATGAGGGGGGCATCAAAATTACCGAAAACTTCCACTATGACTAGAATTTCATATTGGTTTTGGTGTCATTCGTTCCGTCTCAACTTCGAAACCAAAATTAACCTAAAATTAAAAAAATTTTAATTAGACGTGACGGTGCAAAAGAGAAAAGCAAAGACTGGGGAGGGCTGTACCAAAATTAAAGAACATTTTCACTGTAACGAAAATCTTGTATTAGTTTTGGTGTCATTCGATCCATCCCATCTTCGAAACTAAAGAAACATCTAAGATTTCAAAAATTCGAATTAGAGGTGAACGTGCAAAGCGATAAGCTTGGACTGAGTAGGGATGAATAAAATTAATTGAGCACTTCCACTAAAACTAGAATCTTGGTTCTGGTGTCATTCGTCTCACCTTCAAAAGCAATAGAAAAATCGAAAATTTCGAAAATTGAAATTAAGGATGATCGTACAAAGAGGTAATCCAAAACTAAGTGTGTGGTGTATATATAATAATGTATAAGATCCACGGTACTGTGTTTTTATTGTTGAATTGTACATTTAGCGATATTCTGGATGACAACATATAATACTATTTCAAAGTACCCAATTAACTTATATTTCACACAACTCTAAATTACCAAATATCAATATTGATAGCATTCTCAATAAGCTATATCGTTCATATATTAATATCATATACCCAATAGCGTCCATATATTAAAATATTTTAATATATAATTCATAAATTAGGCGTCATTTTCATTAATTTAGCGTCATTTTTGTAATTTTGATGGAATTTTCGTCAATCTGGGTAGAAATATCGCAAGTTGGAGATACTTTTCTAGATTATTAAACAAGTATGCCAAATACATCACCAATTAATACAGACAAATATGGAGAAGATCATTTCTTATATACTAAAATCACAATCACCCGTCATATGACGAAAATCATAATTCGAGAAACATTACGTCTCATTTGGCGTCATTTTTATCAATTTGGCGACATTTTTGTCACTTTGGCAACACTTAAAAAGCCGCCAAGTTGGCGACGTCCCGCTAAATTTTTCACCAAGCATTAAGGACGGGACGGATAAATGGGTTATTCTTATAGTCTATTCTTATGTTGCAAAATATTGAACGTTCATTAATTAGCTGTCATTTCATTGATTCAGCGTCAGTTTCATCAATTTGGCGAGTTTTTATCAATTGGATGACATTTTCATAATTTTGGCTATATTTAAAAAGTCACCAAGTTGACGATATTCCGACAAATTCGTCACCAAAATTTTATCCAAACGTTACGGATGGAAAAATATGTTATTCTTACAGCAGTCGTAGACACTTTTATTCTTTCCAAGATATTGAATTTTCGACAATTAGTCCTCATTTCCATTGATTTAACGACATTTTTATCAATTTAGCGATATTTTATTTAATTGAGCAATATTTAAATAAAGTCGCCAAGTTGGGGAAATTCCACAAAATTCATCGCCAAAATCCCGCCAAATGTTATGGATTGAGAAATAAGTTATTCTTATAGCAGATAAATAACTATTGGCATCCAACTACAAAAGTATTACCCAAAGTAACTTTTCTCATGAATGGAACAAGCTAGATCCACAAAAATAATATCCCCGAATTTATCGGATGATATTACATATGAAGAGTGAACATATTTCACAATAGTTAATATATTTATTTTATTTTATGTGGTTTTTTGATAAATTATTTTAAAAAATGTGCAATATCTTTTGAATGGTTCATGCTAGAGTTCTAAAGTTTGTGTCAATCGTTTTTTTTTTTAAATTACATAGGAAATGGCTAATTGCGTAACTTTAATAAAGGTTTTTATTTTATTTGTTTTTTAATTTCACTTGAAAATTTAGTGGTGTTTTGAACATTCGATTGCATTTAAAAACAATAGGCTTCCAATATTCACGGATTGTAATTTTTGTACCAAATTTCGTTCGAATCGCTCTATTAGTTCGTCAGATGTCGTATTCACAAACTCACTAACACACTCACATACACGTACACACTTAACTACGCACAAGCACACACAGAGAGAGACATTACCTCAAAAGCGTTTGATTCGTATTCAGAGATGCTTGAAATGTGCTCTCCTGACGAAAACTCGAATTCGAATATTCGACCCCGTCATAATACTTTCCTTATACATTATAATATGCATGTAAGAAAAATAAAATATTTAAAAGTAGATTTTTTTTCTTGTCACGCTCATTCGATCCAGATGAACGGAAGAATCAAAATGCTTAAAATTTCGAATTAAAGGTTATGATACAAATGGATTTTAAAACACTCACATCACTTTGCTTCTCATAAGCAATAAATGCAAAATTTGAAATCTTTCCTCTGTTAACAATTGAAACAAAAATAATAAATTTATAATAAATATAACGCGATTTAATTTTTCTAAATGTTAAAAACGGTTTCACAATAATTCAATAATATTGACGCGCATAAATAAGAAAATATTTACGAGCCAGAAATAATAAAATCACAATTTTATATCCCCCTGCTGCTAATCGAAAAATTAAACGATTAAATCATTTTTGACTCAAGTAGAAATGAGATTCTATATGCTTTCCCATTTAACATGCTAGCAGAATTATAAAATATATGCTATTTTTATACGTAATCTGAAAGGGTTTTTAACACTTTACAACAAAGTTGAAAAGTGTTTATGACTTTGTTCATTCTGTCTGTGTGTCTGTCCGTTAGCACGATAACTGCCGTAAAAATGACTTAATCAAAATAAAATTTTAGTATGTTGTTCAGACGGTCTATAGGACCTATGGGAATATAAATGAATAATATCACCCAATTAGTTTTGGATTGAACCCGGGTTGAAAAAATGGAATACATTGAGCCGTATGGGACAAAATTTTTCAAGCATTTTTTAAGCGGATTAAAATTGCTTCGAAAATTTTAGGCAATATTCAAATTGTTCCATAAAATATATAAAAAAAAATTCAGCGAAATATATTCAGTATTTTTTTAAATAAAAATTAAAATAATAATAACACCTCTTATATGAAGCGATCACGTGTCCATGATATGAAACGATCACATGACCCACTTCAAAATGATATATGGCATCCATCTTGTCTCAAAATCGGGATTTTTAAAGTTCTTTTTAATTCATATTGAGTGTTGTATCCGTCCTAAAACTACTTTATTTTTGCCTAAATTCTGTGCATCTACGTACTGAAACAACGCAATGACAATATATTTCAGTTTAAATGCTCATCCAAATTTGATTATTTCTACTATTAAGCCTATTTTTCACCTATGTAAAATGTAAACAGCAAAATATGTAGAATGAGTTGTATTAGAATCGCTGTAATTCTTTAACAGAAAATCATTTAGTCCATGGAGTCTGCATGGCTGATATGAATGAAATATTCATTGATTTTAGAAAGAGAAGGACGATAATTTTCGATAAAGTTTAACGCATAGAGTTTACTTACTTGTAGCTCCATGTGTGTGGTCTTAATTTTTAAATAATATAAATTATTATAGTATTGTGATGAATGACATGAATGGGGGAATTATTTAAGAATGAAATTTTGCTTTTATAGAGAGAGCCAGGCGTGTTATCTTTTTATGACGCCATTTGAATGAATTTCAGTTGTTTTCGATGAAGTTTTCAAATATAATAAATTATCGTAGTATTATGATAATTCTAAAATTATTACCGAGGAATGTATCACATTTTAGAGATGTTTAAACCAGGCAATTTATATTTTAATGCCGTCATTTGAATGAAGTTAATTTTTTTCGATGAAGGTTTAAGGTTTCAAATATAATAAATTAATGTAGTATTGTGATAAGTTTTAAAATATTACCGAGGAATGTATTGCATTTTAGACATGTTTAACTAAAATTGCATTGAAGTTGGAAAGTGTTTCATAATCAATGCTTTAAGCATGATTGATCTTTCTTGTTGATATTCTGAGAAGTTATCAACAACTTTGAATAAGTAATCAGGTATCACATCTTATGACCACTAGCAATAGCACATTTGGAACTCTCAAAGCGGGAGTGAGGCAAATATAATGTAGCAGCTAATAAAGTGCTGTTGAAATTTCGGGAGCCAAAAGTTTTATTTATTTTAACTAATTGTACTAGATAGTGTATAAAACAATGTTGATCACATGTTATGATGAATGGTCATTTTCGAAAATTTGACGCCATCTTGAATTTTTTTCGATTTTTGTCTGAAAAATGATTGATGTTTAATATTAAATTGTTGTGTATCATTTCATATGATTTTAGGTATTCTGAGTTCATTAATATCAAAAGGAATTTGCTAAACGTGATAAAAGTGAGAATTTTATTAAAATCCGTGAGAAAATAATTTATAATTGTTAGTATAAACTCTTCAAGTTTTGCTGTTTGGAAAGCATAAAAAAATGCATAAATATTTATTATTTCTGTTCCAGATAATTTTTAGATGCAATAGATAGATTATAGTTGTTGTTGAGACCCAGACCATCCGACCTACAAGAAAGGTGTGAGGTAAATGTTTGGACAGCCGGAAAATGCCACCCAATTTAGACCGGAACCCAGTGCGGGAGGCATCCACAGGGACCGTACCCTCCTTCCCCTACCACCAACCTCTCGGAAGGATTTACTGATCCACATGTTTAACGTGAACGTACTCCGCAAGCACACGGCGGCAGTTGTGGTAGCGCACAAATCCAGCGCGCAAACCACCGGGCAACCGCGCCCGAAATGTGCCAACAGCACGCGGTGTTCCCAGGTGTACTCAACGTCGATGTGATACTCTGTTCAAAATTGCTTATTTTCTTTTTCACAATGGTTTAAAACACACCACTGCATATCATCAATTCTCAAGCGATATATAATATAATAAATCAAAACAGCTCATTACAGTGTTGAACTGCCAAGGACTATGTTGCAGTTATAATGATGTATTTTTTTCAGAACCAGATGCTAACAAGCAGAAATATCATCAGAGCTAAAAGACACCGTTTCCCAAACCCACCTGCAGTAAAACGTGACAACTTTATCCTTAGTTCTATAGATAATTCCGATAGAGAAGAGGCTACAATATCATGCATGAATGATATATATATGGCACAGTACTGTTTTTTTTTCCAGATCCATAGGCTCGTGATAACCATTTCGATTGTAACCATTATGCCAGAAGATTTGAGCAATTGGAATGATTTTTAAAGTCATGTAACCCCTTCAGAGCAAGACATTAATGGAATAGAGAAATAAAATTAAGTACTCTGAATTGTCTGCAATTATGAAACGCATACAGTTATCAGTGTACAAAGAGCAAAGTTTGCCACATAAAACCAAAACTGCTATCGACGACTTAAGTGATATCAAAAAAGATTATGAGAAATTCAAAGAAAATGACGTGCAGCAAAGAAATGTATTTTCTTATTGGGACCAGATTGTCTCAACATTGACACCTCCTCTTAAAGGCCTAATCTGAGCTGATAGAGAAAATATCTGGGACCAGGATGTATGCTGAATAAGAGAGTATTTGTCGATTTTCTTCTTATTTGAAAGAACAAATTATGCAGGATGGTGCAAGCTATACTATAACGATTGCTTCAAATTGGAAGAAGAGCAATCACCCTATAACATATTGACTTTGAGAATGATCATTTCATTGTTCAAAATACTAGCAAAAACTTCACCAGTGTTGCCTTTTATCAAGCACTAATGCAACACAAATATAAGATAGCAAAAAGATCTGGAGGCATAATCGAAATTATGACACTAAAAGCAGCCGTGACAAAGCATGATTTTATAAAACATGACAGCCTTAAACATATTTTATGAAAGTCTTATGGTCTTGATGCAGACAATGAATTTGCACACTACCCAAAATTTCCCATAATCTCTTGGAATTTCCCATATCCCTAACAATTCAAGAACAATAAAGAGAACTGTTCAAAATGTTAAAGTTTGTATTTGATAGAAGAAAACTATTTGCAAAACGTGACAGTTGTTCAATATTAAACCTTACAACTACAGCGAAAATGAATCTACAAGTATCTGATTACTTACTCCATGTACAAGAAACAAAATAATATCTACTAAAAGTTCGTTAACGGAAAGCTGACTTAGAAATCCAAAGATATCCTATACATAAGAACCATATACACTCATGTCCAAAAGTTAAACATAGTTGCTATTTATGTGAAAATTTAAGGAAATCTACATCGGAATGGAAGGAAACGCGATATGCGGGTACAATAGGGTTATAGAAGAAGAAAACAATACAAAACAAGGATAATAACGCCTTTTATTATCCAAAGAAAAGGGTTGTAAGGCAAAGGGCCACAATACAAGTGTCAAGTGGAACCTCAGTGAAACAGAATGATTAAAACAATCTGATGCTGCAGTTTAATACAGTGTGTGGGAACTTCGGGTAGCCACGCATGCTGCACAATGATCCCCCATACTTTCGATGAGGGTTTGTATGAGTTGTGTGCTCAAAAAGTTCCAAGCCTCACTGAGAGCAATTTTCAAACTCGGAACGGAGCTTGGTGTGTAGCGGAGGGCTGCAAGATGTCTCCTGAGCATATCCTAGACATGCTCTATTGGATTCAGATCAGGAGAGTTGGCAGGCCACTGCATGAGTTGGATATCTTCAGCTTGAAGGAAGTCGTCGACCAAGGCCGCACGGTGAGGTGTCGTGTATCAAAGATATGGAGGTCTGTACGGCCATCCATCATGATGCCTGCCCAAACCATTACTTCCTAAAACGGAAAAAGATGTCTTTCCGTGATGTTTCCCGGGTCAAAACGCATTTCACGGTCTCTCCAGATCATGGTACGACGAGAATCAGTTTGCAGGATAAACCTCGACTCGTCACTGAACATGACATTGCCCCACTGTTATCTACTCCACTACCGATGTTCCAAACTCCCCTGTAAACGCGCGCCTTTCTGTGCAGGCGTTAGGGGGATGCAAACTGCTGGTCGTCTGGCATAGAGACCAACGTGTCTGAGTCTCCTGTAAACAGTTTGTTTCGAAACAGTGACTCCTGTGGTGACTGTCAGGGTTAAACCCAGTTGTCTGGCAGAGTGGTTCGTCTGACGTCGCGCAGTTGTCACCAAATATCGGTCCTTCGGCGCAGTTGTTATCCTTGGCCGACCTGGTACTGGTCGTCGGGTAACATCTCCAATGGTTTGGAATCTCTGCCACAGTCTGGAGATCACACACACTGAGGCACATTCAAAATTCAAGGAGCTTTGGTTTGGGATCAACTGAATTTCAGCATTCCAATAATTCGTCCCTTCAAAAACATGTCCAATTATCGTCTTTGTGACATATTTCGTCCTCTTTTATTGTTAACAACGCTCCGTATCACAGCAATTGCGAAATTCTGCCTCAACTGCCCATGCTGCTCGAGGCCGTTTTATACTCGTTCCAAGGTGCGACGGTGATTTGCGCATGTCGACGTCGATTGAACTGTTTTGCATATACACAATGATTTCCCTTCATCCCACGATTTTCAACAACTGATTGTGAACCATTGTATCCATATTAACTCCGCATTTTTCGCATTTTGCGAATTATGCTTAACTTTTGGACATGAGTGTACATCCTATACATCAGAAATTTTCGAAAAAAAAAGCAAGATAAATCCACAACTGAATTTTCCCTCCATGAAACGAATTATGGTTTTCGATGCATTGCAGTAGCGCATTCCAAATGTTTAGATTCCAACATATTGACTACATCATACTGATACACTACAGAAACACGAACGTACATCCACGTATTAATACCTAACGAGTGATGGATTTTTGAAAAAGTCAGACAAAGCCAAACATTGCAAAGAACTTGAAAACCAATTCTTGAATATGGATTATGCATTTATTCAGCTACAAACATCGCAGGAGAGAACAGCTCTTGTTATTGACTTCATGTATATCCGCGAAAAGTGTACGTCAAACACTCATGTGTAAGATATTTGGAAACTATTTTGCAAATTACGGAAAATATTCTTAAAATTTACAGAAGGCTTTTTGCGTTATGATATTGTTTTAGACTTATATAATGAGAAATGTATTAAAAACAGGAATCAACACAGGCGACAAGAGGTTGATCTTATTGATGTAAATCTCAATAACCGAAGCACGCCCTTCCTATCAGTATGAATATCCTCTGGGGTTCAAGTCAACAAAACGTATTTTTAGGAACCATTCATTGACAGGATTGTTATTCATGGAAACAGCTATAAAACATTTCTATTTGGGAGAAAACCCCAAACATAACCCACAGATATGCTTGAAATTTATGGAAGGTTTCGTAAGTTTAGTGCAATCACGTTATTATGAATGTGAAGAAGCTGATGATAAGGTCATAAAACACAGAGACAGTTGAAACATACTCTATTAAAAAGTTATGATTGCCTCACATGGCACAGATGTCATGGCCTCTGCACTGCACAACTTTAAATAGGGGCTTTTTAATGGCCGTAAGGAACTGTAGATAGTCAAAGACGCCCGAACATCTGTCAAATGCATGCCATATCACAAAATGGTGGAAAATACAAATGATATTCTTTTATCTAGTCTACCTGCCGTACACAGGTTAGCGAGTCACACTACAAGCAAGATTGAGACAAAACTTATGACACTTAAAACGGCAATTTCATCAGAAATTTAGAAATATTCGGGTTGCTGTTCTTGATACCGAACTGTGTATTGCAAAAGCACGTGGTTCATCAAAAACAAACTGTGATTGGGTACAATATGAACAGTACCACCAAAGAAAGTAAATAATTTTTTTTTCAAATGTGCCCAACTTCCTCGACAGTGTCCTTTCATATCAAAAGTGCATATCTTGAATTCAATTTATGGACGAATATGGTGGAGAGAAAAACATCACTGGATCCACTACGTTATAGTTGCACAGAACAAGTCATAATGATGAAAAATTTTGTACCTCCTTAGTTTGTATTTCTCTACACCTGCTAGAAATGTGCAAGAGCTAATATTTGCCTTAGCAGAGTTGAAAAAAAAATCTGATGTGGGCACCACATGACTTTCCTTATATAATGTAATGAATTTACTACTTTTACAGTAAAAAAAAATAGGTTTTTCGTATAGTCGATACTAACTTTCTGACCAAGATATTGAATTTTCGACAATTAGTCGTCATTTTCATTGATTTAGCGTCATTTTTATCCATTTGGCGAGATTTTCGTTAATTTGGCAACATTTAAAAAAGTCGCCAAGTCGGCGACATTCCGCCAAATTTGTCGTCATAATCTCGCCAAGCATTATGGATGAAGAAATAAGTTATTCTTACAGCAGATAAATGACTATTGGCGTTCAAATACAAAACTATTGCTTAAAGTATCCTTTTTCAAGAATGGAACGATCTAGATTCACGAGAATGATGTCACCCAATTTATCGCATGGTATTACATATGAAAAGTGAACATGTTTCTCATTAGGAAATTTTTTTTTTTAATTTTATATAACTTTTTGATAATTTTTTTGAAAAATGTGCAATATCTCGAGAACGGTTCATGTTAGCGTTCTAAGATTTATGTCAATCGTTTTCTAATAAAAAATTGCATAAGAAATGTCTATTTGCGTAACTTTATTAGCGGTTTTGATTTTTTGACGATATTTTCAAAATTTCATTCGAAAATTTAGGGGGGTTCTGAACATTCGATTGCGTATAAAAACAATAGACTTCCAGTGTTTAAGGATTGTGATTTTTGTACCAAATTTCGTTCGAATCGGTCCTTTCGTTCGTCAGTTATCGTCTCCACAGACTTACTGACACACACAGACACACACATACTTTCACACACACACACACCACTTCAAAAATGTTTAATTCGTGATCAGGGATGCTTGAAACGTGCTCTCCCGTCGAAAACTCGAATTCGAATTTTCGACCCCGTCACAATACTTTCCTTATACATTATGTATATAAGGAAAGTAATATGTTGCTGTCAAGTTTGTAAATGTAAGGAGAAGAATCTATACTTAAATGTTTAAACAAAAACTAAATTAAAAGAATGTGATATACAGTTTTGTGTTTCACTTTTCCGTTGTCATATAAATGGAATAGCAAATTGTTTATTTGAGATGTTCATATATTATCAATTTGCATCACTTTGTATTACATGTTTTTATATTATTACTTTGTATTATATGTTTTTATATTATCACTCTGTATCAGATTTCGGGCACTTTAATTGCTGATCTTTTGATTTTGCATGTCTAAACACATATAAAAATATATAACACAAACATATATTGTATTTCAACAATTAAAAAAAAATCTGGCATGATTAAAGATGACGGACATTTCTCTGACCACCATTCAAAACATGTGAACAATATATCTAGTACCATTTTCAAAACAAACAAAACTTCCGTCTCTCAAAATTCGTCTACCTCCTAGACTAATATTATTTTCATAAAATTTAAAGCAGGGCAAATAATTTCCTTAAACTTACCATTTCTATTTCCTCTAAATAACTTACGTTTCTTCCACATAGATAACCAAATGAGTTTAACTTGTACTTCATTCCTACCACAACTTTGATTTCTTGTTTAAAAATTTTTCAAAAGTAGCATCAAACTGAAACTTTAAAATTTGAGCAAAGCGTGTTTTTTAGCATTTCTTTGCTCAAGATGCAACGTTCAGTAATTATGTAAAGAACATTTTTAAAAAGCCTGAATACTGATTTCATTATACGTCTTCCACTTATTCTTGTTTCAAATGCAATTTGGATCTCCGCTCTAAACGTTCATTAAAAATGTTTCTTTTTCAGTTCCCTTCAGACATTTATAAAGGGTTTTAACCACAAAGTAGTATAGATTTAAGTTAAGCATTTTAATACTCAACTAAGACAAAAGTATTTTTCATGCAAAAAGCAAAGAATTTTAAATTTAATTTTTTTTTCACATATTAAAATAAATCATTTTCTTTTACCTTGCATTCTTTAAAGAAATATTTTATTATCTTTAGAATTAAAATCCACTCTTTAAACTATATAAAAAAGATTGAAATAAGAATTTTTATTTTGAAACCATGAACAGACCCTATAGGAATAAACCCTATATCAAAAGGAAAGTTGTGCATTTTTATGTCTATAAATCTCCCTGGTAAACCATAAGTGTAAAGAATTAAAATGGCTCTTTTTATAATGAAGCGTGTCAAGATAATATTTAATTGTAATAACATGATTTAGCTCACATAGAAAAGTTTGTACATTAAACATATTGTCATAGCATTTTGTCATTTCAAATTTAAACCAGCAATTAATGCATTCACTGATTTATATATTAATCTTATATCAATATTTTATAAATAAAATTGAAAATATGTCTGCTATGTTCAGTGCATGCATTAATACACAACTCCCTTCTGCATGAAACCAGAGTTATGTCAACATATGGATTAATTTCCTCTTAATTTTGATATTTATCGCATAGTCATCGTCTAGTTCTCTCGTCAACTGTTGCACCATTGTATTCACACCCACTGGTACGTTGATCACTTGTTCCACTATACCGTAGTTACCGTCGTGTCAAAGTCATCGTATCTGCATGAACGACAGTCTCGGAGATATCAATCCTGCGCTTATTGGATCCATATCGGGCAATCTACTCGGTTTCGCTAGGTATCTGAAATCGTTCGATCGACTCATCTGCAGTACATTTTTGTTATCTAGCGATCGTGAACAACTGCTACACAACTGAAACTCACTCACATCTTCATTAGCAAACTCCACTCGAAGTATATCTAGATGCTTTTGTTTTTCTTGCTTCAGATTGTTTAGAAACCACAGAGTATGTCGCTTACTCCACGTACATATCGAAATGAGTTCAATTCGAAGACTTTCTCGAAGTGCCTAGTAGCAACTTTTCAATTCTTCTGTATTTGTTCACTTCTCATAGGTTCATTATCATCACTCGTACTATTGCCTAAACGAAACATCTCGAATTGTATGTCGTTGTCCTAGTCCACTTCCATTAGTACAGGTCGAGTCGTTCGTACTAGTATTCGGTTACTCATCCTTAGACTCGTTCGTCGCCACTTTCCTTCGATTTCTATACTTTGTAGTTCCAAATTTTATTTATTTGGCTCTTTTCGTTCCTTACGAGCTGCTCTTTCATTTCGTATGCGTTTCTTGAATTCTGTTTAGCTTCCACATACAATTGCGACAACTTTGTGCAATCTTTCACTTTTCACCAACTTGAAGCTCACTTTTCACAAAGTTCTCGTAGTTCTCGATGATTGTTGTCCAAAATTTATTGTAGCTTAATTCGTTTACTTTCGAATGACACCACTTTCGTAGCTCTCACTAGAGGCAATCCGAAATTACACTAAAGGTGCCTTCACACTCGCCGCATCGCAACGGTAGACGGTTCACTGCAACGCTCGAGGTACACGCAAGTCTTTTGCAGAACGGTAAACCCCTTCACGCTGTCGGTAGACGGCGAAGAAATGTAGCCAATCAGATAAAAGCGCAGAAATTTTCTCCTAGTTCAGCGGCCATGTTTACAAACCATCTCTTCCAAAGCGATTTTATATACATGAAATATTACATAATAAATTTAAGAAATTATTACTAATATAATCTCTTTGGTCTTTTCTGATTCAAATTTATATTTACCAGCGACTCGCTAGTTTACAGTACTGACTCATTTCAGAAAATCCGCCTTTCAGTGAATTTAAACAAAAGCGTTCGCGAGTTTGCTTTGGCGATATATACATATTTCATCAGTTTTCTAAAATAAGCTAACTAAAGTGATTCCATCACAAAACACAAAGGATCCCAATTTAAATTGTTTTAGAATATTTACTACACTATGGCAATTTCCTCGTTTTAACGAATACAATTATGTTCTCTTTCTCGAATCGTTAAAAAAAACATCCGACAGAATTTAGAAAATGAATTTTGATGAATGTTCTCCATAGACTTCTTTTAATAATTGTATATATTATATCTATTATTATATTAATCTCAAAACATTGATAAAAATAATTTCACAAAACAACCGCTACTATTCTCGAAAGATTGACAAAAATCACAGTCCAATGTAGCTCGTATCTTATCAACCAACTAAACTCAACGGAGTGATAATTCTTTTAATAGTCTCGCTATAAAAACTTCTGGAATTCTCCATATCTCCTAGACTAATATTTAATTCGAGGTTCTTCTTGAACCTTCGAAAAGTCGCCAAATTTGTGATAAGTCATCAAATCTGGAAATCCTGCCCCGGCCATTGCATTTTCCTCGTCTAGGTCATCGAAAGAGAAAGAAAAGGCACCAAAAGGCGTTCGCAACAGTCACCTTCCATTATCATTAAATACAATTAACATCCCATCGATATTTGCACATATGGAACATTATACAAAACCATTAAATACATGAAAGGCATTATTATGAATTAAAATCCCAACATAACATTATTAAAAAATCTGATGTGGGCAACACATGACTTTCCTTATAGTATAATGTAATGAATTTACTACTTTTACAGTAAAAAAATAGGTTTTTCTTATAGTAGACACTAATATTCTTTCCAAGATATTGAATTTTCTTCAATGGGTCGTCATTTCCATTGATTTAGCGTCATGTTTATCCATTTTGCGAGATTTCCGTTAATTTGGCAACATTTCAAAAAGTCGCCAAGTTGGCGACATTCCGTCAAATTCGTCGCCAAAATCTCGCCAAGCGTTATGGACGAAGACATAAGTTGTTCTTACAGCAGATAAATGACTATTGGCGTTCAAATACAAAAGTATTACTCAAAGTATCTTTTTTCATGAATGGAACGAGCTAGATCCACGAGAATAATGTCACCCAATTTATCGCATGGTATTACATATGAAAAGTGAGCATGTTTCTCTGTAGGACATATTTTTTTTTCATTTTATATGACTTTTTAATAATTTTTTTGAAAAATGTTCAATATCTCAAGAACGGTTCATGTTAGCGTTCTAAAATTTATGTCAATCGTTTTTCAATGAAAAATTACATAAGAAATGTCTATTTGCGTAACTTTATTAGTGGTTTTGATTTTTTGACGATTTTTTAAAAATGTTATCCTAAAATTTAGGGGGTTCTGGACATTCGATTACGTATAAAAACAATAGGCTTCCAGTGTTTACGGATTGTGATTTTTGTACCAAATCTGGTTCGAATCGGTCCAGTCGTTCGTCAGTTATCGTCTCCACAGACTCACTGACACACACATACACACATACTTTCACACACACACACAGACATCACTTCAAAAATGTTTGATTCGCGATCAGGGATGCTTGAAACGTGCTCTCCCGTCGAAAACTCGATTTCGAATTTTCGACCCCGTCACAATACTTTCCTTATACATTATGTATATAAGGAAAGTAAAAACAGAAGAATAGGAAGATAGTATAGATTTGAATTTTCACTCAGATCTCAAGTCTATAAGAGGAAAATGTAGAGTGCACTTAAAACATGGAAGTAAAAATTATCGACTCAGAAGTTCAATAGGCAGCGCATCGACTACCTAACTAGCTAAAGGCCGGTAGTTTGAATTCCTGCTGGGGCATGAATTATTTGCATGTTATTAAAGACGAAAAATTTTTCTATGTGCAATACTTACTTGACAATAAAGTTACCTATTTAATTCAGTATAATCCAAGTTAAAATTAAAAGAAAATGTTTCGCTCTTTTCTTAAATCCATTTTACATGCATACGAAAGCATAAAGGAGGAAAATTACTTTGTCTCTTAATTACATTTTTAGGCTTCTTTTGCTACTTTTACATTTCACCAGCAGAAAAGTAGATATACTTTTTTTTTTTAATTTGTGCAAATTTACTAAAAGACATTTTTTAAAGGGCAGACAAGACTTTAAATACCCGTATGTATTTCGTACTTCTAATCTTCCTCTGGTTTTTTTCTTTTTTTATATTTTTCAATCTTGGTTGGTGATTATTTTCAAGATTTTATTTTTTGAATATATCTCGTTTATTTGCATTTAACTATAAAGCAGGATAATTTTGTTTGCTCTTAATGTATAGAATGTTATTTTTTCTACTGTACATTTTTTATGTAAATAGACTTTATTCAAAGAGAAATTGACTCAATTTTATCTTAATTGGTGCTTTCAGCTTGTAGTTTATTTTTTCTTTTTTAATTATGAAAGTACGCTTGCAAATAATTATATACAGTAAAGAAATACCGAAATTAAATTAATCTCCGTACGAATGTAAACTCGCGAAAATCAAAATTAATTAAAGTAAATAAAATCAGCGATCGAAATTTTTACAAATAAATATCTGGAATAAAAGTTTATTATAGTTTATTAGGAAGAATAAAATACAAAGATTAAACATATTGTTAAGACGCCAAATGCATTTCTCCAATATGTGAGTAACATCAATAACAACAGTACCCAAACCCCTGTTTACGGTACTGTACCATCTCTTCAAATGTGTAGCAATAACGGATTGTGCAGTTATGAACAAAAAACTTTTAAAAGGGCTTTCTGGCGAATGGTATGTGCACTTCATTCTCTGTAAAACTATCAAAGATTCGTTCTGATTTGCACATTTACAGTCATATTAATTTTCGGATAAATCTTAAGTAACATCTACAGACCGAGAAGCGGAAATCCTTAGTAAACACCCCGAACCCCGTCGGAAATTCTATGTTGAATCTATATTAATCATAATCTAAGATCATATATAGCTATTTCAGAGAAATAAATGTTTCAATTAAAATATAAATGTCTTAATCGAAAGTGGTATGCCTTAATTCCGAAATATCGGAAATAACATCTGCAGACATCTCCAAACAGGAACAATATACAACAAATAGCTTGATAATTATCCTAATATCACTAGAAAACTATGATTTACCGTAAAACGACAATTACATGCTCCACTAATTTCACAAAACAACAGCTACTAGTCTCAAAATATTAACATATCTCATAATTCAATTTAGCTGGTATCACGTCAACTATTCTTCAACTGAGCGACGACTCATTTTATATACTCTCCGTAGAAACTTCCAGAAGGGACTGGTATCTACAAGAATACTCATTATTTCGGGAAAGTTCCAGTACTTTCGAGAAATAGCCAAAATTCGCCAAATTGATGATAAATCGCTAAATCTGGTAGTCCTGCCTCGATTTGTTAAATATGGCAACCCTAAATTTACATAATAAGAATGGTTTTCTGTAAAGGTGTTTTTCCCTTCTGGTTCTCATAAAAAGTTCCAATAAAGGCATTTTGCATGCTCGTAACACTAATCATCATTACTGTATGAAAATGGTTTTAATGGTACGAAATGAAATATAGGATATATAATTTTAGGAATGAAATATAATTTTAGGAAAAAATCACAAAAATATTTTGAGAAATAAAATAAAATTTCGGAGAAAAAAGCAATTTAATAAGAAAACGGGAAGAAACATTTTCATAGCAAGGAAATATTAAGCAAGGACTTGGCTCCTTTTTTAGATCTTATAAATTGTTGCTATCAGTAGTCGAGAAGTGTAAAACATGTTTCATTAGGAACGAGGCGTGTATGATTAAAGCATTTAGATTCATTGATTTGATTTGCAGTTTCATATTTTAATACCATAATTTAATCCATAGTCAAAGAATGAAAAGTTCATACATTTTATATATAGTTTCATAAATTTCTGTAAATAGCTTGTAAATATTTTGTAATAAACTCCAAATATTGATTATAAATTATTGATGAACTAATTCATATGGAAGAACTAGATTTTCATATAAAATAGAGAAGCTGACTTAATGTCCGCTCTTCCTATAAAAAATCTGATGTGGGCAACACATGACTTTCCTTATATAATGCAATGAATTTACTATTCTTACAGTAAAAAAAAAATCTGATGTGGGCAACACATGACTTTCCTTATATAATGTAATGAATTTACTACTTTTACAGTAAAAAAATAGGTTTTTCTTACAGTAAATACTAATATTCTTTCCAATATATTGAATTTTCGACAATTAGTCGTCATTTTCATTGATTTAGCATCATTTTTATACATTTGGCGAGATTTTCAATAATTTGGCAACATTTCAAAAAGTCGCCAAGTTGGCGACATTCCGCCAAATTCGTCGCCAAAATCTCGCCAAGCGTTATGCACTATGAAAAAAGTTATTCTTACAGCAGATAAATGACTATTGGCGTTCAAATACAAAAGTATTATTCAAAGTATATTTTTTCATGAATGGAACGAGCTAGATCCACGAGAATGATGTCACTCAATTTATCGCATGGTATTACATATGAAAAGTGAACATGTTTCTCAATAGGAAATATATTTTTTTTTATTTTATAACACTTTTTGATAATTTTTTTGAAAAATGTGCAATATCTTAAGAACGATTCGTGTTAGCGTTCCAAAATTTATGTCAATCGTTTTCTAATGAAAAATTACATAAGAAATATCTAGTTGCATAACTTTATTAGCGGTTTTGATTTTTTGACGATTTTTCAAAATTTCATTCGAAAATTTAGGGGGGTTCTGAACATTCGATTACGTATAAAAACAATAGGCTTCCAGTGTTTACGGATTGTGATTTTTGTACCAAATTTGGTTCGAATTGGTCCATTTGTTCGTCAGTTATCGTCTCCACAGACTCACTGACACACACACATACTTTCACACACACACACACACACACACACACACACACACACACACACACACACACACACACACACACACACACAAACACACACACACACACACATACACACACACAGACATCACTTCAAAAATGTTTGATTCGTGATCAGGGATGCTTGAAACGTGCTCTCCCGTCGAAAACTCGAATTCGAATTTTCGACCCCGTCACAATACTTTCCTTATACATTATGTATATAAGGAAAGTAATAGGTTTTCCTTATAGTAGATACTTATATTCTTTCCAAGATATTGAATTTTCGACAATTAGTCATCATTTTCATTGATTTAGCGTCATTTTAATCCATTTAGCGAGATTTTCGTTAATTTGACAGCATTTCAAAAAGTCGCCAAGTTGACAACATTCCGTCAAATTCGTCACCAAATTCTCGCCAAGCATTACGGACGGAGAAATAAGTTATTCTTATAGCAGATAAATGACTATTGGAGTTCAAATACAAAAGTATTACTCAAAGTATCTTTTCTCATGAATGGAACGAGCTAGATCCACGAAAATAATGTCACCAAATTTATCGCATGGTGTTACATATGAAACGTGAACATCTTTCTCAATAGGAAATATTTTTTTTTATTTTATATGACTTTTTGATAATTTTTTTTGAAAAATGTGCAATATCTTAAGAACGGTTCGTGTTAGCGTTCCAAAATTTATGTCAATCGTTTTCTAATGAAAAATTACATAAGAAATATCTAGTTGCATAACTTTATTAGCGGTTTTGATTTTTTGACGATTTTTCAAAATTTCACTCGAAAATTTAGGGGGGTTCTGAACATTCGATTGCATATAAAAACAATAGGCTTCCAGCATTTACAGATTGTGATTTTGTGCCAAATTTTGTTCGAATCGGTCCATTCGTTCGTCAGTTATCGTCTCCACAGACTCACTGACACACACACACACACACTTTCACACACACACACTTTCACACACGCACACTTTCACACACACACACACAGACATCACTTCAAAAATGTTCGATTCGGCATAAGGGATGCTTGAAACGTGCTCTCCCGTCGAAAACTCGAATTCGAAATTTCGACCCCGTCACAATACTTTCCTTATACATTATGTATATAAGGAAAGTAAAAATATAATGAAAGTAGATTTCATATTTTCACAATAATAATAAAATACTTTCATCAGTTTATTTAGTTATTACTTAAATTTATCCAATTTATTCTCCACCATTTACTCTTTGACTTAATGTCAATGAATGAATCACAGATGAATAAATACCAAAGTACTTTATCCACATATGTAGATAACAGAAGATATCGTGCATACATATTCGTAACTTTACTCTTTTAACTACTTCTCCTGCTCTTTTCGAAGTCAGGGAATATCCGTAAGAGTTCTCTATTGTTTTCTGTTATGCATTATTCCTACATGTTAGGACTCAAACATTTGATGAATGTGGATTATAAAGAAATTACCTGTGAATAAAAATATTCGAGCAAAGTAAAATGAACAAGAAAAATCAATCACGCTTACAGCATTGATTATGAAACACTTTCCAACTTCAATGCAATTTTATTTTTAAAAAAAGTCTAAAATGCAATACATTCCTCGGTAATATTTTTAAACTTGTCACAATACTACATTAATTTATTATATTTGAAAACTTAAACCTTCATTGAAAAAAAATGAACTTCATTAAAATGACGGCATTGAAATAAAAATTGCCTGTTTTAAACATCTCTAAAATGCGATACATTCCTCGGTAATATTTTTAAAACTATCATTATACTACGATAATTTATTATATTTGAAAACTTCATAGAAAACAACTGAAATTCATTCAAATGACGTCATAGAAAAAATAACACGCCTGGCTCTCTCTATAAAAGCAGCATTTCATTCAAAACATTTTTCCATTCATTTCATTCATCACAATACTATAATAATTTATTTTATTTAAAAATTAAGGCCATGGAACTACAAGAAATTAAACTCTATGCTTAAAACTTCTTCGAAAAAAATCGTCCTTCTCTGTATAAAACCAATGAATATTTCATTCGTATCAGCTATGCAGACTCCATGATCTAAATACTTTTGCGTTAAAAAAATACAGCAATTCTAATACAACTCGTCCTACATATTTTGCTGTTTACATTTCACATAAGTGAAAAATAGGCTTCGTTATAGAAATAATCAAAGTTGGATGCTCATTTAAACTCAAATATATTGTCATTGCGTTGTTTCAGTATGTAGATGCACAGAATTTAAGCGAAAATAAAGTGGTTTTAGGACGGATACAACACTCAATATGAATTAACAAGAAAGTTTCATAATCATGCTTAAGCATTGATTATGAAACACTTTCCAACTTCAATGCAATTTTATTTAAACATGTCTTAAATGCAATACATTCCTCGGTAATATTTTAAAACTTATCACAATACTACATTAATTTATTATATTTGAAAACTTAAACCTTCATCGAAAAAAATGAACTTCATTCAAATGACGGCATTGAAATATAAATTGCCTGGTTTAAACATCTCTACAATGTGATACATTCCTCGGTAATAATTTTAGAATTATCATAATACTACGATAATTTATTATATTTGAAAACTTCATCGAAAACAACTGAAATTCATTCAAATGACGTCATAGAAAAAATAACACATCTGTCTCTCTCTATAAAAGCAGCATTTCATTCATAAATAATTTCCCATTCATGTCATTCATCACAATACTATAATAATTTATTTTATTTAAAAATTAAGACCATGGAGCTACAAGTAATTAAACTCTATGCTTAAAACTTCATCGAAAAAAATCATATTTCTCTTTGTAAAATCAATGAATATTTCATTCATATCAGCTATGCAGACTCCATGAACTAAATAATTTTGTGTTAAAGAAATACAGCAACTCATTTTACATATTTTACATAAGTGAAAAATAGGCTTCGTTGTAGAAATAATCAAATTTGGATGAACATTTAAACTCAAATATATTCGAATTGCGTTGTTTCAGTATGTAGATACACAGAATTTAAGCAAAAAAAAAGTGGTTTTAGGAGGGATACAACACTCAGTATGAATTAAAAAAGAATTTTAAAAATCACGATTTTGAGACAAGATGAATGCCATTTGATGTGGGTCACGTGATCTTTTCATATTGTGGTCACGTGATCGCTTCATACAAGAGGTGTTATTATTATTTAAATGTTTATTTAAAAAACTACTGAATATATTTCACTGAATTTTTTCTTATATATTTTATGGAACAATTTGAATATTACCTAAAATTTTCGAAGCAATTTGAGAATTTTAAATTCGCTTAAAAAATGTTTGAAGAATTAGGTCCCATAGCGCTCAATGTATTTGATTTTTTCAACCAGGGTTCAATCCAAAACTAATTGGGTGGTATTAATCATTTATATCCCCATAGGTCCTACACACCGTCTGAACAACATACTAAAATTTCATTTTGATTAAGTCATTTTTACGGCAGTTACCGTGCTAACGGACAGACAGACAAACAGACAGAATGAAAAAAGTCATAAACACTTTTCAACTTTTAAAATAAGCATTTAGTAACTAAAACTAATTATTACTTTCCTTATATACATAAGGAAAATATTGTAACATGCTCGAAAATTCGAATTCGAGTTTTCGACGGGAGAGCACGTTTCAAGCATCACGAATCAAACATTTTTGAAGTGATGTCTGTGTGTGTGTGTGTGCGTGTGTGTGTGTGTGAAAGCATGTGTGTGTGTGTCAGTGAGTCTGTGGAGACGAGAACTGACGAACGAATGGACCGATTCGAACGAAATTTTGAACAAAAATCACAATCCGTAAACACTGGAAGCCTATTGCTTTTATACGCAATCGAATATTCAGAACCTCCCTAAAATTTCGAGTGAAATTTTGAAAAAATCGTCAAAAAATCAAAACCGCTAATATAGTTACGCAAATAGACATTTCTTCTGTAATTTTTCATTAGAAAACGATTGACATAAATTTTAGAACGCTAACATGAACTGTTCTCGAGATATTGCACATTTTTCAAAAAAATTATCAAAAAGATATATAAAATAAAAAAAAAATATTTCCTATTGAGAAACATGTTCACTTTTCATATGTAATACCATGCGATTAATTGGGTGACATCATTCTCGTGGATAAAGCTTGTTCCATTCATGAAAAAAGATACTTTGAGTAATACTTTTGTATTTGAACGCCAATTGTCATTTATTTGCTGTGAGAATAACTTATTTCTCCGTCCATAACCCTTGGCGAAATTTTGGCGACGAATTTGGCAGAATGTCGCCAACTTGGCGACATTTTTAATTGTTGCCAAATTGATAAAAATGACGTTAAATAAAAGAAAATGACGACTAATTGAAGAAAAATCAATATCTTGGAAAGAATATAGGTACCTACTATAAGAATAACATTTTTTTAACTGTAAAGTAGTAAATTCATTGCATTATATAAGGAAAGTCATGTGTTGCCCACATCAGATTTTTTTTATTGTAAAAGTAGTAGGTTCATTGCATTATATAAGGAAAGTCATGCGTTACCCACATCAGATTTTTTTTTTACATGTACCTCCTTTGTTTTCGTTCTCTACATGAAACAGTTTATTAAGTTTCTGAAACGAGTTGTTTCATTTATATGAAACTTCTATGTATGCTTCTTCTTCTTCTTCGACACAGACCGTCCGACCTACCCGTAAGTGTTAGGTATATGTTTGGACGGCCAGAAGTACCACGCAATTTCGACCAGAACCTAGTAAGGATGGCTGCCACAGAAACCGTACTCTCCTTCCCCTACCACCAACCTCTCGGAAGGGCTTACGGGCCCACATAATTAACGTCAAAGACCTTATATACTAGTCGTATTTATGTGTATAAGGAAAGTATATATGTATATAGGGGAGGTAACAACGATTCACGCTTGAAAATCTATCGTTATTTTAGCTTTAACAATTCAACTATTTTATTAACACTTTGGCGTTCAACTGAATAGAAACGATATATGTCCAAATTTTTAAGCTTTATAAATATATTTGTATCTTTCGGAAACAAAACTCTTATTTGATTCGTACTTAACGAGGGAGATGCTAATCACTGACCACCAACCCCTCGGAAGGACTAACGGACCAGCATATTTAACGTGCCCATTCTCAGCGTGAACAAGGCTATAGTTTGGGCAGAGGCGCTAATCTTGTCGTTCGATTGCAATCGTCCGCGTGCTAACCACTGGACTGTCGCAGTTCCGTTCCATGTATGCTTATAGGATGAAATGCCTCATTTCCTTTCCATAACCAGTAATTTTAATTACAACTTTTTTTTTCTTTCCAAATAAAAATGGCCGATATAGTTTCCTAAATCAGTTTCTTCCTTTATATTTAATTGCCCCAGTCTTTCTTTCTGGAAAATAGTTCATTTAGTCTTCCTAACCGGTTGTTTCCTTAAAACTTTTGTAATCCTGACTATTTAACGTTATTTGAGTCTGTTTTATATCTTTCTGCTGTACGTTTCGGATCCGCTTAATAATTTCCCTTTCGTCTTTAATAGTGTTTTACTGGCGATAATTTTGTAATGAGACAAAACGCGAATTTAGCTATTTCCGGAATATTTAAAATAAGCAACAAGTTTATAGTTTTGGAACATTTAAGTGTACGCACAGCTGATGTTAAAGGCTCAATGGCCATCCTAAAGGCTACAAAATTGTTACAAACATGTTCTGCGCAATGAACATTATGTACTTTGCGCAATTGGCCCGACTTCGTCCTTCAAAGTAAGGACAGTGACTAAGATTATGATACAGCAAGAAAGCGGCAAAATAACAAACTGCAACAAAAAAGCAGTACCCTCTGTGGTAAGAATAAAAAGTCTGACGTGGGCAACACATGACTTTCTTTATATATAATGAAATGAATTTTCTACTTTTACAGTAAAAAAATAGATTTTTCTTATATTAGATACTTATATTCTTTCCAAGATATAGAATTTTCGACAATTTGTCGTCATTTTCATTGATTTAGCGTTAATTTTATTCATTTGGCGAGATTTTCGTTGATTTGGCAACATTTCAAAAAATCGCAAAGTTGGCGACATTCCACCAAATTCGTCGCCAAAATCTCGCCAAGCGTTATGGACGGAGATATAAGTTATTCTTATAGCAGATAAATGACTATTGGCGCTTAAATACAAAATTATTACTCAAAGTATTTTTTCGAATGAATGGAACGAGCTAGATCCACGAGAATGATGTCACTCAATTTATCGCATAATATTACATGTAAAAAGAGAACATGTTTCTCAACAGTTAATATTTTTTTTAATTTATGGGATTTTATGATAAATTTATATGAAAAATATACAGTATCTCGAGAACGGTTCGTGCTAGCGTTTTAAAGTTTATGTCAATCGTTTTCTAAAGGAAAATTACATAATAAATATCTATTTGTGTAACTTTATTAATAATTTTGATTTTTTGATGATTTTTTCAAAATTTCACTCGAAAACTTAGGGGGGTTCTGAACATTCGATTACGTTTAAAAACAATAGGATTCCAGTACTCATGGATTGTGATTTTTTTATCAAATTTCATTAGAATCGCTCCATTCGTTCGTGAGATATCGTCTCCACAGGCTCTCTGACACACACACACACACACATACTTTCACACACACACATACGCACACACACATACTTTCACACACACACACACATACTTTCACACACACACACACATACTTTCACACACACAGACATCACTTCAAAAATGTTTGATTCGTGATCAGGGATGCTTGAAACGAACTCTCCCGTCAAAAACTCGAATACGAATTTTCGACCCCATCACAATACTTTCCGTATACATTATGTATATAAGGAAAATAATAAATTATACGAGCACCATTTATACGATGATAATTTTAATATTTATACAAATTGGCGTATAGTGGAATACCGTACATTGCATCGTGGATGAACGTAAAACCCTTCAATTTGCTTTCAGTAAGAGACTACCACTTACCTTTGCTGCAAGGTAAAATATAATTAGTACTGTCATTAAAACCACTTAAATTCTTTCTCAAAATCCAATCTTTAACGAAAACTTACGTTATTACTGTTGCAACGCATAATCTGCAATCGTGGTTGTACAATCAGTATACAAAAATGAGTTCAAATTTCTGGATAATTAACACATTTGCAAGCAAGGCGTTAGCGGGAAGGAACAATATACAGCAAATAGCTCGATAACTATCTCAAAAAATCACTAAACAGTAAAACAACCTTTAAATTCTCCATTAATTTCACAAAACAGCAGATAGTTTTCACAAAACTTTGACGTATCTCACAATTTAATGTAGCTACTATCACGTACTGCTCTCCAACTGAGTGATAACTCATTGTCTAGATTCCTTGTAAAAACTTCTAGAATTCTTTCACATCTCGTAGAATATTCGTTTTTTCGAGGTATTTTCGAACCTTTGAGAAGTCACCAAGCGTTCCCAAATTGCAATAAATTACCAAATTTGGAAACCCTGCAAACTTCGGCATATGACGACCCTAGATTCATGCCATACGAAAGGTTGCTTGTACGGGAGTTTTTCCGATTTTCAAAAGAGACTCCAGTGATGGAATTTTACGCTTTCGTAACAATGCATATGTGCAGAAAGTATGCTAAATTAGTATATCGAAGTAATGATAATCAATCACGTTGAATAAATAATAATTGTATATATACTCATGTTTGTAAAAACTGCAACACCATGAAGAAATGCCTCGATTGAGCTGAAACTCACAACAAATGCAAATTAGGGTATGCTATGCAATTGATTAGAATTTCAGAGTCAGAGCGCATGCGTGGGCTGAGCAGCGCCCTCTGAACTACTATTTTATCCGTATAAATAGAGAGCTGTAGTGGGGCGTTAAAAATAGTCTATGGTTGTCTGCTAGCGGTAAACGTCTCATGAGAAGTCACTATGCCTCTACGACGACAGAGGGCGCCATATAATGAATTTACGGAGAGACAGAGGAATTTACTTTTAGAGGAATTTTACTACCCGGCACCGGGCCACGAAAGCAAAATGCCAGGTCGCCTAAAACAGCTCTCGGAAACCTAAGTGTTCCGTTTTTCGGTTTTCATTTTTCCACCAAGCTTAAATACGAGTAAATAATGTTAAATCGAGACTTTGAATGTATTATTCAATTAATTGAGACGAAAAACGCCCTCCTTCTGCATCCGCGTCGTTTCGCTGTCTGGCTCATCTTCGATAAGAAAACCACTGACGGATTTTTAGCTGTCTTGTGTCGGGAGTACCTAGCAGGAAAGCAACACAATTTCTAATGCCTTTTTTTACGACCTATGAGCATGAAGAAGGCTTTTCAACACTGATTTTCCTATAAATAATAAATATAGAACCCAACTGATAGTTGAACCAGATCTAAAGAGTAAAGTTATATTTTTCTCCGAACGTGAAGTTAACAAGAAACAGCACCACTCTTCTCATTATTAAATTGTTTGGTTTTACTTTGATTTCTTTACATCAATGTAAGATTAAATGCTTCTTTCTTATACTATATGGAAACTATATGGACATTCAAGTCTGTTTTGTTTTACCTGTAGGCCTGTATAGGCGATACAAATTGTAGTGGGTCATAAAGGACAAGTATGAAAATTACCGGGCCACGGAAAATAAAGTTTAGGAAATTCTGCTTTAGACGCGAAACGGTGCGTGGCCGAAAATGTAAACACTTTGAACACTTACACCCCGAATGTAATAGATAAATATATAAATATTTTTATTCTGCCGTAAATAGGGTCCAGGTTATGAATATATACAAATAATTCTAATATTTTGAACCTTTTCTTTTCGAAAAATATAAAAAATAGCTCTCTCAGAGAGTGTTGTTTTCTTCTTTCTAAATTTCACTCGAAATATATAGTAAGCTTTAAAATATATATATAAATAATAAACGACAGAAATACGTAGTAGTAAATTTAATATTAAAATCTATATTTATTATTAAAGAAAGCTCTTATAGTTTTCGAGTCTTATCACTTTGAAGAAGATTGAAAATTTTGCGTCTTTCAAATTTGTTATACTTATATCTCCAAAACTGGCTTATTTCGAAAAACACTTTAAAAAGTATCAGTCTGACCGGTTTTTTTTTGTTTTGTTTTGTTTTATTTTCATACTTTCACTCAAAATATCTTCGAAACTATAAAATATAGATATAAATACTAGGCGACAAAAATATGTATGTATAAATTTAGTTTCTAAATCTATATTACTTTAAAAAAAAGCTGTTATAATTTTCAAGTAATCAGCTTGTCGAATTGGAGAAGTAAGAAAATTTTACGTTTTTCAAGTTTGTAATGCTTATATTTTAAAAAACTAAAATTGATAGCTATAAAAAATAATCAAATGTTTTCAGCTCCTTTAGTGCCCTATAAGTGCATATAATCAGATTTTGGATCGAGTTTTTCTTTATTCAATATTACAAATATTGAGTTTTATTTTACAAAATATTATTCACGCTAAGCCCCCCTTTGACTTCATCATTGAAACCACCGCCGACGCTTTTTAGAAAGAGAAAACATAGAAAATTCAGTGTTCCCAGTTTCCAAATTCAAGGAACGGAAGGACCGAACCGAACGAAATTCTGTACATAAGAAAAAAAGAAAGAATTCGGGAAATAGGATGAAATCCAGGAAATTTGAAATTTTTTAAAACAATTTGGTAACATAGTTTTGAATCTTTAAAGTTCGTCAACGTTACTACAGGGCCCTAAAAGCAATTTTTTTCGAAGCCATGCTTTTCGAAAAATCTACTAAAAATTCTACAGGAAAAAATTATTTCTACTGAAATCTACTAAAAAACTCAATCTACTAAATTTTCTATTAGACCTTAAAATTGCGCTCAAAATCAACTAAAAATGTAAAAATCTACTGAATCTGGTCACATTGATTGTCTGCTCTAATATCATTTTACTTATTTCAATCAACTGTGACCTTATTTGGTACAGTTTTCTAGATTAGTGTGACATTCTCCGTCTTTTGCCAGACCTACTAATTAAACGAAATTATTCATTATATACGTTAAAATTTTATAATATTATTGGTACTTGTAGACAGTAGGAAACCTTGAATTTTCTCAATTTTTTATAATTTAATGTCATAGAATAATATTATCCGTCTTAAAATGTAGGAATTTGTGTTAATATAAAAGCTACACAGAAAAATTATTGCAATTTCCGTATTTCTCCATGGTCATTTTACCACCTGCGGAAACAGGAATTTGGAATGAAAACATCTACTGAAAAATTTAGCTCATCCTCTTTCATATTTATTGCAAATAAACAGGATTTCAATCTCCAAGTGCTAAGAATGGACGTGGACAAATGTGGGCGTTGTCACATGGTAAAATCATGATCCAATATTTTTGGCTTTCAGATCACAAGATAAGTTTTATATGTTGTATTTCAACCCCAATAGACAGGTGACTTCAAAAACAAACAGAATGCAAGGATACAATTTCGAGATCAGATTTTAACGAAAACATTCCACGATAACCAGAGCGGATGGATCACAGAATCAGCGCAACCTTTGAATCAACGCCCAAAAGATTTGGTGATGCCTGGATGCGTCGAAATGTGAGTTTGTCAGAAGGGGTTCAAAGACCCGATGAAAGGCTTTGTGGATCATGGCGAACTCCCCTGTAACGAATCAGGCCTATTTCAATTAATTTATGAGCAGATTTTAGAACTTGATAAAGATCCAGATTTTTAGAGTTGAGAAAGAAGGAGCTAGACTTTTTGGCAGGGGGAAGTGCGAATGAAACTTTAAGGGCCAAGTTTTCTATTTGCCTTATATAAATGTATCTAAATGATGTCACGTAAGTAGAAATTAGGCTAGCATAAAATGTCTCCAAGAGGGGCTTTGCCTTCCCAAATATATGCCTGAAAGAAACACTGAGCTGCAGTCTAATGAGAGAAGGTCGTAAAGGTAACATCGTCTGTCCCATGGACGATGTACTCTGCTATGCAGTGTTTCTTCAGGGAATGAATTTTGAGCAGTTCAATTCTTCCCTCTCGCTAATTGTAAGTAGATAGGAATTCATATTCGTTGTTGTTGTTGTTGTTACTTATGACTTCCTGTTCGGAGGAACCGAAACAGGGCCAGTGACGCAGGAAGAAAGAACGACATACAAGACTAGAGATCAAAGTTTATTCCAAGAAAACATCACTGACGAAGGTCGTAGAAGGTGCAGCTCCACTTTGACGAGAAAAAATTTGAGAAATCGGTATTGTGGGTTCAAAAGATTGCAACTATTGCATGTCACCTTTCACTTTTAAGGGATTGAAAAAATCTTTAGATTAATAGCATACTTGACAATGCACCACCGGGAATAACTTAGCCCCTCCCCCCCCCAGGAGAGTTAATGACGTCACAAACAAAAAAAATTATTGTTTCAATTTTTCACTGCACTGGTTGAAACTATAAAGTTTCGTGATCATTGAGCCATAAATAAACAATTTTACATATGATTATGTCAATTTTTTTCCTACGCTGCCATATTAAAAAAATATATATGATTTCGAATAAAATTCAAAGTTTACACTCGAATTTAAAGAAAAATATATTCTATCCAGTTCTAGATTTTTTATCACAAAGCCGGATATAAAGTTTCGTCAAAATCCAATAATATGTGTGGCTGCTATTGTATACACAAGAACTCGACCACAGACGTCTGATAGTCAGACAGATATCACTCCGAAAATAGTCAAAATGTGTTCAGGAGGTCTTAAAACATATTGACATCAAAATGTAGGAATCGAAAATTTTCGTGAAAACAATACTTTATCAATACTACGTATGAAAAAATAAAAATTCACTTTAATGTAGCGAAAACGTGAAGAAGAACATAAAAGAAGTCATATTCGTGTACCTGTCATTAAAGTATGTTTTTGAATAATATGTAGTTATAATGTAGTTTACATTCTGCAGAAAGATATAAGAATGAATGTAGTTGTGGGTTAGATCGGTTTGCTTGATCAAGAAGGGAGGAGGAACGTTGAGGATACATCAGGATTCTAAGGGTTTTGTTTCTGAGGGATTAAACTGTAAAAATAGTTTGGAATGAGTAATTTGTGCTTCACGAAAACGTCTTGATCAAAGGGATCGGATTATGGGAATGCATGATTTCATGATTGGAGTCAATTGAGGCAGAGAAAAGTTATTTCTAAAGTGTAATAATCATAAAAATAGGTGCATGTAATTTAATTTTGAAGTAGGTGAAGACGAAGCAAGGAAAGGAAATGGGAAGTGTAAGTTCATAAAAATATTTTTAATAAAAAATGTGTAAATTTTTAAAAAAGGTTAATTAAATTTATTTCTAGCTGTGAGTGAGGTAATGGAATAGAAATAAATAAATTATCGTATTGATGCCAGATGTATGAAAAATGTAAATGATGTGTATATTGTTGATTGTGTTTCGCGATTATGTGACCGGCTAGTGGTCCAGTTGTAAATTAAGTTGACCCATTGTGAATGAAATTAAAAAGGTTTAATTTCTCCTGTATTGGGACAGGTTTCGTTTTCCTTGGTATATTCCTAATTTAAGAAGTGATCGTATGGGGCCTTAAAGCAAACACGTAAGGGTCAATGTCTCAGGCCGATGGAAAAAAGTCATACCTATCATAGGTCTGCCACTGGTAGACCTATGAGTAGCAGACTTCCACTCTGCTCTATAAATGGAACTGGTATCATTGGTGTCCGAGAGTCAGATCTCACTCCGATAGGAAGTAAACTGAACGTAATCGGAGATGTAAACATTTGGCTATTGACTGTCAAGGAATAGTGCAAGTTGAGGTAATTTTGCACGGTTGATCCTATTTAGAGGGATCTCGCGTTCTAATGTTTTTGTTGGTTAGGCCGTGTGTGGGATCTAAATAACATTTCGTTATTATTTCCCTCCGTTTTCATTATAATTTATGTTTACTTTAAATTAATAACTCTGACTGGTTTGGTTATATAGACCAATCACCGAGCCAAGTAACATTTCTGCGATCCTGGGGTAGAAACAGGATAAAGATTCGAATCGCGAGTAAATTACTGGACTAGTAGAGACGAGAGTTAAAAGATGAACTAGATAGTTGGAAGGTAGCCTAGTTTACTGGAAGGCTAGATAGTTAGCAGAGTAGACAATGAAAGGAAGTGAGGCTGGTTCATCTGATTAAGCTGAGTATGAGTTAGAGGGATACCCACCCTAATGGATACCACTATGACCAAAAAAGTCTAGTATCCCGGATTAGCCGAAACAAAATTTCGAGGTAAGAGAAAAAAGTTGGATAAATTTAAAGGCCTTACTTCTTATTGGAATCAATTAATAAAATAAGATGCTTTAAGTACATGTAATGGAGGAAAGTAAAATTATCTAATCAAAATCATGTCGCGATCGACCGACAGATCGTGATTGACGGATTAGGCACGCCTGACCTATATTATCAACCTAATTCTAATTCACTGTCATGACTTGTTCGCTAACTTGAAAAAAAGTAGAAATTTTCACAAAATATTTTAAAAGAATAACTTGAAAATCGAAACTAATAACAAAAATATGTTTTCCCGATGTTGATTTTAATATAAATTGATATGTACAATATGGAACATTAAAATAATACAAAAAATCATGCATTAACTCGCTCGACATATTTTCATTTTTTAAATACCTCTAAATCATGATGTATCTTATTCAAAATCATAATGAATTGCCTGTTGTAAGTATAAGGTTGAATATGAATTCAAAACTGCACTCAGACAGAACCAGTGGTCGAATTCGAGCTACAAGGATTATATCCAGACTTACTACTAATTATGTGAATTTTCACTACCTATAATGGATTCATGAAGAAGTAATAATAACTACTAGATGGCATACGTGTACAGTCTGTAAAAAGGAGGAGCTTCGGTTCGCAGCGTGCCACTCACAAAGTGCAACATGTTAGTGAGCAGTTATCATTTTTAATTAAATCACGTGGTCGATTTTAATTTTATAATAAATAAAATCGTCTTATAATTTATGAATCATACATTGTAAGATTAATGTTAATATGCAACTGAACTCCACATCATTTGCTATATCAGAAAGCATAGTTTATTTTGTTAATTTTTTCTTTTATGTATTTGCTAATTTTTTATTTTATGTATTGTCTGTGTGATTAGTTATTTGCCATAAACGTACAGTGCTGCTTTACTTGCAATTTGAATAAAATTATTCAGTTGGCTGATGTTGGATTTCCAATAATGCCAAAAGTACACAAAAGTGACTACTCAGCAATACATAGGTACCCCTGATAATGTCAACACTGAAGTGCAACTTTCTTCAAGTATAATTTTCTAAATTTCAATAAACGATAACCTGGTGGGCCGGACTGACTCCTCAGCTTCCAATGGGATGAAATGTTTTCCTGGTCATCCATCTTGTTGCTGCAAACCCTCGAGTGAGCATAGCAGCCTGGGGTGTGAAAAAAGTTGAACTTATTTTTGAGGATATGCTAAATACTTCCCATAAAACTCAACAAACTGAGAAAACTCGAAAACCATCAAACGCAGAGCTACTGAAGTTCGAAAGAAAGATATATTTTCATCTGTTTCTTCCGATTGCGAGGATAATAAAACAAAGATGGCATCAGTTCTGTAGAGTATAACTTGGTTGTGCGTTTGCAGAAAACATTGCAAGCAATTTCACCATATCATGGCGAAGTTCTGTACACCGTATATGACAATTTCAACAGTTGGAACCATGGAGTTAGGAAGAAGAAGATAAAACTCCTATGTATGAAACCCCTTAAAATACCATAACGTTTTGAAATTTATATCTAGGTCTCGCTAGTGTTAGTAAAGCCCTTTTGTTTACATTTGAAACAACACAGTGGCATAGTATATGTATTTTGGATTATTTTTAATTTAAGATTCCTAATTATCAGTATAATTAATCAATATTTTCTCACAGTTGTAAAACAGGGTTCAAAATACAGGAAGATAAAAATAAATTGAAAGGTAAAATGACTTTGAATACGTAGGAATAATTCTTATTTATTCAGTTCAGATTTTTTTGCGGTACTAACTTATTTGTACAAAACTGAGTTTAAACATATATTTTAAGCCTTTCGTCATATGAATACGCAGAGGCGTTTATCTTATAGCAGCGCCACCTGAATTATTGTCTCAATTATTGATATTGGCATTTTCTCAGTATGGAGTTTTAACTCCCTATCTTTAACTCCATGGTTGGAATATTTATTAACTTTTGTTTCAGACTAGTCAAAGATAATTTTAGAGACAAATTTATTCATAAATTATATAAAACGTATGGAAAATTCACTAAATGGATGTTTAGAAAAATTATATACAATTGCAACTGCTTGACGAAGTTGAGCACACTTGCATTAATTTAGATCATATCATTAAATTATCATTTCAAATTAAATTGAAACAAACTTCACACACCATCTGCGTTTCTGCAAAAATGTGTAATAAATGCACGGAGTAATAAAACAAAGAAACAGAGCTCGTAGCCTTTAATTACTTTTCCTCTGCAACTTGAAGAACCTTCAAAGATTTAAACTAGGGCACATATTTGTCTTCCTCTTTCAATGCATAAAGAAATGCCTAAACTATTTTTTTTACAAAGGAAGGAAATAACACTTTAAAAACAATTCAAATTTCGTAAAAGCAAAATGTCTTTAAAGATAACGTCATTCTTTTATTCTAACCACTTATTAAAGATTTTAATCTCGGCGCATACCATGTATTTAAGTAATTAACTTTACTGGGTAATTATGAAGTTGGGTGCTTTTAATTACAACTAATGAATGCAGTATTGTTTTTACGCAGAAACATTCTAAACATTGACAAATGAGAAATTCCATTTAAATTTAACTGTTGAGCTCAAATAGGATTTTGAGTTTTTAGGTTAGTTGCGTATTTTTTTTCTTGCGTAAAAAAATCTGATGTGTACAGCACATGACTACAGACTACAGACTCAAATACACTTTATATTTTTTTTACAAATTTATATCCCTGACAAACAAATATACCCTGACATGGCTGATGTTTTAAAATGTGTGAATTCTATTAGTAGTCTAAATTAAATTGTCCTTCAAAGAATTCCATTAGACATGTGATTTAATTCCCTTAAAATGATTTATAACAATCCCTATCCTGGCGATACAAAGATACAAAACAAACTACACAGGCAAATCAGAAGAAAAACATATTAGCGGTGGCACCAGTCAGATTGAGTCAAAATACTTTTGCGTGAATATCATTTTGCAAAATAAAATTTCAGTAAATTTCAATAAATTTATTCGATATTTTTTCAGACTAATTTATTTCATTTACAGGCTTTCAAAGCGCTACAAATAACTCTCTAATTGTTTATAGCTAATAAGCACTTTTGGTTTTCGCCCCGATTTGATCTGGATACTCCAAGCATCTTCAAGTCAAAATATCAAATTATTTTATTAACATGCTTGGCGGCATATAAATTAATATTACACAACATATCTGATGAGGTTTTACATTCAAGTTGATCTATAAACTTGCCTGGCGGCACATAAATACGTACTTGAATACATATATTTTCATCTATTCTATTCAAGCCTCACCAATCATTAAACATCTTTAGAATCCCCAAGTTTATTTAACCTCCTAATTTTTTCAAAAAAATATAAAATATCTCATGCCTATATGCACTAATATTTCACCAAGGAGTAAGTAAATAGATTAATCTGCAACAATCGTGAAATTTTATATGCTACAGCATTCCAATGTATTAAAAAACGCATGCTGAATAGACGATTACTCGAAACTATTTATAACTATATATAACTATTTCAAACTATTTATAAATTCACTATTTATCATCTTTTGTAGTTTTGAAGATATTTCGAGTGAAAGTAAAAAGAAGGGGAAAAACATTCGCTCGCACAGAAACATTTTTTATTTTTTTTTTTCAAATAACATAGTTCAAAATATTAAAATATCAAAATTATTTTTATATATTCATAATCTGAGCCCTATTTATGACAAAACAAGACAAAATGTTTACATTTTTATCTATTAAGTTTGGCATTATAAGCATCGAAAGTGTTATTACAAAATGCTAAAACAATAATTACAATTATGCTTCGCTGTAGAATTTTTTAAATGACAAGTGACAAAGTGAATCATTGTACCGAGGAGTCAAGTTCAATGGTCCACACTATGGGGCACTATGAACCATGGCTAAATTATCTAAAAAATATGAAAATAAATCATCTGTATATTAAAAACAAAACAATGTATCAGTAAATTATTAAATTTCAATTTTCAATGATCTTATTACGTTGCTTATATACAATAATGTATAAGAAAAGTATTGTGGCGGGGTCGAAAATATGAATTCGAATTTTCGACGGGAGAGCACGTTTCAAGCATCCCTGACCACGAATCAAACATTTTTGAGGTGATGTCTGTGTGTGTGTGTGTGTGTCAGTGAGACTGTGGAGACGATAACTGACGAACGAATGGACCGATTCGAACGAAATTTGGTACGAAAATTACAATCCGTGAATACTGGAAGCCTATTGTTTTTATACGCAATCGAATGTTCAAAACACCCCTACATTTTCGAGTGAAATTTTGAAAAAATCATCAGAAAATCAAAACCTCTAATAAAGTTACGCAAATAGACATAAATAGACATTTCTTATGTAATTTTTCATTTGAAAACGATAAACATAAATTTTAGAACGCTAGCATGCACCGTTCTCCAGATACTGCACATTTTTCAAAAAAATTATCAAAAAATTATATAAAATAAAAAAAAATATTTCCTATTGAGAAACATGTTCACTTTTCATGTGTAATATTATGCGATAAATTTGGTGACATCATTCTCGTGGATCTAGCTCGTTCCATTCGTGAAAAAAGATACTTTGAGTAATACTTTTGCATTTGTACGCCAGTAGTCATTTATCTGCTGAAAGAATAATTTATTTCTCCGTCCAAAACGCTTGGCGAGATTTTGGCGATGAATTTAGTGGAATGTCGCCAAATTGGAGACTTTTTTAATTGTTAACAAATCAAAGAAAATCTCGTCAAATGGATAAAAATGACGCTAAATCAAAGAAAATAACGACTATTTGACGAGAATTCTTTATATTGGAGGAATATAAGTATCTACTATAAGTATAATCTATTTTGTTTTTACTGTTAAAGTAGTAAATACATTGCATTATATAAGGAAAGTCATGTGCTGCCCACATCATATTTTTTTTAATTAAAGTGTCAAGTTTCAATTTTTTGCAGGTTATTCAATAAATATTTAAAAGAATAATAGTAAGCAAAGTAGGAGGGGTGGGTGAATAAAATATATTCAATCCATAAAGGCCATTTAATGAACAGTAAAATTTACAAGTGGCACACAAATATATTTTTGTGCAAATAAAAGTCTACAATATTTTATTGCATCCTAGGTTGGGGAAGACACATTACAATATCTTGAATATTTAAAACAGATGCATCAAATTTTTCAAAAAAGCAAAGAAATTTTACAAGAATATAATTCCTATAATCGTTACTTCTGTGCTTAAATAGAGTCATGCTATAAAATATTTTAAGTTTGTTTCACTATAAATAGCCATATGGCTGTCAGAATCTTTAGCCCTTTCAGATGCATTTACAATATATTTTTAACACTTTACAACAAAGCTGAAAAGTGTTTATGACTTTGTTCATTCTGTCTGTCTGTCTGTCTGTCTGTCTGTCTGTCCGTTAGCACGATAACTGCCGTATAAATGATTTAATCAAAATGAAATTTTAATATGTTGTTCAGACAGACTGTGTCACCTATGAAAATATAAATGAATAATATCACGCAATTTAGTTTTGGATTGAACCAGGGTTGAAAAAATGAAATACATTGCACTCTATGGGACCTAATTTTTCAAACATTTTTTAAGCGGATTTAAAATTCACAAATTGCTTCGGACATTTTAGTTAATATTCAAATTATCCCATAAAATATATAAAAAAAATAAATTTCAGCAAAATATATTCAGGAGTTTTTTAAATAAAAATTAGAATAATAATTACACCTCTTATATGAAGCGATCACATGACCATTTTATAAAGATATCGCGTGACCCACTTCAAAATGAAATATGGCATCCATCTTGTTTCAAAATCGTGATTCTTTCATTCGAAGTTCTTTTCATTTCATATTGAGTGTTGAATCCGTCCTAAAACCGCTTTATTTTTGCTTAAATTCTGTGCATCTACTTACTGAAACAACGCAATTACAATATATTTGAGTTTAAATGATCATCCAAATTTGATTATTTCTACAACGAAGCCAATTTTTCACTTATGTAAAATGTAAACAGCAAAATATGTAGAATGAGTTGTTTAAGAATTGCTGCATACTTCTTAACTTTCTTTAATTTATTTAGCTCAAGTAGTCTGCATAGCTGATATGAATGAAATAGTCATTGATTTTATAGAGAGAAGGACGATTTTTTTCGATGAAGTTTGAAGCATAGAGTTTAATTACTTGTAACTCCATGGTCTTACGTTTTTAAATAAAATAAATTATTATAGTATTGTGATGAATGAAATGAAGGGGAAAATGTTATGAATGAAATGCTGCTTTTATAGAGAGAGCCAGGCTTGTTATATTTCGAAGGCGTCATTTGAATAAATTTCAGTTGTTTCTGATGAAGTTTTCAAATATAATAAATTATTGTAGTATTATGATAATGTTAAAAACATTACCAAGGAGCCAAGCGATTTATATTTAATTGACGTCATTTGAATGAAGTTCATTTTCTTCGATGAACTTTTAAGTTTTCAAATATAATAAATTAATGTAGTATTGTGATAATTTTTAAAATTCTACCGAGGAATGTATCGTATTTTAGAGATGTTTAAATGAAATTGCATTGAAGTTGGAAAGTGTTTCATAATCAATGCTTTATGCATTATTTATCTTTCTTGTTTTCTTTTCTTTGCACCAGATTGTTGAGTTTCAGTTTTGTTTTTTCCTTTGAAACAGTAATTAACTCTTTTTGAATATATTTTTTTGGCTTTAATTGAAGCGACTCTTTTTGTTTAAATTTTTATCTCTTCTTTCTGCATGGTTGTTTTTAACTGGTGTATCAGTTGGTATTTTTGATGACGCTTTTCATCTCAAATTTGAAAAAGTTATATCTAGTTTTAGATTTTTTGATAACAAAGCCGGATATAAATTTTCGTGAAAATCCATTAATATTTGGGGCCGCTATCGTGAACACGAGTAATAGACCAAAAAACAAACAGACGATCACTCTAAAAATAGCCAAAACTTGTTCAGGGGGTCCTAAAACATATATTGGCATCACCATCTCGAATTCAAAAATTTTCCCGAATATAATACTTTCTCTACATTACATGAGCATATACACAATTTGGTGTAATTTGTCAGGAGTTGGTGAGTTTTCATTTATGGAATAACGTGAAAAAGCGTTTAGTAAGGACAGAATTTTTTCAGGTGATCAAAATTTTGTCATATGATTTTCGTGACATAATTATGTTGGAATTGTTGTTGAGGATTTGTTACAATTGAAAGTTGTTATTCTGGCTGTTTAAACAAAAAATAAAAATTCCGAATTCTAAAAGTGTACAGCCAATTTTTTACTGTTGAATTTTTTCCGTAACTCTGCAATATTCTTTTGATTAATCATTGCAAATCATAAGCGAATTCTCGTGTCATTTCAAATATAAGTCTATGATGTATTCTAGCAGCATCTATATAAATAAAATTGAAAATCTGTCTGTCTGTCTGTCTGTCTGTCTGTCTGTTTGTTTGTCTCATCATCACGAGAGAACGGCTTAACCACATTTAGTGAAATTTTGTGGATAGCCTTGGAATAGCGCCCCTTAAATTTAGTCCAACTTTCGAGTTTCTAAGACCAGTGGTTGTCGAAATATTAATGAAAAACGAAACTTTTTCCTAGGAGTTCTACGCTCTAACTAACTGGTTCCTCCAAACGAAAAGGTTGGAAATCGTTTGTTTAAAATGTGAAAGTGAATTAAAACTTTATCTCTGAGTTTGGTGGGTGATTTTTGCGCTAATTAGTAACTATCTGAAAACATGAATTGTTTGAAATATGAATTTAAATAGAACATCTATCACCATCGTTTATTTTTCACAAGCTTTTACTCAGCAATAAAAGTATTAAGAAATCAAAATGATTATTCAATTATTAGCATATTATGAAGAAGATTCTATCTTATATCATGTTACTCGGCAATGCAATTAAATTAAATGTATATGTTAATTTTTATTATTATTTTTTTGATTAGAATAATAAATAAAAGGATGTAAAAATATATCTTATAAAATGGACAGTTTGATTTTTCTTTTAATCATATCAATTGCAGACTGCGTACATCACTTTCATTTAGTTTGGCAAAGAGTTTTCAAGCTTGTATTGCGTTTAGCCAATAAACTCATTTAGCCGATTGTTGAAACAGAAAAAGAGTAGAACAGGATACAATTCTGATACAATTTTAGTGTTTTCATTTAGTATATACAAACGAGATCAGGATATTTTATTCTTCAGATTTGCAAATTCAGAGCTGCGAATTTGGCGGGATATCGCTAACTTGGCAACTTTTCTTAAACGTTGCCAAATTGACGTAAATGTCGCCAAATTGATAAAAACGGCGCAAATCAATGAAATTAAATTTGTTTTTTTAGAAGAGATTATTGAAATGATGTTTCGATAGCATTTGTCTGTCAGTCCAACCGTATTACTTAGTAACACACTTAGCAAATTTTTATAATTTCGCCAAATTGATAAGAATGTTTGTAAATCCATATAAATATCTTGAAATTGATAAAATTCCACTAAATCAATAAAATTAATTGCGTTTTGTTAGGGAATAGTATTGTGATTGGGTTTCGTCAATTTGTCACCAAGTGGGACTGTCAGTTGTCGCTTAACAACGGATTTAAATCCAATATGTTTAAGCAACATAAGATTTTTATTAAATTTTTCCGATTTGAATAACAAAGATATGTATATAAAATAAATTTCATTGGCATTGCATTTTTGACTCGATAATATCAATTACGGTCTTCAGGTTTAAACATTATTATTATTGATATTTTCGGGGATTATTGATATTTTCAAGTTATTATGCCATTGTTTTATAATATCAAAAACTGTTGAAACTCATATATTGCACGTTGTACGAGTAATCTTCTACACGTGCACGGGAATATCTTCTAATATACGAGAATATATGTAGTGCAGGTATATTGGCATATATTTTGATATATATTGGCATATATATTGATATATATTGGCATATATTTTGATATATATTGGCATATATTTTGATATATATTGGCATATATTTTGATATATATTGGCATATATTGGAATCAATTGCGGACTTCTGGTATAAAGATGACGAGGATTATTGATATTTTCAATTTATTTCATCATCTGTTTTATTTTGGCAAAGAGTTTTGAGATCCATCTTGTAATACGGTAAATCTTCTACTAACACTGTTGCATATTTTCTAATCTGCGACAATATAAGTATTACGGGTATATATCTTCCCATGACATTTTAGCACTTTCATTTTGGAATATATTGGAATCAATTACGGCTTTCAGATTTAAATATTACGGGTTTATTGATATTTTCAATTTATGCATGTAATCTACTAATACAGGTTATGTCTTCTATTATGCGCTACCATGTTAACGCTTTTATTTTACATATATTGATTCAATTTCATATTTTTTGTAAATTTGCTTACAAAAGGGATCAGAATATTTTATTCTTCAGATCTACCCGTAAAGACAATTTTGCGTAGTGTGAACAAATATTCTAAAACTTCTTTTTAGAAGCAATAAATTTAATATTTTAACAGAATATTTTGATTAACAATGTGTATACTATAGCAATTCGCACATGATTGGGAATTTTAAGTTTATTTATATTATATACTCCGTACCAAGAACGGGTATGCTGCTAGTCTACAACATAATTTTCCAACATGTCTTCCTCTTCCTTTGAGAATACCTGCCTGTACGCATAATTAGACACAAACCGATGGATGATATATATGCTTGTTCTCACTTTTCACATAACTGCTATTTTTGAAGACTTGTACTTTCGAACATATTGCACTAAAAGTTTTTTTTTTTTTTGCAATACATGTATCTTTGCAGATTACACAAATGGATCGGTTTTTCTCAATAACATTTTTTCATCTTGCTTTCATAACTTCATCTGGCACAGTTCCTTTACTATTTTTCTGTGGTTTGTTGTATGGCATTCCTAAAAATCAAAAAAAAAAAATCTAATGTGGGCAACACATGACTTTCCTTATACAATGCAATGAATTTACTACTTTTACAGTAAAAAAAAAAATGTTATTCTTATAGTAGATACTTATATTCTTTCCAAGATATCGAATTTTCTTCAATGAATCGCCATTTTCATTGATTTGGCGTCATTTTTATCTATTTGGCGAGATTTTTGTTAATTTGGCAACATTTAAAAATTCGCCAAGTTGGCGATATTCCGCCAAATTTGTCGCCAAAATCTCGACAAGCGTTATGCACGGAGAAATAAGATATTCTTATACCAGATAAATGACTACTGGCGTTCAAATAAAAAAGTATTACTCGAAGTATCCTTTCTCATGAATGGAACGAGCTAGATCCACTAGAATGATGTCACCAAATTTAACGCAGGATGTCACATATGAAAAGTGAACATGTTTCTCAACAGTTAATGTATTTTTATAAATTATGGGATTTTTTGATAAATTTATTTGAAAAATGTGCAATATCTCGAGAACGGATTATGCTAGCATTCTAAAGTTTATATGAATCGTTTTCTAAGGAAAAATTACATAAATGTCTATTTGCGTAACTTTATTAAAGGTTTTGATTTTTTGATGATTTTTTCAAAATTTCATTCGAAAATTTAGGGGGGGTTCTGAACATTCGATTGCGTTTAAAAACAATAGGCTTCCAGTATTCACGGATTGTGATTTTTGTACCAAATTTCATTCGAATCGCTCCATTCACTCGTAAGATATTGTCTCCACAGACTCACTGACACGCGCACACACCCACACACATACTTTCACACACACACACACACACACACACACACACACACACACACACACACACACACACACAAACATCACCTCAAAAATGTTTTATTCGTGATCAGGGATGCTTGAAACGTGCTCTCCCGTCGAAGACTCGAATTCGAATTTTCGACCCCGTCACAATACTTTCCTTATACATTATGTATATAAGGAAAGTAAAAATGTACTAATATATTTTTAGAATAAATGTATATTTATAACTATACAACTATACTGAATTGAGTTTTTGAAATGATTTTAATAATGATAAACGATCAATGCTTTTTTCCTGTTATAAATTTTGCCCCTTCACACCGAACAATGGATTAATTGTGATAGAACTGCCATATTTTAATACAGTTTCTGAAGTACATATTATGCTTACACATTTATGTTCATTTTCCTGGGTATGGACCTAGCTCCAAGACCTAAAAACTGTTCTAAATATTATTCTGTAAGATGGTTGATTTCATTCACTCTATACACAGATTCCATCCAGTTACCTTACATCTTTCCGGTAGGTCGGACATTCTGAGTCCCAACAACAACAGATTCCATCCAATATACCTAGAGATAGAACTATAAATATATTACTTAGCTTAAAATATATTTTTTTTAAGATTCTGTTTGATTAATTTTAGATTTAAAATCTCACATGTAAGGTATCAGTCTATAAAAGCTTCAACATTTATTATCTTGTACTTAATTAGTTCATTAGTTCCATTTTCTTTTGCAATATTTGAAATTTTGTGTTATAACACTTTAAGAGTTTAAACTGGTACATAAATCGTACGTATATTTATTCATTAGCATCAAATTATTCATCAATATTTACTAAAAAGGACTAATATTCAACTTATAGAAGAATGTGGGGTTAAGTAGACAATGGTTGACATTGTACCCCTGGTGTCGTGCTCCATTGTGCCCCATATGGAAGTTCAACAAGAAATACAAATAAAATAAACAAATTTTGAATTTATTAAATGTAGTCAAAGCTATATGCATAAAATTGAATATCTGTCTCTCTATCTGTTTGTCTATATGTATGTTTGTCTCATCATCATGGGATAACGGCTGAGCCCAATTTGATGAAATTTTGTTGGTAGGCATGGAATAGCCACACTTAAAATTTAGTCCATGTTTCGAGTTTCTATGACCAAAGGTTGTCAAGATATCAATTAACAAAAAAAGATCAATCACGCATAAAGCTTTGATTATGAAACGCTTTCCAACTGAAATGTAATTCGCTGAATGTATCGCATCTTTAAAATACGATACATTCAGACCTAAAATAATTTATTTTACTTGAAAACTTAAAACTCCATCGACAGAAATGAACTTTCGATGCGCTAAGTCGCATTCAAAACATTAAATAGTCTAAATAATTATGAAAAGTAAACTTTATGTAATCGCTATTAAATTTAAATTTGATTTTACTAAATCGTCTTGATAATATTTCAAAAATACTACATTAATATTATTAAGTATAGAAATTTTAAAACTTTATAGAATAATATTTCATTTAAATTAAGAGCTTATATTTTTATTTATTTCAGCATACACAATTAAAATGTAATTTTCATAGTTCATAAAGCATAATTGTGTCCGTACTCCCTTTTCTTAGCAATTATAAAAAATATCTGATGTGGGCAGCACATGACTTTCCCTGCAAACTTATATCCACGTTCTCCTTATTTTAATTAAATTTAATTCACTTTCACATCAATTTTCTTTCCCATTTGGTAACTGGACTTATTTTCAAAGGTGGCGTAGAGAAAATACGAAAAAACTAAAATGTCTCGAGAACGGTCAATCCTAGTGTAATGGGGTTTTCCTTATTCTTTTCTTCTTTAAAAATTACGTATAAAACAAGCATTTAATGGATATAGTTAAGCACACGTATATTTTATTTTATATTTTGACGATTTTTTCGGATCATTTTGCGAAAAAGGGCAGTTTCATTTTCTTCAAATCGTACTAAAATCTAATCAGCACCAGGGTGACCTACAAATGACTTATCTACCGAATTTTGTGGAATTCCAGCTATTAGTTTTTCAGCTAGAATAGATACAGGCTTTTGAGGTTCATTTCGCAAAAACAGAGGCGTGTTTTTTTTATCCCGAATCGTATCTAAAAGTAATCAGCACCAATTTCTCCAACAAGTGACTTACCTACCAAATTTTATGAAATTCCGTCAATTAGTTTTTTAGTTACAGTGGATACAAAATCTGCACAGACAAACAGACAGGCATACAGACAGACACGCAGACACACACACAGACGTCACGCTAAAAATAGCTTTTTCGTATTCCAGAGGTCTCGAAACGCGTAGATTCGTCGAAAACTCGAGTTGCGATTTTAGGCATGATTCCAATACTTTCCCTATACATTGCCATGTATTGCAGGGAAAGTAAAAATAAATTCTTATCAGAATGTTCAAAAAAATAATGAAAGTCTATGTTAAAGCAGTTTAAATATTTTTTTTTAATTCAACCAAGTTAAATTTATTTGAATGCATCTGTCAGTTCTCAAACAATTAAATCTTAATTAAAAAATAAAAATTTTAAAAGTGCTCTATGAAAACTAATTATTAAATTTTAATTCGACGAAAGTAGTTCCATGGAGTGTGCGTCGCGCGATATGTTATCATTGAGGCTGCAAGTGTCAATCAAGATATTAAGGCACTTTAATAGCAGTACATAACCAACTAGTGCATTCCAGCAAACTAATGCGTACGTAACAAAAATTACATAATAAACAACATCCATGGCCTCCGTCACCAAGAATAAATCAAAAAATCTGATGTGGGCAGCACATGACTTTTCTTATATAATGCAATGAGTTTTCTATTTTTTACAGTAAAAAAATAGGTTATTCTTATAGTAGATACTTAGTAGATATATTAGATAGTAGATACTTAGTAGATATAGTAGATACTTTCCAAGATATTGAATTTTCGTCAATTTGTCGTCATTTTCATTGATTTAGCGTCATTTTTATCCATTTGGCGAGATTTTCATTAAATTGATAACTTTAAAAAAGTCGTCAAGTTAGCGACATTCCGCCAAATTCGTCGCCAAAACCTCGCCAAGCGTTACGGATGGAGAAATAAGTTATTCTTATAGCAAATAAGTGACTATTGGCGTTCAAATACAAAAGTATTACTCAAAGTATCCTTTCTCATGAATGGAACGAGCTAGATCCACGAGAATGATATCACCAAATTTATCGCATGATATTACATATGAAAAGTGAACATGTTTCTCAACAGTTAATATATTTTTTTAATTTATTGGATTTTTTGATAAACTTATTTGAAAAATGTACAATATCTCAATAACGGTTCATGCTAGCGTTCTAAAGTTTATGTCAATCGTTTTCTAAGGAAAATTTACATAAGAAATGTCTATTTGCGTAATTTTATTAAAGGTTTTGATTTGTTGATGATTTTTTCAAAATTCTACTCGAAAATTTAGGGGGGTACTGAACATTCGATTGCATCTAAAAACAATAGGCTTCCAGTATTCATGGATTGTGATTCTTTTACCAAATTTTATTCGAATCGCTCTATTCGTTTGTGAGATATCGTCTCCACAGACTCACTGACACACACACACGCACACACATACTCTCACACACACGCACACACACACACACATCACTTCAAAAATGTTTGATTCGTGATCAGGGATGCTTGAAACGTGCTCTCCCGTCGAAAACTCGAATTCGAATTTTTGACCCCGTCACAATACTTTCCTTATACATTATGTATATAAGGAAAGTAAAAATAAAAATTTTGAAAGTGCTCTATGAAAAGTAATAATTAAATTTTGTTTCGGCAAAAGTAGGTCCATGGAGTGTATGTCGCACGACATGTTGGCATTGTGGCTGCAAGTGACAATCAAGATATTAAGGCACTTTAAATGCAGTGCATGACCAACTAGTGCATTCCAGCAAACCGATGTGTATGTAACATAAATAACATAATAAACAACTCCCCTGCCCTTCATCAGCAAGCATAAATCAGAAAAGGTGGTGAGATATTATAGAACGAATGAAAAAGTGTGTTCCCACAGAATGAGAGTTCGTAACAAGAGTCGTTAAATTTAAACGGAGAGCCAGCATGGAAGAAGCAAGTAAAATGCGCACCCTGGTAGTATGCACGAAAATGTGTCATCGAGAAAATGTGCACATAAAGCATATTAATTTTTCTGATTTTCTGATAAGTGGCATCACTCTATCTTGAGGATCTATAATCCCTCCATTAAAGCGTAGTGTTTCCACTGCATTTCATCCATGTGTGTTATAGTGTCTTACACATATTCGTCATTACGATTATTGTAGATAAGCTGAATTCTGACAGTGTTTTATATCAGGGGATTCCATTCAATGCCATTCAAACTTACAATGAGGTAACCTTTTTCTCTTTCAATATTAGAAATGTTACATACAAATATCATTAACTGAGTAAGAACTCAAAACTGAGTAAAAGACAGATTTGTTTATGTAATTGAAACATAACTTGTATTTATGCAGTGTAAATTGATATTGATATATGTTTATGTATAGATATATTTTTAAGTTAATTATAATTATTGTAATTTAATATTTAATCAAGCCATGTTAGTAAAATATTTGTCCAATTTAAATTTAAATATTGCATTGAATTTTGTCTCATGTCATTCTGTCTCACTCTAGAGCCGGTGGAGATTTTCATACTCCATCCTAGGTAAAGACATCAAAGGTAAATTTTTTACTTTCCCTGCAATACATGGTAATGTATAAGGAAAATATTGGAATCATGTCGAAAATCGCAACTCGAGTTTTCGACGAATCTACACGTTTCAAGACCTCTACAATACGCAAAATTATTTTTAGCGTGACGTCTGCGTGTGTGTCTGTCTGTCTGTCTGTGTGTCTGTCTGTCTGTTTGTCTGTCTGTGTGTATGTCTGCCTGTCTGTGTGTCTGTCTGTGTGTCTGTGCAATATATGTATCCACTCTAACTCAAAATCTAATGGACCGAATTTCATAAAATTTGGTAGGAAAGTCACTTGGATGTGAACCTGGTGCTGATTAGTTTTTGGTACGATTCGTAAAAACAGAATCCGCCTTTTTTTGCGAAATGGCCCGCAAAAATTCCATTTATCCGCTCTAGCTAAAATACTAATTGACCAAATTTCACAAAATTTGGTATATAAGTTACTTTTTGGATACTCTGGTGCTGATTAGAATTTGGTACCATTGTTTTATACGCAATTTTTGACGAGGAAAAGATTATAGCACACTTCATTATACTTTAGGACTAACCGTTCTCAAGATATTTGAGATTTCTTGCATTTTTGTTACGCCGCTATCGGAAAAATGTCCAATGACTAAATAAAAACAAAAATTGAATTAAAAATGCAAATTTAGTGTTATTTGATGCAATTTAACTCAATCTAATGAATTAATAAAGATAAAGAAAATATGAATTTAAGTCTGCAAGGAAAGTCATGTGTTGCCCACATCAGATTTTTTACTTTCCTTATATACATAATGTATAAGGAAAGTATTGTGACGGGGTCGAAAATTCGAATTCGAGTTTTCGACGGGAGAGCTCGTTTCAAGTATCTCTGAACACGAATCAGACATTTTTGAAGTGATTTCTATGTGTGTGTGTGTGTGTGTGAAAGTTTGTGTGTGTGTGTGTGTGTGTCAGTGGGCCTGTGGAGACGATAACTGACGAATGAATGGACCGATTTGAACCAAATTTGGTACAAAAATCACAATCCGTAAACACTGGAAGCCTATTGTTTTTATACGCAATCGAATGTTCAGAACCCCCAAAACTTTCGAATGAAATTTTGAAAAAATCGTCAAAAAATCAAAACCACTAATAAAGTTACGCAAATAGATTTCTTATGTAATTTTTCATCTGAAAACGTTTTTCAGATTGTTGTTTCAGAAAACATTTTTCAAAAACAATATCAAAAAGTCATATAAAATAAAAATAAAATATATCCTATTGAGAAACATATTCAATTTTCATATGTAATACCATGCGATAAATTGGGTGACATCATTCTCGTGGATCTAGCTCGTTCCATTCATGAAAAAAGATACTCTGAGTAATACTGTTGTATTTGAACGCCAATAGTCATTTATCTGCTGTAAGAATAACTTATTTCTTAGTGCATAACGCTTGGCGATATTTTGGCGACGAATTTGGCGGAATGTCGCCAACTTGGCGACTTTTTGAAATGTTGCCAAATTAATGAAAATCTCGCCAAATGGATAAAAATGACGCTAAATGAATGAAAATGACGACTAATTGTCGAAAATTCAATGTCTTGGAAAGAATACTAGTATCTACTATAAGAAAAACCTATTTTTTTTCTGTAAAAGTAGTAAATTCATTACATTATATAAGGAAAGTCATGTGTTGCCCACATCAGATTTTTTTTAGTGTAAAAGTAGTAAATTCATTGCATTATATAAGGAAAGTCATGTGCTGCCCACATCAGATTTTTTATTTAGAATTTAGTAAGGACGATTTACCTTATCGCAGTGTACAGTGAAGTAATTCATTATAAAATTTCGCTGAACCAGCTTGTGTACTGTGTAGGCGTCCACACTTTCCAACCATGTATTTAATTCTTCTTGCTCATTTTTGCTTGAACAGCACTGAAAAATGCATCTATCTTGCCAAAACTGCCAGGGTGTTAGTGTCTTAGTAAGTTAAACCCATCAATCCGTAACGGAAATATTTACAGTACCATTCACTCGAAAAAAAGTCTCTTGGTAAAGTGACCCCAGGAAAATTTCGAACAAAACGTAAACCGCAAACACTAAAAATAAACACACGGATGTAAATATTACTCATCACGTGACGCCATCTTTGAAAATAACGCATTCCTTCGTTTTCTGCTTTTTATATGCACATGCAAATATTTTTTCAAAGCTTAAAATCCGATCGTTAAATTGTAATGCATCAATCTTACAAAATCCATTAAGCTCTTCGTCAATGGGTAGATATACCATTCACTCGAAAAAAGTCTCTTGGTAAAGTGACCCCAGGAAAATTTCGAACAATATGTAAAACGCAAACACTAAAAATAAACACACGGATGTAAATATTACTCATCACGTGATGCCATCTTTGAAAATAGCGCATTCCTTCGTTTTCTACTTTTTATATACACATGCAAATATTTTTTCAAAGCTTAAGATCCGATCGTTAAATTGTAATGCATCAATCTTACAAAATCCATTAAGCTCTTCGTCAATGGGTAGATATACACTTTGCAATTCATCAGAAAACATAGCAAGCTTCATAATGTCAGACCGATAGTATACTTAAAATAGTCGAACAAATAATAAATTTCTCTATAGATTAATGGCACCACCACTGAAGCTATCGTCAGAAAAGTGTTATCATTTGGGTAGGAAATTTAACAAATCAAAATATTAATGACTATCTGTGGGTCCATTGTTAAACGTGCTAACCCAATCGATCCAAGGTGTTATTGTCATCATAAAATAAATTCTCTTTAAATTAAAACATATTTTTTAAATTGGAACGGAAAAGAAAAATACAATCTCCGATGTACTCGTATCTTATAATATTTATATAAATGTATCAAAAATTAATTATATATATGTGTGTGTGTGTGTGTGTGTGTGTGTGTGTGTGATAAAAATTTCTGAAAAAAGACGTTCTGTTTCATAAATTTTTCTGTTTGTATCATGTTCTATTTAAGGTACCAGCAGAGATCTTATCACAAAAATTTTACATGCAAACGCTCTACCTCAAATTCAAGTGAATTTGACAACTGATGGATTTAGTTTTTATATAAAACTCATAACTATTTTTTTTTTTAAATTGACCCATTTATTTTAGTAATATACATATAATCTTAATTAAAAAAAATCTCTATTCGTGTATAATAAATTTTTTTATTAATAGAGTGCCCCATAAAACATACCTTACGAAAAGAATCTCATCAGAAAACGCTTCATTCAGAAACTCTAGATAACGAATCGCAGCATGACGGATAAGAGCGCTCGACCAGAAATCTATCAATTCGATCCCAGCTACAACACTCCCGTGTAACTACTATTTTAAATTCTCAAAAAAATTAAAGATGGCGGCCATTTAAAACTTAGAAATAAATAATTAAATGCTGCAGATATCGCTAATTCTTAAAATCATTGAATCACGTCACGTCATCTGTTAAAATTCAAAATATCGTCAATATTAATGCGTCATCGTTCAAATACTGATACACTCAAAGTTCACACTACGTCATCGAGCAAAATTTAAAGATAACAAAAGTCACAATACATCATAAGGTAAAGATCGCATCTTACGTCATAAGTCACTTGACAACTTAGGTCACATGGCGTCATAGGTCAATAACCTACCCCACCATGACATCATCAATAGACGGAGATGCTCCGCTTCCTGCACCGCAACGGCCCTTTGCATCTACTCCTATAGTATAGCTATAGACCATTGAATGTAACCTTAACGTGGTCAGAATTTCTATGTACACCACAGGTGTGGAAAAATTTGTTTAAAACGTTCATTGTTTTGTAATTTGCTTTTTTTCTTCAATCTACTAGTTCATTTGCTTAACTTTTTAGAATTTTTGCTAGAGGCACTACAATCCTTTTTACTTGATCGGGAATATAGTCACGTCCTTGACCTGACCTACCATGGACATTTCATTAAAATATTTATTGGAGTGCTTAGGGATTCGGTTTGGCTCAATCCATGTACTTGAAGGTCACTGAAATATCAGTATACCATAAACGACTTTTTGTCCCATATTTCTAAGTTCTACTCAAACCAAGATTTGTTTAACCCATCCCAAGATCCTTCCTCCATGATCTTGTAATATAGCAGAAATACCAATGATCTAATTCTTAAACCGTATTCGATACCGTTATGAAAGCGCAAAGTCGCAGATTCATCAAGATCTCAAAAGTATTCTTTGTCCATAACAAATAAATCAAAGTTGCTCTGTTTAGAAAATATTCGGGTATTTAATAATTTAAAACAGAATATTTTTGTCCATATAACTAAAAAATGAGATCTTGCAATTACATTTTGCAACAATAACTAATGTTTAGTAAACAAAATCTTTAAACCAAAAATCTATCCAACAGATCCTTCTTTAAAAAATTACTTCTTAACACTCAACATGACTTTACCTGCTGTCAAAAGCACCCTCAATCTTTACTGGATTTGAAGTTACAATACTTCTACTAGAAAAATTCAAACATCTTGCTTTAAGGTGTTTTGAGCTCACAGATCATCTTATCACATTTCATTCCTTTGACCTAGGCAGTCCGAAATACCCGTGTAAAGTATTTGTTTGGTCGGAATCCAGTAAGGAGAAATCTATAAGGACCGTACCTTCCTCCTCATGCCACCAATCTCGCGGAAGTACTTTTGGATCTACAGATTTAACGCGCTCTTACTTCGTGTAAACAAGGGGATAATTTTGGACAGAGTCCTGAAATCAAACTCGTGTCCTTTGAGTGCAATTCTCGTGCCTTAAATACTGGGCCATAACGTCCTCCCATCTCTTTACCTCCAAGACCCAACCCACGCAATTCACCACTTGGATTTAGAACGTTCAAAGCATGGGCAAGAGAGAACCCCACAACAGGAATCCCACCAGGTGGCCCAGCATGCTACCTAGAATCACTGATAGGTAACATAGTCGGTGGCGTTGAACATTATATTTTGAGCTATCCCTACAATTTAAAATTCCATCTTACCAAACCCTCGGAGTGATGACGGGTTCTTTGGTTTTCTAGGGTTGTGGCTGTCTACCTTTCTGTCCTTAGAATTGTGGCATATATCCATATTGCTTCAAATATTTCGGAACACCATTTAGAGTAAATGGTTCGTCATTCTTATCTATGTCTATACAGATATAAATTCCTACCATTTTTGTCATGGTAGTTTATTTAATGACGTCTGTAGTTAATTCTCCGTGTGCGTAAAGACGTCGTTTTTGAAGTTTTGATAATTCTTAAGTTGTTTTTATCCTAACTAGCAAAAGTCGGGCTTTAAATAGACTAACACGTATGAAGTATGCGTTCTGGGAAATATTTCAAATTAAAACTTTTAAATATTTCAAATTTAAACGAATAAATTATGAAACTGGAAGTATAAAAAAAAAAAATTTCAAATTTAAGAATTAAGAATCCTGACACAAAAAAGCTCATACGTTTTAAGTATATCATTTGTAAGTTAAACAAATTAAAATTCAGGAATTCAATAAAATCAAAGCAATGAATTTAAATTACCAGAACGTGTTTCCTTAGATTTGCCTATTACTATTGTATGTATCATGGAGTTAAAGGGAAACTATTTAACCCCATAGTTTACATTTTGTCACGTTCTTTTTAATAACCGTGTAAAAAATTGGGTAGTGAATCTTAATATTGGGCTCTTTTTTAACTGTTTTACATCAATGGTTATTCATATTCAAAGTACCACTAGCGTATATTTTACTTTTACATGCTCTTTGTATGACGGGCGCTGTAGCCCAGTGGTTATCGCGCGGGAATTGCACTCGGTAGGCCCGGATTCGATTCCCTCCGTTGCCAAAACTGCCGCCGTGTTCACGCGGAATACGGTCGCGTTAAACATGTGGATCGGTAAGTCCTTCCGAGAGGTTGGTGGTCGGGGAAGGAGGGTACGGTCCCTGTGGATGCCTCCCCCACTGTCTTCCGGTCTAAATTGGGTGACTCTTCCCGGCCTTCCAAACTGTTACCTTACATCTTTCTGGTAGGTCGGACGGTCTGGGTCTCAACAACAACAGCAACGCTCTTTGTATGAAGCGTACTGCGCATGCGCAGTTTTAAATAAACGTTTCGCCCTGTTACAGTTCATTTTAAATGAAATTGTTATTCTGCAAAACTGTGTGCAAGTTCAGATGTGTATAGAAAATTTCATCTTTAAAACCTATTGCAGTTTTAGAAGGAAAAACAAAGTTCAGGCTAATGTTGATTTCGCTTTGTTGGGAATAGAGAATGGACTTCACTTTGTTCATCCATAATATGTTGTTTCTTGTAGGGCCAGATCGAGAAAAATATTAATCAAGAATCATTTACATTAAGTGCTATAAATTTTATTATTTTAATAACTCGTTTTAGGTAATTTTGAGAACTATTTAGACTGATTGTGTACAAAAATTTTCAGGCTGACATTCATATATTTTCAGGCTGACATTCATATATTTTCATTGTGCTTGTTGAGTTGGCCATGACAAATGTCAACTTACCGACTTACTTGTATATTGTGTACCTGCAGGATTATACTTAAGTTTATTAAAGTAATATTTATTTAAGGTAAAATAAAATAATGCTCCAAATTGGTACTCAATATGATGCACAATTTTTATAACTTAGAAAGTTTACAAATTGAATAATTTTCCCATACGTACCAACTCAAGCATAAATGCTCATTGGCGTATCTATAGTTAGTAGTAGAACTTGTGGAGCCTATTGCGAGTTCTGATTATGGTGCACTTAAGTTCATTTTCATAATGAATACTTTACTTCTGGTGACTGGAGATAACTGCGAATTTTACTCACTAAAGAAACATTTCTTATAGGAAGAGCGACTTCAAATATAAATCTCAGTTGTAATAAAAAAAAATTCTCACCCTCCCCAGACAAAAATCTCCCGCTACGCTACTTGTCCTAGACAAACTAATTGAAAAGAGAACAAGAAAGACCAATCATGCATAAAGCATTGATTATGAAATACTTTCCAAATGGCATGCAATTTTATTTAAACATTTCTTAAATGCGATACATTCAACGGTGATATTTTTAAAATTATCACAGCACAATAATTTATTTTGCTTGGAAATTTAAAACTTCATCAAAAAAGACAATGCTATAAAATCGTCTGCTTCTTTGTGTAAAATCAATGAACATTTCATACATATCACTTATGCTGCAGATTCCAAAGCTGAATCATTTTGCGTGAAAAAAATTCATCAATTCTTATACAACTCATCTTACAATCACTTGTTTAAATTCCGCATCCATTAAAATTTGTCTTCGTTGTAGAAATAATCAAAGTTTGATGAACATTTAAACTAAAAAATATTGTAATTACGTTGGCGCAGAATATAGAAAATACGCAAAAATAGATCGGTTTTAGGACGGATGCAACACTCAATATGAATTTAAAAGAACTTTTAAAATCACGACTTTTACACTGGGAAAAAAAGATGAATGCCATTCGAGTTTTCGACGGGAGAGCACGTTTCAAATATCCCTGATCACGAATCAAACATTTTTGAAGTAACAAGTTTCAAACAAAAATTTTAGAACGCTAACAACCGTTCTCAAGATATTGCACATTTTTTAAAAAAATTATCAAAAAGTCACATAAATTAAAAGAAATATATTTTCTATTGAGAAACATGTTCTCTTTTCATATGTAATACCATGCGATAAATTTGGTGACATCATTCTCGTGGATCTAGCTCGTTCCATTCATGAGAAAAGACACTTCGAGCAATACTTTTGTATTTGAACGCCAATAGACATTTATCTGCTATAAGAATAACTTATTTCTCCGTCAGTAAAGCTTGGCGAGATTTTGGCGACGAATTTTGCGGAATGTCGCCAACTTGGCGACATTTTTAAATGTTGGCAAATTAACAAAAATTTTGGCAAATGGATAAACGTAACACTAAATTAATGAAAATGACGACTAATTGAAGAAAATTCAATATCTTGGAAAGAATATAAGTATCTACTATAAGAAAAACCAATTTTTTTTACTGTAAAAGTAGTAAATTCATTGCATTATGTAAGGAAAGTCATGTGTTGCCCACATCAGATTTTTTATTTTGAAGTGGATCACGTGATCTCTTCATATCATATGGGTGTCATTTTTATTTTAATTTTTATTTCAAAAACTACCGAACATATTTTACTTAATTTCTTTTTATGTATTTTATGGGATAATTTGAATAATTCCTAGAATTTTTTAATCAATTTGCAAATTTAACTTCGCTAAAAAATGTTTGAAAAAACCCTTAGCGTTCAGTGTATTTCACTTTTTCAACCCGGGTTCAGTCCAAAACTAATTAGGTGATATTATTCATTTACATTCCCATATGTCCCACAGACCATCTCAACAACATACTAAAATTTCACTTCGATAAAGTCATTTTTGCGACAGTTATCGTGCGAACGGACGGACAGACAGACAGACAGACAGAATGAATGAACACAGTCATAAACACTTTTCAACTATATTGGAAAGTGTTGAAAAAGGAGTGCATGAAACAAAACGAAATGGATTTGAAAAATATAAATTGATTTGTTGGCTGTTGCTGTGTAACCTGAAATTCTCCATGTTACTAATCAAATCATGACATATAAAATAAAACACATAAAACAAACATGACAACAAACAAACAAAGAATAAACAAAAAATACAGCAGATTATGTTCCTTCAGAGAAATTCATTCAAGCATACCCTTTTCATTAAAAATACCAAAATATGCAAAATCATGATTCAAAAGTAACAACAAAAAAAAAAAATACTGTAAAAAACGCCATAACGTTTAAAATTCATGAAAAACATACCATAAGTGAGGTACTTAAATGAACTTAGATTCTTCAGAAATGCATTTATGTACATTTGAACAATATTCCAGTATTGCCCCCAAACAAATGCAAAATCATAAAAATCCTGATCTTACTGATAACAAACATTTTTTTTTACATTTAAATTAATAAAATAATGGCTTAAATTATAACTTACCACTAGTTAAAACTCCTTACAGACCTTCATACAAATCAGGATGTACTTGGATCAGTATTTAAGTTTTTAGAATGTGGCAATACCAGAAATAAAAGCTTCCAGTGCTGACCATTTTTTAAAAGTTGAACTTTCATGTGGATATTGGCTATTGAAGAATGAGAAATGTTATAAATTTATTTTTACGGCATCGTTTTCAAATGAATAAGGTAGTTACAAAACATGGATTTAAGTAAAAGGGATTTTTGCTCTACGATTTATTTTAACTTTCGACAAGGGTTGACATAGATTGGGGCAGCCCAGTGGTTAGCGCACGGAAATTGCACTCGAACGACCGCATTTCGATTATCGACTCTGTCTGAACTATTCCCGTAGTCAAGCGGAGTACAGTCGCGTTAAATATGTGGGTCCTTAAGTCCTTCCGTGAGGATGGCAGTAGGGGAAGGAGAGTACACCCCCTGTTTGTGGCGTTTCCTCTGGATTACATTCTCAATTGGTTACACTATCCCGGTTGTCCCAACTGATACCTTACAACTTTGAGTAAATCAGATGGTCTAGGTTGAAGAAGAAGAAAGTTTTGCACAGAAACAATGTATCGATCGAATGAGTTCGACTTTTGGTGATTAAGTACCGTCCAAAGCAACAATTTACAGCAGATTTAAAGCATTCCATCTTGGGCTTAGGAGTCTCATTGATGAATTTCATGAAAGTCGTCTAAGAACTGCTATGATCACAGAAACATTGATGCTGTGCAACAATCGATCACTTTAGATCACCATGTCACAAATAATGAAATTGAGGCATCTTTGAACATTTCAAGGACCTGAGTGCATTCAATTTTACATGATCATTTAAAAGTCAAAAATGTTTGTGTGCGTTGGATTCCACACAATTTAACTCAAGCTCAAAAAGATGCTCGTGTAAAATGATACAAAAAAAATCTTAATATAATTCAACTCTAATGCCTCAAAATATATCCTTGACATTGAAACAGGTGATAAAACGTGGATTTATTCCTGGGAACCCGAAACAAGGTAACAATCTACTGTTTGGGTGTTTTTAAATGAACCAAATCCTACAAACGTTGTAAGTGCACAAAGTGTTTCAACGAAAATGATTCCTTAGTTTTTTTGTAAATCCGGCCATGTTGCAACCGTTGCTTTGTTAAAATGTTTATTTTTCCAGCAACACTGATCCATTTTCTCATGAATTACTAAACCATTATAAAACTAATCAGGAACACAGCTGAAAACGAAAGCAAGCCCTCTATCGAAAAACTGTTGAATATACAATTATGTGTCAGAATGAACTTCACAGCTTTCCTAATGAAATGACAACTTCAAGAGAAGATTATATATTAGGATAGTGCCAACGATTAGAATCTACCTCATTAAAACCGAATCAAAAAACAGCTTTGTTTCTTAAAGTCACAAATATCTTTATATGGTTTAGTAACTAAAGCATAATCCTACTACAATTAAATTAGTTCTTTTTTCAACACCAGCCATCGATTTTCTCAGAGACTGTTAAATCAAAAAAAACTAATCAAGAAGACTGCTGAAAATGGAAGATGGCCCTCTATATAAAACTGTTGAATGCACCATTTTGTTTCAGAATGAACTTGGCAGCTTTCTTAATGATTCTACAACTTCAAGCGAAGGTTATGTCAGGATAGGGACAATGATTAGCATCTACCTCATTATATCCGAATCAAAAGACAACTTTGTTTTCGAAAGACACAAATATCTTTATAAGGTTTAGTAACTAGCATAATCCTACTACAGTTAAATTATTTCTTTTTTCAACACCAGCCATCGATGATTTTCTCAGAAATTGTTGAATCAAAAAAAAAAACTAATCAAGAACACTGCTGAAAATGGAAGCAAACCATCTATCGAAAAAATAGCATCTTGTTTAAAAATATACTTGACGATTTTCGTAACAATGCGACAGCTTCAAGAAAAGAATATGTCACAACAGTATCAATGATTAGTATCGGCCTCATTAAATCCGGAAAAGTAAGTATTTGTGGCTTTTGTTTTCAAAGGTCGCAAATACTTTTCAAATTTTAATAAATTCCGTAAAGTATTTGTGGCTTTGTTTTCAAAGGTCACAAACACTTTTCCAAATTTTAATAACAAAGCACTACTAGCTTCAATTATTTTACCCATTGATTTCCTTAGAATTTGCTATATCAGTAAAATACTAATCAAGGACGCAGCTGGAAATGGAAGCAAAGTATCTATAAAAACCAGAAAGATCATTCATATATAAAGCATTGATTATGAAACACTTTCCAACTTCAATGCAAATTTATTTAAACATCTCTAAAATGCGATACATTCCTCGGTAATATTTTTAAAATTATCATAATACTACAATAATTTATTATATTTGAAAACTTCATCGAAAACAAATGAAATTTATTCAAATGACGTCATCGAAGTATAAATTGCATGGCTCTCTCTATAAAAGCAGCATTTCATTCATAAACATTTTCCCATTTTTTTCATTCATCACATTATTATAAGAATTTATTTTATTTAAAAACTTAAAACCATGGAGGTACAAGTAATTTAACTCTATGCTTAAAACTTCATCTAAAAAAGCGTCTTCTTCTCTGTGTAAAATCAATGAATGTTTCATTCATATCAGCTATATTGCAGAATCCATGAGTTAAACAATTTTGCTTTAAAGAAGTGCAGCAATTCTTATACAACTCATTCTACATCTTTTGGTGTTTACGTTCTCCGTAAGTGAAAATTAGGCTTCGTTGTAGAAATAATCAAAGTTCGATGATCATTTAAACTCAAATTATTGTAATTGCGTTGTTTCAGTATATAGATGCACAGAATTTAAGCAAAAATAATGCGGTTTTAGGACAGATACAACACTAAATATGAATTACAAAGAACTTTAAAAATCACGATTTTGACACAAGATGGATGCCATATTTTATTTTGAAGTGGGTCACGTGATCTCTTCATATAAAGAGTGTAATTAATATTTTAATTTTTATTTAAAAACTGCTGAATATATTTTGCTGAAATTTTTTTTATATATTTTATGGGAGAATTTGAATATTTCCTAAAACTTTCGAAGCAATTTGTGAATTTTAATTCTGCTTAAAAAATGTTTGAAACATTAGGTCTTCCATATAATTTTAGCACTTTCATTTTGGCATATATTGGAATTAATTACTGCCTTCAGGTTTAAAAATTACGGGTTTTTTCCTATTTTCAATTTATACATGTAATTTACTAATACAGGGTATATCTTCTAATATTCGCGTATATAAGTAGTACGGGTCCCTTGCAGTTTTAACTCTTTTATTTCGCATATATTGATATAATTTCATAATTTTTGTAAATTTGCTTACAAACGAAGTCAGGATGTTTTATTCCTCATATCTGCCATTGAAGGCAATTAATTTTGCATAGGGAAAACAGAGATTATTAAACTTCTTTTTAGCAACATTAAATTAAATATTTTAATTTCATTAACAATTTCATTTAATATACTATAGGGATTTGCACATGATTGTGAATGTTAAGTTTCTTTATATTATATATTCCGTATGAAGAACGGGTATGCTGTTGGTATATTTATAAATCTTAGTAGACGATAAATTTGGACAGATATCATTTCTATTCAGTTGAACGCCAAAATGTTAAGAAAATAGTTGAATTATTAAATATAAAAGCACGATTGTCAAACGTGAGTCATTGCTACCTCCCCTATATACATATATTCTTCCCCTATATACATAAATACGTCTAGTATATAAGATCTATGACGTTAACTATGGGGATCCGTAAGCCCTTCCGAGAGGTTGGGGGGTAGAGGAAGGAAGGTGCGGTCTCTGCAGCAGTCACCCCAACTATGTTCCGGTTTAATTGAGTGGCACTTCCGGCCGTCTAAATAAATACCTTATACCACTGGATAGGTCGAACGGTCTGGGTCGAGATAGAAGTAGAAGACGGCCAATCCCCAATTTTTTAGAATAAACCGTTCTCATGCAATTTTTTCGAGCAAGCGATGTTTTATGATAAGATAAGCCGCAAAATGAAAAGGTAAGTTTTAAAACTGTAAATTTAATATAACTTCAAATAAATATCCATTTCATTTTGTGCAATTAAACTCAATTTAATGGATTGAGAAAGAAATAAAGTTAAATGAATTTGCGAAAGTCATGTGCTGCCCACATCAGATTTTCGAACTTTATCTTCATGTAGGTAGAAATTTAAAATGAAAAACTCAAATTACTTGCGTTCATTTTGGTTGCAAACTGAAAGACTTCGAAAAGCATGGAAAGTACGAAACGTAAAAAAGCATTTATCAAATTCAATGTCAGTCTTCAATTACTGGAAGCCCTAAGAAATGACTTATAATAAGAACTTACACTGATATTGTTGCTGACATGACTATTGCACTATATAGCTCTTCGATATGATTTTTCTCTCGAGAATTTTTAGGGAAAAACTTCATTAATTATTTAGAGAATGAGCAATTAAGTGCGTTAAAATACTTACTTAATTGAAGAGCAAAATTTTTTCAAACTTATTGCTTCAAAAACTCTAAAACATTTCATATTTCATATTAAAAACTAAAATGCGTATTTCTATCACTCTATCTGAAAAAGGAACGTAGTTAATGAAATAGTGTATGTTGTAATGGGAAAAGGTATATAATACGACTTGTATGAAGAAAAAAATTTGATGTCGGCAGCACATGACTTTCCCTACACAATCAAATTCATTTTCACTTTCTTCCTCTGCTTTTTCATTCAAATACATAAAATAACACGGATACCATTTAAAATGACCCGGAATTTACAGTTTAAATCTAATTCAATTTTTAGTTTTGTTGAAAGACTGGACTTATTTTCTAAGGTAACGTTACAAACATGTGAAGAAACAAAAATTCTTATATATATATATATATATATATATATATATATATATATATGTTCCCATATATATAATAGTTTAATAGTTTTCTAGTGTTAATTGAAAACAGTAATAAAATTAGTAAAGCGCCACGCTACCAATCCACTTAGATTACAATATAATATCCATATGGAAAAAGATAAAAAGCCAAAAAATGGACAAGCAATGTACCACAAATTGGCAGGGAGGTTGTGACCCCTCCCCCCCGGGGCATTTTGTGGTACATTGTTTGTCCATTCTTTGGCTTTTTATCTTTTTATAAATGGATATATATATATATATAACATATATATATATACATATATATATATATATACATATATATATATACATATATATATATATATATATGTATATATATATATAATATATATATATATGTGTGTATGTGATTATATAAAAATATATGCAATTATTCGTAGCAGTTGTATTATAATTCGAAGGAGTTGCAGAATTGCAAAATTCCTAAACGAACAATTACTTCTAGATTTTGACATAGACAGAATCTTACAAAAAAGGGGGGACGATCCAGTGTCGAGTGATTACAGTGCTAGATATCGTTGTTGTTGAGACCCAGACCGTCCGACCTACCAGAAAGGTGTTGAAGACCCAGACCGTCCGAGGACTTAGAGCATCTATTTGGAACCTACCAGAAAGGTGTAAGGTAACTGTTTGGACAACCGGGAAGTGCCACCCAATTTAGACCGGAACCCAGTGGGGGAGGCATCCACAGGGACCGTACCCTCTTTCCCCTACCACCAACCTCTCGGAAGGACTTACGGACCCACATGTTTAACGTGATCGTACTCCGCATGAACACGGCGGCAGTTGTGGCAGCGTGCAAATCCAGCGCGCAAACCACTGGGCTACCGCGCCCGAAATGTGCCAACATCACGCGGTGTTCCCAGGTGGTCACCCACCCAAGTACTAACCGCGCCCGATGCTGCTTGACTTCGGTGATCTAACGAGAAAGTGCTAGATATCGTATATCAATCTAGTTATGTATGTGATGTCTAGTTATGTATGTGATCTAGCGAGAAGTGCTAGATATCGTGTATCAATTTAGTTATTGGAATCCTATGAAGAACCAATACGATCCTATGTGAATCGTTTTCTTCACACTGTAAGTCCTGTGATCCCTCCCTCGCCACCGCAACTGGTTCTAACATATTTTGGAAATCATTTAACATAAGAGTATTTGCATTTCATTCGATATTAGAAATCATTTGAATACTATTCGAGTTTGAGTAAGTACCGCCATCTATCGGATGTAATGGAAGTTAAAACCATCAATTCTCGAGAAGTCTATTTAATAATCGGTTTTGAGGAAATGAACAGACTGGAATGATTGTTAATGCTGTTTGACACCGTTGCTGACGCGATTTTACTGTGAAGCTAATGATTTATGAAGCTAAAACTCCAAACCCCCAGCTTTTAAACTTTCTGAGCCCGGGAAAAGAAGGATTTCCAGCGACTCTTTATAATTCGAAATATGATTAATCTACTAATTAATTATAACTAATTGATGACTCTATTGATAGGTGGGGGTTAAAGGGGATTACGAGGTTCACTCATCCCTGTCCCACAATTAAAAAATATTCAAAATGTTTACTAAGCACTCATGTGATAAAAAGAATTTCTGGACACCCTGAACTAGAAAACAACCCGTTTTAACCTCCAACAATAAAAATAAATAAAATGAGAATTAAGTAAGGAGTTTTCAGGAACTAAGAATTCAAAAAGAAATGGTCCGGCTACTGTGTCACTGCAATAGGGAGAAAAATTCTCCTGCTGCAGTAAAAACCAAAACGTCTCCAAATTTGGAAAATTCCTGGTTCCTAGTCAAGAAAAAACAAAGATCAAAAACCAGTTACTTTTGATCTTCGCTTCTTCTCTTTCTTCGAAGATTAGAAGAAACTAACCTTCATCTCGCTCTAATCAGAGGTCTGCCCGGGTCTAATTTAAAAAATCTGATGTGGGCAACACATGACTTTCCTTATATAATGTAATGAATTTACTACTTTTACAGTAAAAAAATAGGTTTTCCTTATAGTAGATACTAATATTCTTTCCAAGATATTGAATTTTCGACAATTAGTCGTCATTTTCATTGATATAGCGTCATTTTTAACCATTTGGCGAGATTTTCGTTAATTTGGCAACATTTCAAAAAGTCGCCAAGTTGGCGACATTCCGCCAAATTCGTCGCCAAAATCTCGCCAAGCGTTATGGACGAAGAAATGAGTTATTCTTACAGCAGATAAATGACTATTGGCGTTCAAATACAAAAGTATTACTTAAAGTATTTTTTTTCATGAATGGAACGAGCTAGATCCACGAGAATGATGTCACCCAAATTATCGCATGGTATTACATATGAAAAGTGAACATGTTTCTCAATAGGATATATATTTTTTTTAATTTTATATAACTTTTTGATATTTTTTTTAAGATGTACAATATCTCGAGAACGGTTCATGATAGCTTTCTAAAATTTATGTCAATCGTTTTCTAATAAAAAATTTCATAAGAAATGTCTATTTGTGTAACTTTATTAGCGGTTTTGATTTTTTGACGATTTTTTCAAAATTTTATTCGAAAATTTAGGGGGGTTCTGAGCATTCGATTGCGTATAAAAACTATAGGCTTCCAGTGTTTACGGATTGTGAGTTTTGTACCAAATTTTGTTCGAATCGGTCCATTCGTTCGTCAGTTATCGTCTCCACAGACTCACTGACACACACACACACACACCACACACAGAGACATCACTTCAAAAACGTTTGATTCGTGATCAGGGATGCTTGAAACGTGCTCTCCCGTCGAAAACTCGAATTCAAATTTTCGACCCCGTCACAATACTTTCCTTATACGTTATGTATAAAATGAAAGTAAAAATTTTACCCGGTTCGAAATTATTAATATTTGGCAGGGCCCAAGCCCGATAATTTTTCGAAACAATTCACCCGAGCCCACCCCGAATTTTTTCCCAATTTATTGAAGCCTGTTGCCACGTGATCAAAATATACCATTTAAGGAATTAAACACAAGTTATATTACATATAGTAATAAATAAAAAAAAAATTAGTAAATCTGTACAAATCGAAACTGAGCATTACTATACAGTGGGCTTTTATATATCATTTTGGTTTAATAATTAATAAGATATAAAATAAGAAACGGTTTTTCACTGGGATTATGCTTTAAAAAATTAACTCTTCAAGTTATTCATCATTGAACGCTGTAATGCCCCTCTTGTTACAGCCTCATTAGCACCAAATATTCTAGCAAAGCAAACATGTCATATGACAAATATTTAATGTTTTTAAAAACATTTTAAGGCGATTAAACTGCCTATTGTACGTACACAGATATTATTCTTTTATTATTTCGACACAGTTATGAATATTTTTAAAATGTAATAATTTTAAAATTAAAGTCCAAGTTGATTAGGTACTAAATTATTTCATATGTTGTCATTCGAAAAAGCGCCCAATGTACAATTTAACGTTAAAAACTCTGTACAGTGGATCTTACACCAATTTTTCACTGTGAAAGAAGTGCATTCATTGCATTATACCAGTCAAAACATGTGCTGCCCACATCAGATTTTTCCTTGTAGCCAGTTCTAATTTACCCATCTGCGTTCTCCACACCGAACAAAATTTTATTACTTAATATGGGACAAGGTGAATAATCCGCAAATTAAGAATTTTGTTTCACATGTACTTTCTAATTTTCTCTTTCAATTTCGATCTATTTATTACTTTTCATTTATTTTGACCCGGCCCGTGAACTTTCATATGTAATTTCTAATTTTCTGTTTCAATCTCGATCTATTTATTACTTTTTAACACTCTACAACATAGTTGAAAAGTGTTTATGACCTTGTTCATTCATTCTGTCTGTCCGTTAGCAAGATGACTGCCGTAAAAATGACTTTATCAAAATGAAATTTCAGTATGTTGTACAGACAGTCTCTGGGACGTACGGAAATATAAATGAATAATATCACCCAATAAGTTTTGGATTGAACCCAAGTTGGAAAAATGAAATACATTGAACCCTATGGGACCTAATTATTCAAACATTTTTTAAGCAAATTTAAAATTCACAAATTCCTTCGAAAGTTTTATGAAATATTCAAATTATCCCATAAAATATACAAAAAAAATTTCAGCGAAATATGTTCAGTAGTTTTTAAATAAGAATAAAAATAATAATTACATCCTTTATATGGAGAGATCACGCGGCCATTATATGAAGAGATCATGTGACCCACTTCAAAATAAAATATGGCATCCATCTCGTATCAAAATCGTGATTTTTAAAGTTCTTTTTAATTCATATTCAGTGTTATGTCCGTTCTAAAACAGCTTTATTTTTGCTTAAATTCTGTGCATCAATGTTCTGAAACAATTCAATTACAATATATTTGAGTTTAAATGATCATCAAACTTTGATTATTTCTTCAACGAAGCCTAATTTTTACTTATGGGAAAATGTAAACACCAAAATATGTAAAATGAGTTGTATAAGAATTGCTGCATTTCTTTAACGCAAAATTATTTAGTTCATGGAGTCTGCAATATAACAGATATAAATGAAACGTTCATTGATTTTACACAAAGAAGACGATTCTTTCGACGAAGTTTTAAGCATAGAGTTAAATTACTTGTACCTCCATGGTCTTAATTTTTAAATAAAATAAATTATTATAGTATTGTGATGAATGAAATGATTGGGGGAAAGTTATGAATGAAATGATGTTTTTATAGAGAGATCCAGGCGTGTTATTTTTTCTATGACGTCATTTGAATTAATTTCAGTTGTTTTCGATGAAGTTTTCAAATATAATAAATTATCGTAGTGTTATGATAGTTTTAAAAATATTACCGTGGAATGTATCGCATTTTAGAGATATTTAAACCAGGCAATTTACATTTCAATGCCGTCATTTGAATGAAGTTCATTTTTTTCGATGAAGTTTTATGTTTTCAAATATAATAAATTAATGTAGTATTGTGATAATTTTTAAAACATCACCGAGGAATGTACAGCATTTTAGAGATGTTTATATAAAATTGCATTGAAGTTGTAAAGTGTTTCATAATCAATTATTTTGACCCGGCATAAGCCCACTAGCCAGACCCGAACCCTTGCAGACCACTAATTTATATCCCATAAATTAATATAAATTTTATTTAAAAACTGATCCGCCAAAATACGTTACTGGCTACCCAATACGTTACTGCTGATCAACATTGCATCATTACTAAATACACTGCTAAATACATAATAATCACTATTAAATACTACATCACTACATTACATAACTACAATTTAAGATGTCAAAAAAATAATGATGTCAAGTATCCCGGTTAAAGTCTAGAGCAGAGCCTCTATATCTCTTAATCCGTTACTGCACAGTTGACCAGCGACTAGTTAACAAGATATTTCTAAGCAGTAAGAATTGGAGAGAAAATTTATTATTCTGTAAACTAAAATCCTGGTATATTCATTGAAAAATGTATTCGCTCTTGAACGCACTTTAAAGAATTAACAACTAATTCAAAAACGCAGCTAATATTGTTTTATCCGTCTAACTTAATCGTTTTAAAGCAGTTGGGCAAAGTTTTATCTGATTAACTACTTGTTACCACTCTTTATACACACACCCCCAACAAAACACAAACTCTATGCATTCCTCTAACACCTGTAAACTGAAAACTACTTTTAATAAAAGACTTTAAAAGTTCTTCTCTTGTCGGTTGACGACCGAAAACGACTTTTCGACTTTTGAAAGTCTCTTGTCAATGTCTTAGCCTAACTTTTCTAACTTCTTCATCTCAGTAAAGAAATCTCAAGGACATTTTTGATGTGAAATTTTACTAAACTTTCATTTCACACACACACACACACAATCTTCTTCCTTACCATGACATCTGCTATCTCAAGATAGCCAGCATAAGAAAAAGAAGATTATAGAATTCTTCTCAGCACATATCCTTTGTTTCGAGGAAATGCTTTCTTTCTTCCCCGTTCCCAAATAAAAATTCGAAACAATTCGGAGTGTCGTGACAGTAAGCAATCGGAATGATCTGAAAGGAACTGATACGTCTTATTTCACGCGTAATTGTTTTTTCGAAAAGAATTTGTTCTAGCTTTTAGGTATTCGAATAACATTCTATCCCTTCTCATTGTTTCCAAATCGTAAAATTCGGAAAGCGACGACATGAAAAGGGAAAGAAATTTTCTGTGCAATTTTAAATGATTTTATTAAGATTCAAGATTTAACGCTGGAGGGTGATACTAAATTTCTTTCATATCATTCATTCATTTTCTTCAGTTTTTAGTATTTGAGACATTGAACTAATTCATCTATCCCTATTTAGCAAAAACCAGTTATGACGAACCCTAAAAGATGTCCAAAAACAGCCGTTACAGCCTAAGCTTCTTATAAACAAAGCATTAACACCTTCAAGCTTACTCCTAAATTTGCATTTTTCAATGCATTAACAAATATGGTATATATTAATAAGATTTTTACTTACATTTGCAAGTGTATGAAGAAACTGCTATATAAGTTTACTGCTGTATGAAGTTTACTGGTGTGTGAAGCTGCTATGTCAAGTTTAGTGCTGAGTGACATTTACTACTGTAGGGAATTTATTACTATGGGGCGTTTACTACTTTTCTTAAGTTCATTGCTGTATGACATTTACTGCTGTTTGGTATTTACGAGTGTGTGAAGCTGCCATGTAAAGTTTATTGCTGTGTGAAGTTTGCTACTGTATGAAGTTTATTAGTGTGTGAAGTTTACTGTTGTTTAAAGTTTACTAGTGTATGAAGCTTTAAAGAACCTTGCTGTTCCAATCAGGAATCGAACCCTGGAACTTCGTACTGGCCAACCGACGCTCTACCATTGAGCTACTGCGATGGAATTTCAAGCTCTTATTGTCAAAGTGGACTCTGTATTCTCCACCCTCTGATGTCAGACTGATTTGCAACTGACAATCTTAGTGACCACCTCCTGATATTTTTACCTCAGGTTTACCTCCAGCTACTACTTACCATTTTTACCTCAGGGTAGTATCCCGCATGGTCGTTGGCCACCCTGTTTGAAATCAGCGCTCAGTACACCCAAGTACACTGAATCCGTGCTAGTCGTACTAGGGTCACTTTCAGACCACCGACATCTTTGCAGTAGCCTACAGGGTGGATTTGTTCGGACGCCAGTGTAAAGAACATTACTGAACTAACCGAGAATCGAACCCTGTATCTCCGTACTGACCAGTCGATGACCGTTGAGCTACTGGGACGGAATTGCAAACTCTTTTTGTCGAAGTGAACTCTGCAATCTGATGTATTAAGTTGTATTGCAATGTGAAGTTTATTTCTATATGACGTTTACTGCTGTATCACGTTTACTTTTCTATGACGTTTATTGACGCATCAAGCTGACTACCTTGTGAAGTTTACTGCTGTGTTAAGTAAGCTTTCTGTTGCTGACGTTCAAAAAATATTTCGAAAAATCACTGCCAATTTTTAAGTGAAGTTCGTCAAAAGAAAGGTTTTCTCTTTTATTTCAGGTGTGAATACACATCGAAAAGCTTCCTTCTTGTGAGCTTTCCTTGTGTGAACAATACACACTTCCTTGGGTAATAATACAATGTAAGTTGTCCAGGATTTTATGCTGATGCAATTTTTCTTTTGGGAGAATTTGGTTAAAATGATTTTTAATTAAGTTTCCATATACACGAGCATGCTACAAACGAAGTTTAATTACACTACTTGTGCATGTATAGGACTAATATACCGAATAGGTAAACAAACTTTTCTTTTAAATTAAGCTTAAGTATACTCCTTGCTACAAACGAAGTTTAATTACACTACTTGTGTATGTATAGAACTACATGCTACAAACGAAGTTTAATTACATTACTTGTGTATGTATAGGACCAATATACCGAATAGGTAAACAAACTTTTCTTTTAAATTAAGCTTAAGTATAAACCTTGTTTATTCTTTGATGTTCTCCAACTTTTCTCGTGAACAAAATATTAATACTTGAAAGCTCTGTAATAATGTATTATTTGGTTTTAAAAATTAAAATTATCGAAATACCAGTTTTTAATGTTTCTAACATTTCCTTGAAAGCTCTCAACATCCGCTTTATGCTTTTCAAACCGTCCAATCCTATTAAGTATTTGATAGAATTATGAGGATTCGATGGCAAAACTCACGAAACTGAACTGAAGCAAACACCGCATGACTGCTAGAAAATAGATTCCATGGAAAATTCCCAAAACTTGCTTAACACATTACTTACGCCTTCTGTTCTCGAATTTTCATAAAGTCGCCAAGTTGGCGATATTTCAGAATGTTTGGCGACAATGTCGTGTGTTCGTATACCGTCGAATGGAAATTTATCTCAATAACAATTGATTTAAAATATGTGTGTGTAGAACTTGGTTTCTCTCTTATAATCCTATTTACTGTAGAAAAGAAATGGTAGGTACTACTAGACACTTCACGAGGGGAACCTCTGGGGTCGGCCCTCCTTCCGCAACTTAGGTTCTTTATATATGTTTTTAGGTCATCTCCTAAATTAACATGATTTTACCAACTTTTGTCAATTAATATATTTCTAAATGTATTGTGAAATGTATACGCAGTTTAAATATGTAATCATTGATCAATTATAAATGTTTTTTAATTTAAACATTATGTTCTGTTTCTGGCACAGTTAAGTTAAAGTTGGACTTTTATCTTAATTATTATTAACATATAATATATCTATATATCTTAACGTGCCCGTAAAATCGTGCATAGTGGACTTATTTATTATTGTAGTACATTGCTTTGTTGTGTCGCTATATAAAACCCTCCAATTATTTAACTTTCGCGCGAGTTCTGTAAAAGAATTATTAATTACTATAGTACTAAATTGACTGCACCATTTTAACTTTAACAATAAAACATTTATTAACACGTAACATACTTTAATACTCAATTACAATAATTACTCTGCTTATTAATTACTTAGGAAGATAGCATGTGAGACCAACCAGTATTAAAATGCCTAAAGTAGCTTGATAACCTGTCAATATTTGAATTACACCCCTAACAGCATTTTTTTTCACAGTGACGTAAGATTTACGTCACACTGTGACTTTGGGACGTCACAGGACGTCGCAGTACGTCTGGCAATGTCATATTGAAGTCACGGCGAAGTCATTTTGGTCATTTTCATGGTCGTTTGTGACGTCGCATATTAACTTGCTTTTGACGTCACATTGTAATTGCCATTGTAATGCTTTCACATTGTTACGTGTTAACTAAATTGTGGAAACGTCACAGAATATAGTCACAATGAAGTTATAAAGTTACTAATGCGTAACGTTGCTCAGAAGTCACAAATATAATTTCACATTGCGACCCAGGTGTCACGTGACTACAACGTCACTGTCACACATGTGACGATCTTTGCTGTGAGGGACATACCTTCAAATCTGTCTTGTACTTTGTCACCACCAGATACTTCGCCGATCATATTACTGGAATAGACTCGAAGTATTATTCACCACACGTAATTCGACGATCATATAGTACTGCTGGCTCGACACTCGTACTTGTGTCATTCTCATAGTCCACACATCTTTCTAAGTTTTGTGCTCCTTGATTTCGAACTGTTAATCTCTTACATTTTTTCCCAAGTCTATCGTTCTTGTTCTTATGTCACAGGTTGTGGCTCTCTTCGCCTCCGGACTGTCACTCCCACTTTGCTCTCAATTGCGGCCTTGAGCGTAAAGCTACAAGCTTCATATGAATTGGCTAGTCTTTCATCCAATGTCGCTCTTTACATTATTTTAAGAGTTCGTTCGACCCCATCTGTCTCGAGGCCCCTAAATTTATGAGTTTCTCTGACCTTTGAGTTCACGTGTCGTAAATACAGGCGTCATCGAGACTGGGGTATTGTTTGACTTTTCAAATACAATAAATTTACTGGCATAAAGCTGTCTCACTAATAACACAGCACTTAGTGTGAGATCTATTTCTGGTCTCACAATGCTTTCGTCAGAAATTATGGGACACCACCCGAAATTATTTTTCTAGATACGTGCCGATGTACTGCAGTGAAGGAACCTCTGCCAGGGTTGATTGTCAATTGGATAAACCGATAATCATAGGGGAGAAGCTAGATTTCATAAATGACCACTAAAAGTAGCTGCAAGCAACAATTTTACGGCTAGATGTAGCAATTTATGGTTGTTAAAAGTCCCAAAAATATGGCTATATCTAGCCATAAAATGGTTAAGTTGGCAACCCTGCTCCTTCCTTATAATACATATTTACATAAAAGCAAAAAAGAGTGAAACTGGTCATTCTTCACAGCGTCAATCATGGTCTCTAGGTCATTGCCGCTCGTCAGCATTAACGAAACAGTGGAATAACCGACGAACACAAAATTTCTTAAAGCCTGAATTTCAGAAATTTTTGGTAGAAGTGTTTACTTCGAAACCACTTATTACATTGCAGAAGTCACCTCACTGTAATCTTAAACGTGAACGTTATGAAGAAGGTTTAGCGAACGGTATGGAGAGATAAAAGAATAACCGGCATCATTTCTGGTTTCGAAATAAATGCTTCTAATAAAAAAGTTCTAAAATATACTCTTTAAAGAATTTTTTGCTTACGTTATATAGCCTTTAAGATTCTAAGCAATGTTTCTTTCAAGCATACATCCGGTTAGCATAATGCATGCATCCGGTTAATGTAACTAAGTTAACATAAATGTTTCAGGGAGAGCGAATCTCTCCCCCTTACCCCGGAAACATTTTATGTTAACCTAGTTTCTGTTTATGTGACAGCATGACAGCATTTAGATATATTGATACAGAGCAAATAGGGAACTTGTCCCCCCTCCCCCGACCAAAAATTCCTGAAAGAAAGTTGAGTCTCACTTATACCAGAATCCGTTTTTAAGTACTTCGTGATTATTTTGGTACAAATCGGGAAAATAGAACTTGCATGATTTTGTGAAATAGCCCGCAAAAATCCTTAAAATCTACACTATCATCCTTAAAACTATGTATGCCAAAATGTATCCATTAAATGCTTGCTTTATACATAATATTTAACGACGAAAATAATAAAACCAACCCTATTACTCTAGGGACTAGGCGGCGTTCTTGAAATATTTAATTTTTTTTTCGCAGTTACCAAATGAAAAAGAAAATTAAATTAAAAGATGCGAATTCCATATAATTTCAAATAATTATGCGCCTTATTTTGTGCAATTAAACCCAATTTAAAGAATTCTTGAATAAATAAACAGAAAAATGAATTCGAGTCAGTAAGAAAAGTCATGTACTACTCACATCAGATATTTTTACTTTCCTTATATACATAATGTATAAGGGAAGTATTGTGACGGGGTCGAAAATTCGAATTAGAGTTTTCGACGGGAGAGCACGTTTCAAGCATCCCTGATCACGAATCAAACATTTTTGAGGTGATGTCTGTGTGTGTATGTGTATCAGTGAGACTGTGGAGACGATATCTGACGAACGAATGGAGCGATTCGAATGAAATTTGGTACAAAAATCACAATCTGTGAATACTGGAAGCCTATTGTTTTTTAATGTAATCGAATGTTCAGAACCCCCTCTAAATTTTCAAGTGAAATTTTGAAAAAGTCATCAAAAAATCAAAACCATTAATTGAGTTACGCAAATAGACATTTCTTATGTAATTTTTCCTTAGAAAACGATTGACATAAACTTTAGAACGCTAGCATGAACCGTTCTTGAGATATTGCACATTTTTCAAATAAATTTATCAAAAAATCCCATAAATTAAAAAAAAAATATTAACTGTTGAGAAACACTTTTTATATGTAATATCATGCGATAAATTTGGTGACATCATTCTCGTGGATCTAGCTCGTTCCATTCATGAGAAAAGATACTTCGAGTAATACTTTTGTATTTGAACACTAATAATCATTTATCGGCTATAAGAATAACTTATTTCTCCGTCCATAACGCTTGGCGAGATTTTGGCGACGAATTTGGCTGAATGTCGTCAACTTGGCGACTTTTTGAAATGCTGCCGAATTAATTAAAATCTCGCCAAATGGATAAAACTGACGCTAAATCAATGAAAATGATGATTAATTGTCGAAAATGCAATATCTTGGAAAGAATATAAATATCTAATATAAGAAAAACCTATTTCTTTTGCTATAAATGTAGTAAATTCCTTGCATTATATAAGGAAAGTCATGTGTTGCCCACATCAGATTTTTTAAACTACGAACAACTCACAAAAGTGAATTTCTCTCTTTCAACCCAATAAACATGATTGAAAGTGAAACATGATTGAAAGTGTTGAACGCAATTTTGCAGATGGTTCTTTTTAAGTAAAGATCGCTCCCTTTGAAATGGTTGCCCAATGTAAATACAAAACGGCGAATATAAATAACCGCAAAGTTTCTTTCTTAACCATAAATCAATGTACAATAATATATAGTTTGTACGATATGCTGACCAGAGCTATATGTACTGACATGTAGTAAATCAGAACTCAACAAAGTCTTAAAAATTTAATTTAACTGCCAACCGTCGACTATTTAAAGGACTCTTTAGTGTAACTAAGAATGGAGAACGAAATATATTTTCTAAACGTGGTCCGAACTTAAAATTGCTGCTTTGAAACGTGTATTTCTGCTCTATCATGGGTGTGAAATTAACTGGGATGTGTCTTAACTCGACTTTCTCATACTAGAATTCATTTTTAAGTAGCTTATAATTTTTTTTTCAGAATTTGCAACAATAAATTGGAAAAATATGTATCGTTGATCCGTATGAGCACAATTATAACATGTTATCCATCATTTTCAAGGACTTCGAAAAATCCCCCCATGGAGTCTAATGACGTCACAAACACAAAAATTCTATCGACGCTATTTTTCGCTACAATACCTTTTAAGTTTTGTGATCAATGAGCCATAAATAACCCATTTGGTGCATATTTATATCAGATATTTTTTCTTATGGTGCCATGTTAAGAAAATATAAAATTTCGAGTATATTTCGAAATTTTCACTCAAATTTCAAAAATTTCTAACTAGTTCTACATTTTTCGTTAACAAAGTCGGATTTATAAAGATTCGTGAAAATCCGTTAATATTAGTGGCAAATATCATGAGAAATTGACCACAAAGGGATGACAGACAGACAGGCATCACTCTGAAAATAGTCAAAACGTGTGCAGGAGGTCCTAAAACTTACTATATAGGCATCAAAATCTAGCAATCGTAAATTTTCGTAAAACTAGTACTTCCTCTATACTTTATTCTATAGTATGATAAATTACAAATATACCCGAGTTCACACACACATACACAGTTATATTATTCATAAATATTTTAATCAAAATTTCTGGATTTTGATTCTCCACTCACCTTTCTCTGCATCCCATATCCCAATATGCAACAACGTGTAAAATGTTGTTGTTGTTGAAACCCAGACCGTCCGACCTACCAGAAAGGTGTAAGTTAACTGTTTAGACGGCCGGGAAGTGCCACCCAATTTAGACGGGAACCCAGTGGGGGAGGCATCCACAGGGACCGTACCTTTCTTCTCCTACCACCAATCTCTCGGAAGGGCTTACGGACCCACATGTTTAACGTGATCGTACTCCGCGTGAACACGGCGGCAGTTGTGGCAGCGTGCAAATCCAGCACGCAAACCACCGGGCTACCGCGCCCGAAATGTGCCAACAGCACGCGGTGTTCCCAAGTGGTCACACACCCAAGTACTAACCGCGCCCGATGCTGCCTGACTTCGCTGATCTAACGAGAACTGCTGTTTTCTGCACGGTACGGCCATTGGCATAGCGTGTAAAATGTGTAACTTTTTCATGACATTCTGTTTTTCAATTTGTTCTTTTAAAATTTTATTAGCTCTCAAAAAAATATTTATATAAGTTGGCTACAAATTAGACAAATCTATGAGTTATATGCAATTTGGTTATTTTTGTTCATTCTATTTTATCAACTTTTTCATGCAGGGTAACTTTTAATAACTCTTAATAACTTTTAATAACTTTTTCATGCATGGTTATTTTAATAACTTCTTCGTGGATTTTAAACTGTTATTTCTCAGCATAAAATACTGGTATTATGAATCATCACGATTCTACTAAGGAAATAATACAATAAAAATTAATTTTTTAATAATTTCTGGTCTAATTTTGTGAATTACAATAGATTAAATTTAATTCTAGTTGTATTACATAACATACGTTATTTATACATGTAAATACAGTATATGTAGCTACATATAACATTTCAATACTAGCCTTTTCCACTATAGACTTCTATAATCATATTCCTTGTATAAAAATCATTGGTTAGGGAATTATTATTATTCATTTTTCGAAATAATGTTCTAAAAATCTTAAAATCCTAATTTTTCACGTTCTAAATATGCGACTTACACAAAATCTAGCTCTAGTTTTGAATTATTATTATTATAATCACTATTGTTATTGTTATTATTACTTTCCTTATATACATAATATATAAAGAAAGTATTGTGACGGGGTCGAAAATTCGAATACGAGTTTTCGACGGGAGAGCACGTTTCAAGTATCCCTGATCACGAATCAAACATTTTTGAGGTGATGTCTGTGTGTGTGTTTGTGTGTGTGTGTGTGTGTGTGTCAGTGAGACTGTGGAGACGATATCTGACGAACGAATAGAGCGATTCGAATGAAATTTGGTACAAAAATCACAGTCCATGAATACTGGAAGCCTATTGTTTTTAACCGCAATCGAATGTTCAGAATCCCCAAAATTTTCGTGTGAAATTACACCTTTCTGGTAGGTCGCGCCAGCGAGTTTGCCACGGTCAGAATTCTGAAAGGTAGCGAACAGGCTGGTCTCCAAAGGCGGCTAGTTGGGAGAATAAAAAGAATGTTGTGGAGATTGTCGCGGAGGGCGAAGAAGCCCAGTGGTTAGCGCGCGGGAATTGGACTCGATAGACCCGGGTTCTATTCCCGCCACTACCAAAACTGCCGCCATGTTAACGCAGAGTACGATCACTTTAACAGGTGGGTCCGTAAGTCCTTCCGAGAGGTTGGTGTAAGGGTACGGGGGGTACGGTCTAAATTGGGTAAATAAACAGAAAGTTATGGAGATTGTCGCGAAGGGCAAAGTAGCCCAGTGGTTAGCGCGCGGGAATTGCACTCGGTAGACCCGAGTTCGATTCCCAAACCTGCCGCCGTGTTCACGCGGAGTACGATCACGTTAAAGATGTGGGTCCGTAAGTCCTTCCGAGAGGTTGGTGGTAGGGGAAGGAGGATACGGTCCCTGTGGATGCCTCTCCCACTGGGTTCCGGTCTAAATTGGGTGAATAAAAAGAAAGTTATGGAGATTGTCGGGGAGTACGAAGTAGCCCAGTGGTTAGCGCGCGGGAGTTGCACTCGGTAGGCCCGGGTTCGATTCCCGCAACAGCCAAAACTGCCGCCATGTTCACGCGGTGGCCGTCCAAATAGTTATCTTACAACTTTCTGGTAGGTCGCGTTAGCGAGTATGCCACGGTCAGAATTTTCAAGAGTAGCGAACAGGCTGGTCGCCGAAGACGGCTAGTCTCAAATATATCACTTTGCATATGTCAGAATCAGGAATATTAACTTTCTCATGCTATGTAATACAGTAAAGAGAAAGGATTGTATTCATTAAAATTTTCGAATTCGAGATTTTAACGCAAATATATGCTTTAAAACTTCCTGAACGCGTTTTAACTATCTTTGGAGTGATGTCTGTCTGTAGGTATGTCTGTGGCCGATTTTTTGTGTACACGATAGCGGCCACAAACATTAATGAATTTTCGCGAAACTTTATATCCGACTTTGTTATCAAAAAATATAGAACTAGAAAGGGGTTTTTTCTTTTTAATTTGAGCAAAAAATATTTTTTAACAGGGCAGCATAGGACAAAGTTTGACATAATCATGCACAAAAGTTGTATTGATTGCAAAGTCTATGTTCTGTACTTTTTAATTTCTTGTGTGGCTACTGTTACTGGATTTCATCTGTAGTTGCCACGTAAATTAAATAAAATAAAATAAAATAAAATAAAATGGTTTATTTATGGTTCAATGATCACAAGACTTAATAGTTTATATCATTGTTGTGAAAAATAGCCGCAATGCAATTTTTACTTTCCTTATATACGCAATGTAAAAGGAAAGTAGTGTGACGGGATCGAAAATTCAAATTCGAGTTTTCGACGAGAGAGCACGTTTCAAGCATCCCTGATTACGAATTAAACATTGAGGTGATGTGTGTGTGTGTGAAAGTATGTGTGTGTATGTGTGTGTGTGTGTGTGTGTGTGTGTGTGTGTGTCAGTGAATCTGTGGAGACGATATCTCGCGAACGAATAGAGCGATTCGAATGAAATTTGGTACAAAAATCACAATCCATGAATACTGGAAGCCTGTTGTTTTTAACCGCAATCGAATGTTCAGAATCCTCTAAATTTTCGTGTGAAATATTGAAAAAATCATCAAAAAATCAAAACATTTATTAAAGTTACCCAAATAGACATTTCTTATGTAATTTCTCCTTAGAAAGCGATTGACATAAACTTTAGAACACTAGCATGAACCGTTCTCGAGATATTGCACATTTTTTAAATAAATTTATAAAAAAAAACCATAAATAAAAAAAAATATTAACAGTTGAGAAACATGTTCACTTTTCATATGTAATATCATGCAATAAATTTGGGAACATCATTCTCGTGGATCTAGCTCGTTCCATTGATAAGATACTTTGAGTATTACATTAGTATTTGAACGCCAATAGTCATTTATCTGCTATAAGAACAACTTATTGCTCAGTCCATAACGTTTGGCGAGATTTTGGCGACGAATTTGGTGGAATATCGCCAACGTGGCGACTTTTTTAAATGTTGCCAAATTATCGAAAATCTCGCCAAATGGATAAAAATGACGCTAAATCGATGAAAATGAAGACTAATTAACGAAAATTCATTATCTTGGAAAGAATATAAACATCTACTATAAGAATTACCTATTTTTTGCTGTAAAAATAGTAAATTAATTGCATTATATAAAGAAAGTCATGTGCTGCCCACATCAGATTTTTTTTTTGCTGTAAATGTAATAAATTCATTACATTGTATAAGGAAAGTCATGTTTGTCCACATCAGATTTTTTGTTTGTGACGTCATTAACTCTCCTTGAGGGGCGAGGAGTCATTAGCTCTTCTCCAGGGGGTTACATTGTCAAGTATAGTATCAACCGAAATATTTTTTGAAGCCCTTTAAAGTGAAGGGTAACATAACATAAAAAATTTTGATAGACCTCATACAGAGATACCGACATAATAACACAAACACATGTGTACACCTACAAAAGCACACACACATACACAGAGAGAGAGAGAGAGACATACTTGTCTCTGAATAAGTTCAAAAAGTGTTTAGGGAAATTTGAAATGTGTTTTTCTTGTAAAATCTTATAAACCTCAAATTTCAGGGAGAACAATTCTTCCTCTAATAAATACTAAAAGAAAGAACGTAATTACAAAAATATATCTCAAATATATCTCCTTGAATATGTCAAAATCAAGAATATTAACTTTCTCATACTATGTAACACAGTAAAGAAAAAGTAGTGTTTTCATGCAAATTTTCAAATTCAAGACTTTAACGCAAATATATGCTTTGATGTCTGTCTGTCTGTACGTATGTCTGTGGTCGATTTTTTGTGTACACGATAGCGGCCACAAATATTAATGAATTTTAATTTGTAGAATTTGAGAAAACAATCCATTTAAAAATAGATTCTGGTATGAAAAAGTCATTTAAAAATATATCTCTTTGAATGTGTAAGAACTATGTCAACAATATTTTTAAATGTTTGCCCAAAAGATTTAAAGGAAATTACTAAATTGCAAATAACTCACAAAAGAACAAGCATATATTTCTACACAGAAAACATTATGGCCGAAGAAGTAGAACGTTAATGTTGTGAACAGTTCTTGTATAGAAAATATTGCTACCTTTGAAAGTGTTACGTAAAGTAATGCAAGTACAAAGCAGTGAATGAACAAAACTAACCTCAAGAATCCCCTTTCAAGTATAAATCAAAGCACAGCAGTGCATGGTTTCGATCATAAGTTGACAAGAACTATGCACTAACAGGTAATAAATCAAAACTGCACACACGACTTGAAAATTTAATTAAACAGGTAACTGTCAGATACTTTAAAGGATTCTTTGATGAAACGATACTTTGAACGTGATAAATTTTCTCGGCTGAGTTTGAACTTAAAGTTGTGACATGAACTTTGAATTTCCGTATTTTCTTCGGGGTGAAAAATAAAGTTGCAAGTTCAGTAATATTTTTTTTAACTTTCCTTATATACATAATGTATAAGGAAAGTATTGTGACGCAGTCGAAAATTCGAAATCGAGTTATCTACGGGAGAGCACGTTTCAAGTATCCCTGATCACGAATCAAACATTTTTGAAGTGATGTCTGTGTGTGTGTGTGTGTGTGTGTGTGTGTGAAAGTATGTGCGTGTGTGTGAAAGTATGTGCATGTGTGTGTGTGAAAGTATGTGTGTCGGTGTGTGTGTGTGTGTGTGTCAGTGAGTCTTTGGAGACGATAACTGACGAACGAATGGACCGATTCGAACGAAATTTGGTACAAAAATCACAATCCATAAACACTGGAAGCCTAATGTTTTTATACGCAACCGTAAGTTCAGAACCCTCCTAAATTTTTGAGTAAAATTTTGAAAAAATCGTCAAAAAATCAAAACCGCCAATAAAGTTACGCAAATTGACATTTATTATGTAATTTTTCATTAGAAAACGATTGACATAAATTTTAGAACGCTAACATGAACCGTTCTCGAGTTATTGCACATTTTTCAAAAAAAAAATCAAAAAGTTATATAAAATAAAAAAAAATATTTCCTATTGAGAAACATGTTCATGTTTTTCATATGTAATACATTGCGATAAATATGGTGACATCATTCTCGTGGATCTAGCTCGTTCCATTCATGAACAAGAAAGATCAATCATTCTTAAGGCATTGATTATGAAACACTTTCCAACTTCAATGCAATTTTAATTAAAAAAGTCTGAAATGCAATACATTCCTCAGTAATATTTTAAATATATAGTAGTATATTTAGTAGTGATGTAATGTTGATCAGCAGTAACTTATTGGGTAGCCAGTAACGTATTTTGGCGGGTCAGTTTTTAAATAAAATTTATATTAATTTATGGGATGTAAATTAGAGGTCTGCAAGGGTTCGGGTCTGGCCCGTGGGCTTATGCCGGGTCAAAATAAATGACAAGAACGATCAATCATGCATAAAATATTGATTATGAAATACTTTCCAACTTCAATGCAATTTTATATAAACATCTCTAAAATGCTGTACATTCCTCGGTGATATTTTAAAAATTATCACAATACTACATTAATTTGTTATATTTGAAAACATAAAACTTCTTCGAAAAAATGAACTTCAATCAAATGACGGCATTGAAATATAAATTGCCTGGTTTAAATATCTCTAAAATGCGATAAATTCCACGGTAATATTTTTAAAACTATCATAATACTACGACAATTTATTATATTTGAAAACTTCATCGAAAACAACTGAAATTAATTCAAATGACGTCATAGAAATAACACGCCTGGATCTCTCTATAAAAACAGCATTTCATTCATAACTTTCCCCCAATCATTTCATTCATCACAATACTATAATAATTTATTTTATTTAAAAATTCAGACCATGAAGCTACAAGTAATTAAACTCTATGCTTAAAACTTCATCGAAAAAAATCGTCCTTCTCTTTATAAAATCAATTAATATTTCATTCATATCAGCCATGCAAACTCCATGGGCTAAATTATTTTGTGTTAAAGAAATACAGCAATTCTAATACAACTCATTCTATATGTTTTGGTGTTTACATTTTACATAAGTGAAAAATAGGCTTCGTTGAAGAAATAATCAAATTTGAATAATCATTTAAACTCAAGTATATTGTATTTGATTTGTTTCAGTATGTAGATGCACAGAATTTAAGCAATAATAAAGTAGTTTTAGGACGGATACAACACACAATATGAGCTAAAAAGAACTTAAAAAATCACGATTTTGAAACAAGATGGATGCCATATATCATTTTGAAGTGGGTCATGTGATCGTTTCATATCATGGTCACGTGATCGTTTCATATAAGAGGTGTAATTAATATTTTAATTTTTGTTTAAAAAACTACTGAATATATTTCGCTGAATTTTTTTTTATATATTTTATGGAACAATTTAAATATTACTTAAAATTTTCGAAGCAATTTGTGAATTTTAAATCCGCTTAAAAAATGTTTGAAAAATTAGGTCCCATAGGGCTCAATGTATTTCATTTTTTTAACCCAGATTCAATCCAAAACTAATTGGGTGATATTATTCATTTATTTTCCCATAGGTTCTACAGACCGTCTGAACAACATACTAAAATTTCATTTTGATTAAGTCATTTTTACGGCAGTTATCGTGCTAACGGACAGTCAGATAGACAGATAGACAGACAGACAGACAGACAGACAGACAGAATGAACAAAGTCATAAACACTTTTCAACTTTGTTGTAAAGTGTTAAAAAAGATACTTTGAGTAATACTTTTGTATTTGAATGCCAATAGTCATTTATCTGCTGTAAGAATAACTGATTTCTCCGTCCATAACGCTTGGCGAGATTTTTGCGACGAATTTGGTGGAATGTCGCCAACTTGGCGACCTTTTTAATTGCTGCTAAATTAACAAAAATCTCGCCAAATTGATAAAAATGAGGCTAAATCACTGAAAATGACGACTAATTGAAGAAAATTCAATATCTTGGAAAGAATATAAGTATCTACTCTAAGAATAAAATTTTTTTAACTGTAAAAGTAGTAAATTCATTGCATTATATAAGGAAAGTCATGTGTTGCCCACATCAGATTTTTTATATATTTTTTTTAATTAAATATTTGTATTTTGAGTGTTAAATTGATGGTCTTTTACATTCATATTTCACATTTTTATGCCTATTTGTACAACAAAAAATAGCGAGTAACTGTGTTACTCATTATAGATTAGCATGCAATATTACACGTATTTTGAAGTACTTTAAAGGAAAAGGTTTCGATTTTTTACTTTTATTTTTATTTTATTTTATTAACGTATTTTGAAGAAAAAGGTTTCGAATTTTTACTTTTATTTTTATTTCATTTTATTCCTGTATTTGTAAGAAAAAGGTTTCGATTTTTTTACTTTTACTTTTATTTCATTTTATTTTTATTTTGTTTTATTTTTTATTTAAATATATTTATTAGTTAATAGGATAGAAATAATTTTGTCCGATTCGAACTTCAAAAGACGGAATTATCGAAGATGAAACGTTTAGATGCATGTTTGTGCAGTCACTCCACCAGACGAGCGTTTTGTCGGCGCTAGCAATGAGAGTATACTGTCATATATAACATATGTCGATGAATAGATGTCCCAGATCTAAAATTTAAATGTTCTACACTTATCTACCAGAATAATTTTATAATACGAATTAAAGGGTATATATATATATATATATATATATATATTTAAAGATTACATATATATAAAGATTACATATATAAAGATTATATATATAAAGATTACATTTTAGATTCTGTATTGAGGTTGGAAGATACTTTTACTAGTATCACTTTAAAAATCCAACTAAACGATAAACACCTTACATACTCACAGAAAAAGAAAAAAATCTGATGTGGGCAACACATGACTTTCCTTATATAATGCAATGAATTTGCTATTTCTACAGTTAAAAAAAATGTTTTTCTTATAGTAGATACTTATATTCTTTCCAAGATATTGAATTTTCTTCAATTAGTCGTCATTTTTATTGATTTAGCGTCATTTTTATAAATTTGGCGAAATTTTTGTTAATTTAGCAACAATTAAAAATGTCGCCAAGTAGGCGACATTTCGCTAAATTCGTCGCCAAAATCTAGCCAAGCATTATGGAGGGAGAAATAAGTTATTCTTACAGCACATAAATGATTATTAGCGTTCAAATACAAAAGTATTACTCAAAGTATCTTTTTTCATGAATGGAACGAGCTAGATCCACGGGAATAAGTTACCCAATGTATCGCATGATATTACATATGAAAAGTGAACATGTTTCTTAATAGGTAATATTTATTTATTTTATATCATTTTTTAATAATTTTTTTTAAAATGTGCAATATCCCAAGAACGGTTCATGTTAGCATTCTAAAATTTATATCAATCGTTTTCTAATGAGAAGTTACATAAGAAATGTCTATTTGCGCAACTTTATTAGCGGTTTTGATTTTTTGACGATTTTTTCAAAATTTCCCTCGAAAATTTAGGGGGTTCAGAACATTCGATTACGTATAAAAACAATAGACTTCCATTATTTATGGATTGTGATTTTTGTTCCAAATTTTGTTCGAATCGGTCCATTCTTTCGTCAGTTATCGTCTCCACAGACTCACTGGCACACACACACACATACTTTCACACACACACACACACACACACACACACACAGACATCACTTCAAAAATGTTCGATTCGTAATCAGGGATGCTTGAAACGTGATCTCCCGTCGATAACTCGAATTCGAATTTTCGACCGTCACAATACTTTCCTTATACATTATGTATATAAGAAAAGTAAAAAAAGAAAAAAAAAAGAAAAATCAGAGTAAAAAATTTGTTCATGATGTCTTTAACAAATAACGGTTATTTAAAGGTTACTTGATGTAACCAGGAAGGGAGAACGTATAACAATTTTTTTAGACGTAGTTTGACTTAAAGTCGCTAGTTAAACTTTGCATTTGCGTTCATTCCTCCTCAAGAAAAATTTGATGGTGCATAGAACAAAACTTTCTTTACGGACTTAAATTGCGTTTTTATTTACTTTTTATTTACAAACATTAATTTCAATTTTAGCACACAAAATAATGCATTTAATGAAAATCTAATTGAAATCCCATTGAAATGCAGTTATAAAATATTTATCTTTTAATAGTAAACTGGATCACAAAGCAAATAACAGCACAAATAAGCATAAGCATGCGTACGTTTCGAAAACAACTAGATCTCCGCCCTCCATTGACTGCCACTCATTAATCGCAACTCGCCGCAAGTGTGATGTTCACGTAGGGACTTCGTCTCATTATTAGTTGACGCTCATCAACTCTCTTAACTTCGCGAATAAAGTCATCAAGCTCAGTCCCCAAATCGCTACGCTCGCAAACTAAGAATATCGCTTCGTGAGTAGGAAGGCTTCGTCTTCTACTTCCTTGCGCTCGCTGAACCTGCATCACAAATCCTTCCTTACCGCATGCTATTTAGAACTGTAGCTAACTGTATTAGGAAGAAACGGCAAAATTTCATAACTGTAAGTTTTGCTGCTTGTTCTTAATACAGTTTCATAATACGTGTTACGCTTTCAGTATAGAGATATTTACAACAATCAAACATTTAATTGTTGTGTAATATAACAATGACATCCTGTTATTCATAACAGCTATGGTTGCGATGCGCTCTGTTTGTTTGTCGGAATAAACAATAAGTCATATGATTATCAAGATTTCACATTTTCTAAAGTACACTACCAACGTTGTTTAGAAATCTCAGTCATGTTTAGAAAAAAAAGATCTATACTTTTAAAGTATTTAATGCTTTAAGAACTTAGTCCTCGCCCATTTTCTAACGTTTCTGCCAAAAACCAATCAGAAAGAAACTGGCAATCGTTTCGACCAATTAAATCTTCGCCGGTAGAGAAGGATATTTTTCATTTCAGAAGTGCATAAAAAAATTGAATAACTGATTAATTAAACCGAAATTTAAAAAAACAGCTCCGTCCTGCAAAAATTCAAATATGTAGGTACATGCCAACAAACATTGGAGGTCCTTCTATTGTTAGTCTGTCCAAGACGCGAACTCGCAGCTCAAAAACTCTTCCTTTGACTGACATTAAATACTTCCTAAACTAAATTTTAAATCAAAAAACAGTTTATATCAGTGTATTCCGCTAATATTTCTCTACAAATGTAGCAACTTTCATAATATTATATGCTTTAGATTTTGCGGTACATCACGAGAAATTGAAATAGTGGAATTTCTCCCATTAGGTGGTATTGCCATACCCTAAAAAATATATCAGAAATATTGTCTGCTGTTTTAATTACGTCAAACAATCATTTCTGGCCTTTTTCTTATTGATCGAAGAATATGTCGTTTGCCCAGAATTAAAGAAGTTTTACTTTGCAGCAATATTTTTCTAGCCATTCTCATGAGAGCGTTATTAGAGAGTTTCAAAAAAATTCACTGAAGAGTTTCAGCAACGGAGTCTCTTTTTCAGACAGTTAATCTTGAATTAAAGGGAATTAAAAGGCCTGACTGTTCTCTCTCCGATGTTATGAAGCATGACATAAATTTCCACATAATGCAAATACTGTTCACGAACCGGATTAGCCCCAGGAATGAAAGGGGGGCGTAGTAATTACTCAAATGTAGGTTATAGGAACGGTAAGTAATTGCTGCACGATGCCTCCTCATAGAGAAGATGAGACACTTCGGCCCCATGGTTTGAATGGTGCAAGACAGAAGTTGTAAATTTCGTAAAAAGAGATATCGTAGCAAATGTCAAATTTAAAACTACAAATCTCTCGAAATTTATAGCCCCTGTCAAGGGTCAGCTCGCACCGGGGTCCTCACGGGACCTCCCGGCAACTGAGAGACCAGCAGGTCATCAATTTCTATTGGGATTCATAGAAAATAAGCGTCACTACGTAATTTAATAACTTGGTCGGAATTAGAACACCCATTCAGTACACATAAGTGAAATAAAGAATGAGAGGACGAGGTGACTTCCACCCCAATTTTGTTTCGCCCTCTTCAAAAATCTGAAGGGACTCGACTTCAAAATGTAAAATTAGACTCCATTCTGATCTCGATAGAGAAGGTCTTCAAGTGTATGCGCACTTGTTTTGAAGTTCGATCCGAAATGCATTTTGATGCATATTTAAGCACCGGTATCCGCTGCCACTCTCTAGTGGCAGCCCTATGCATATAGTACTGAACCATCGCCTTTTGTACCCTGCTGCGAACACATAGATTCAAATGTAGCTCATAGCCAGACGCAACCATTCAGCAAATTAAATTTATGGCCGCTCTAAGCCAAATCGAGCCAGGACGGAATCAGACCGAGTTTTGCATCCTCACCGGGCAGAGGCGATCATCGGCGCAGCGAGGACTTCGCCCCTTTTGATACGCTGACATAATATATATACGCAAGCACACATAGCTCTGAAAATAGACGGCGTAGTAGGGTCTATCCTTTGGACCCTTTAAACTACATCTAAGCCGTGACAACTACGTGGACTGCAAGGACGGTAATCGAGAGCTCAGTGTACATCTCCCCTTAGGGACGAGTACATGGACGGAGTGTTTGCGGGGTGTCTATCCCGGGCCCCTATGCAGCGTAAAACCCACGTCAACTGATTGTGTCACCCGTCATCAGTGCGGTATGTGCGAGACAAACAACTGCAAAGTTTATTCTGGATGCGACCCAACCGGCATCGGCCTGCACGTAGTTCCCGGATCTCCAGGCTTGGCTGGGTTAACCGGCAATTGGACGGTGGAGAGTATAGCAGACAGTGTTCCACAATTAGTGATGGAATCCCGATTCAGCGAAATTCCCTAAATCCGTGTGTCCCTGCGAAATGTATGGTCTCGCCTACCCAAGCCCTCTTCACTATGAACTGGAATATTCTAATTTTAGAATTACCAGCCATTTCATCTGTGGTGGAGGCATTGTGTCCTTAAAGTTTCAATTACGATGTAATGTATATTTGTGTGTTAACCTAAATCAAAAATGTCTGTGCAAATTTAAGTTTTGGGGAATTTCTCTAAATGCACCAATTTGAATTTTAATTAATGATATTTGAAGTAGCAATCACCATAACGATCCCGTACACCCCGAGGTCAAGCTTGGTACTTTGAATGTATAGTGTTTGTATTATTATTAGTGTTTGATAATTTATGTGTTGAAATAAATGTGTTAGTGGTCAAAAATCGACTGGTTCTTTTAGTATATACGCAATGTACTTTGATCTATTCAGATCTCAGATCCTACTATACCATTTTCAGGGTCAACTGAGGGACACTATGGGTAAGTATTAGTGTTGTATTTATGTAAAATTTCACCTTACCACATCCGATTCCTGAAAATGTTTTACTAACCTCGTAAATGGTGAATATTAGAATATTTCAATGACATTCTCATAAAAATAACTAAATAAATATTGCAATAAAATAAAAAAGTTTGCTCTGGAAAAGCACCATGTTCTTCAATTGATAACCGCCATTGACAATCTTCATGTTCTTCGTATTAGAAAATGAAGACAATATGTATGATATGTTTTGGGGTATATCAGTTATAGTAACTGAAAACCTTTTACCATTTCAATTTTTCGGTACATTAAATAATCATGTTCTTCGTATTAAAAAATGAAGACAACATGTCTGATATGCTTTTAGGATATATCAGTTATAGTGACTGAAAACCTTTTACTATTTCAATTTCTCGGTACACTAAATAATCATGTTCTTAAAAAATGAAGACGACATGTCTGATATGCTTTTAGGATATATCAGTTATAGTGACTGAAAATCTTTTACCATTTCAATTTCTCGGTACACCAAATAATCATGTTCCTCGTATTAAAAAATGAAGACGACATGTCTGATATGCTTTTAGGATATATCAGTTATAGTGACTGAAAATACTTCTACCTATTCAATTTTTCGGTTCATTAAATAATCTTCATGCTCTTCGTATTAAAAAATGAAGACGAGAAGTCTGATATGTTTTTAGGGTATATCCTTTATAGTGACTGAAAACACTTCTACTGTTGCAATTTATCGGTACATTAAATAATCTTCATGCTCTTCGCTTTAAAAAATGAAGGCGGTATGCCTGATTTTTTTTAGGGTGTATCAGTTATAGTGACTGAAAACACTTCTACCATTTCAATTTGTCGGTTCATCAAATAATCTTCATGCTCTTCGCATTAAAAATTGAAGACGGCATGTCTGATATTTTTTTAGGGTATATCAGTTATAGTGACTGAAAACATTTTTACCATTTCAATTTGTTGGTACTTTAAATAATCTTCATATTTTTCGTACTAGAAAATGAAGACGATGTGGTCTGATATATATTTTTAGGATATGTCAGTTACAGTAGCTGAAAAACTTTTACCATTTCAATTTCTCGGTACATTAAATAATTTTAAAATTTTATATGCACAACTTTTCAATAACCCTGCATGAATAATCCCTTCTCGTTGTAACTTAATTTCCATATTAATCATACTTTTCATAAGTGCCCCGATAATAAAGGAGAAAAGCAATTGGAAACGCCAACCAGTAAATTCGTTAAATATTCACCGCGCTGTTCACTTTATATATCTACACCAACCAAGCCGTAAATCTTCACAAGTTTTATAATAAGGAAAAGGCTGGTTCAGATTTCATGATAGAATTTCACTGCCAGTTCAGTTAAGGAGCCGCAGTTACTGCGCTTTGATGTATAGATTTTATTCGTAAGTTTCCGCTGCCATAAAGCACCCAGACAAAACTCAATTAAACTAGAGACGATCTTTAAGATACTGAGTAATTAATTCAATTTATTTATTTTCAGTATAATTTTATTTTTATAATGTTCCATCGGTGTATGTGTGGTTTTCTGTGTGTATGCCATCAAAATGAGAACACGATTTCTTGAGAGCGAATGAATTAACTATATATTATGAAACTATATCGTGTCTATATGATAACTATACACGATATCTCAAGAGCGAATATGATAAACTATAGATTATGAAACAAAATAATTTGTACTATTAGATAAAAATTATTAAAACTTTTAGATCTTGCTAAAAGTATTTTTTATGGTAAAAACTATGAAAACCATGCTATTATTTGTATTTGGGTTGGGTTGATGCAGAGCTGAGCATTGCAAAACTGTTTTATAAATGTTTTTAATGATTTCATTTTTCTCAGCAATTATGAAAAAAAGAAAATTTGGTTCTTTTGCCGCCTTTACCCTCAGTGACTGCAAAAATAGAACATTTAGTATTGTCTCTTAATGTCGGTTTGCCAGATTTTTTATGCCCCCCCGTGGTTTTCTTTATTGTTTTTTTGTTTTTGTTTTTTATCATCGCAAATTGTCACATCACCAACAAATATATTAAGTAAAGGGATATAATATTTTTCAAAACAGAGCCTCCTTCATCAAGATGAATTACACATCTGGATAAGTGAGTCACTTCAGCAGAGACAGGAAAGACTCTATCAACAGAAGTTCACGTGACTTATGGACGTTTCCAATCCAAAAACAAAAGAACGAAAACAAGATATCCAAACATTCGCCCCAAAAAATGAGTATAAAATAACTGTCTAAGGAATTTAGTAATTCCTACCAAAAGTAGAGGGAACAGCCAGTTTCGAAAACTAAACAGTTAAACACAAAGGAAAACAAAGTTTGCAAATAAGAGAAAACAACCGGAATCTGAAACACAATAAGAAAACAACATAAGAAGGGAAAATATAACTGATATAAAACAAAGAAATTTAATCGATTATGAAACACTTTCCAACTGAAATGCAATTGTATTTAAACATCTCTAAAATGCGATATACATTCAGGGCTGATACACTTTAAATTATCACAGTTCTACAATCATTTATTATATTTGAAAATTTAAAACTGCATGGAAAAAAATTAACTTTATTCAGATGACGTCATCGAAATATAAATCGTCTGGCTCTCTATGTAAAAGCAATGAATACTTCATTCATATCACTTTTATTCCAGACTCCAGACCTAAATAATTTTGCGTGACAAAAAATTCAGCAATTCTTTTACAACTCATCTTACAACCACTTGTTTGCATTCTGCATGCATTAAAATTAGGCTTCGTAGGCTAGAAATAATGAAAGTTTGATGATCATTGAATTGAAAAATATAATTACGTTGGCGCAGAATATAAATGCACAGAAAACACGCATAAATAAAGCGGTTTTAGGATGGTTGCAACACTGAATATAAATTTAAAAGAACTATAAAATTCATGATTTTTACACTGGGAAAAAAAAGATGGATGCCATATTTCATTTCGAAGTGGATCACGTGATCTCTTCATATAATGTGGGTATAATTATTATTTTAATTCTTATTTTAAAAAATACCAAATATATTTTACTAAAACAAATTTTATATATTTTATGGACCAATTTGTGTATTTCCTAAAATTTTCGAGGCAATTTGTAAATTTTAATTTAGCTTAAAAAGTGTTTAAAAAATTATGTTCCATAGGGTTCAATGTAATTTACTTTGTCAGCAAGGTTCAATCCAAAACTAATTGGGCGATATTATTCATTTACATTCTCCTATGTCCCACAGACTGTCTTAACAACATACTAAAATTTCATTTTGATAAAGTCATTTTTACCGCAGTTGTGCGAATGGACAGGAAGACAGACAGACAGAATGAATAAACAAAGTCATAAACACTTTTCAACTATGTTGCAAAGTGTTAAAAAGAATAACCCCTTTCAGAAAATAAATGCGCTATAAACATCTAGTAGAAAGACCAATTACATATTTAGGAAATAACTAGTTTAACAACAATTATGAGTTAACTGCCTAAAACGAATAACAGAAAAGTTACATATAAAGTAAACAACCTGTTCGAAAAAATTTAAATTTAGTGCATCAGAAACAAGAAAGATCAATCATGCATAAAGCATTGATTATGAAACACTTTCAAACTGCAATGCTATTTTATTCAAGCATCTCTAAAATGCGATACATTCAGCGGTAATATATTTAAAATTATCACAATACAACAATGATTTATTATATTTGAAAACTTAAAACTTCATCGAATACAATGAACTTCAAATGACGTCGTTGAAATATAAATCGCCTGGCTCTCTATGTAAAAGAATTAAATATTTCATTCATGCACTTTTATTCCATTCCTTTCATTCATCACAATACTACAATAATTTATTTTACTTAAAAACTAAACATGGAAGGTAAAAGTGATTAAACTCTATGCTTAAAACTTCATCGAAAAAGTCTGTTATAAAATCGTCTGCATCTCTATAAAATATCAATAAATGTTTCATTCATATCAGCTATATTGCAGACTTCAGAGCTAAATAATTTTGCCTTAAAGAATTTCATCAACTCTTTACAACTCATCTTACAACTTGATGTGTTTACATTCTCCATAAGTGAAAATTAGGCTTCGCTGCAGAAATAATCAAATTTTGATGATCAATTAAACTCAAATATGTTGTAATTGCGTTGTTTCAGAATATAGATGCACAGAAATTAAGCAAAAATATAGCGGTTTTAGGACGAATGCAACACTAAATATAATTTAAAAAGAACTTTAAAAATCACGATTTTGACACAAAATGGGTGGCATTGATCATTTAAACTCATATATTGTAATTGCGTTGTTTCAGAATATAGATGCACAAAAATTAATCAAAAATAAAGCGGTTTTAGGACGGATACAACACTAAATATAAATTAAAAAGAACTTTAAAAATCATGAGTTTAACACAAGATGGATGCCATATTTTATTTTGAAGTGGGTCACGTGATCTCTTCATATAATATGGGTGTAATTATTATTTTAATTTTTATTTAAAAAACTACCGAATATATTTTGCTGAAATTTTTTTCATATTTTTTAAGGTATAATTTGAATATTTCCTAAAACTTTCGAAGCAATTTCTAAAGTTCAAATTCGCTTAAAAAGCATTTTAAAAATCATGAGTTTAACACAAGATGGATGCCATATTTTATTTTGAAGTGGGTCACGTGATCTCTTCATATAATATGGGTGTAATTATTATGTTAATTTTTATTTTAAAAACTACCGAATATATTTTGCTGAATTTTTTTCATATTTTTTAAGGTATAATTTGAATATTTCCTAAAACTTTCGAAGCAATTTCTAAAGTTCAAATTCGCTTAAAAGGCATTTTAAAAATTAGGTCCCGTAGGGTTCAGTGTATTTCACTTTTTTCAACCCGGATTCAATACACAACTAATTGGGTGGTATTATTCATTTATATTCCCGTATGTCCCACAGATCCTCTGAACAACATAATAAAATTTCATTTTGATAAAGTCATTTTTACGGTAGTTATCGTGTGAACGGACAGACAGACAGACAGACAGAATGAGCAAAGTCATAAACACTTTTCAACTATGTTATAAAGTGTTAATGAAAAGGAATTAGAATAAATTAAAACATGACAACCGATTATTAACATTACTCAATAGATTTATGGAGTTCCTGACGACGACATATTTCTATTACATTTATTTCTACAGTAGTTTAAGCAATTTTATTAAAAATCATCTTCACTTCTTTAAAAATAATCTAAGAGATGAAATAATAGATTTCTTTTTAAGAATACTATACACTTCAGTGCTAAAGTTCTACACCAATTTTTTCTCAATCTGTAATAAAAGAGCAAAATAATTTGAGTAGGTTGAAACAAAGGCAATCAAAATGAGCTGTGAAGGAATTGGCCAATTTTATTCCGCGTGTAATTTCCCACTCCGGAAAAAGAATTTGCCATGCTTCATCTATTAAACCTCCATTCTATTTATTTTTACGCTTTTGTGTCGGATTCAATGTACAGGAATGAGATTGGAAAGTTACGAGAATGTATTGATAGGTTTAGTTCGATTTTTACTCTTTCTGTGGAATTGCTAAAAATTTACTACAAAGTTCTATTAAGCCAGTGTTTCTCAAATTGTGGTACGAAATTTTGATACGCAATTGTGGTATGCAGTTATGATACGCGATTGTGATACGCAATTGTGGTACGCGGCACGATTGCAAAGAGGTATGCAGATGATTTTTCTATCAGATTTTTACTGATATAAACAAAAATTTACAAAGTTCTATTCAGCCAGTGTTCTCCACATTGTGGTAAGTAATTGTGATATGTAGTACAATATTTGTACTACATGTTACACTTCCAATTACAAATGCCAAGAAAGATAATGAGCTATCTAAATGCAGCAGAGGGAACCAATTGCAATACAATCATAGATAAACAACGGGCATCCCCTTCTGCGTCAACAACAAATGGGAGAAGTGGTATGAAACCAAAGGGGGAAATAAAAAAATGCCCCAAAAGTTGGTTCCAGAGAGTTCAGATGACTGGAATTTTCGAACGAACTAACAACATGTCTCTTGGTTTTGTGCAAAAAAATATCTACAGTGAGCACACAAAAAAAAACGTGGCTCAGATATGTGATGTGCAATAGTATCTTACAGCATAGTGATTGCGCGAATAAGTGTTGAATGCAAGAGAGAAGAAGTATTTATATGTTTCACTTGTCACTAATTAGCACGAAAGGCACACATTTAAATGTTATCTAATAATGAACAATTAGTTCGTACGAGTCTATGTCGTAATAACGAGTTCTTGTATTTTGAAATAAAAGTGCTATTTTGAGTTTCGATAGCTTAAAAGAAAGTGTTTAAAAATATTTGTCAATTATAGTATGTGTGTAAATATGTTTATTAATGAAATATTGTCAGTGCTAGATATATTATAATAATGGATTTATGAATAGTGTTATTAATCTAGACTTAAAAAATGGATATCTATAACTTAGATATTAAATAAATTGGTTAATTTAAATAAGTGTGTTTATTTATATTTTGTGCATTTGTCTCTCCGGTTTGAGAACCAGGAGTTTGCATGCTCCACCCTTAGTGAAAGCATCAAGGTAAGTCCTAAGATAGTAATTTTTGATAAGGACAACTTTACCTTATTACATGATACGCAATGTTGGTACGCGCATGGTTGCAAAGATTTATGCAGATGACTTTTCTATAAGATTTTTACCGATAAAAACAAAAATTAACGAAGTTCTATTAAGCCAGTGTTCCCCAACTTGTGGTAAGTAATTATGATACGCAATTTTGGTACGCGCATGGTTGCAAAGATTTATGCAGATGACTTTTCTATAAGATTTTTGCTGATAAAAACAAAAATTAACGAAGTTCTATTAAGCCAGTGTTCCCCAAATTGTGGTAAGTAATTATAATACGCAATTTTGGTACGCGCATGGTTGCAAAGATTTATGCAGATGACTTTTCTATCAGAATTTTGCCGATAAAAACAAAAATTAACGAAGTTCTATTAAGCCAATGTTCCCCAAATTGTGGTAAGTAATTATGATACACAATTTTGGTACGCGCATGGTTGCAAAGATTTATGCAGATGACTTTTCTATCAGATTTTTGCCGATAAAAGCAAAAATTAACGAAGTTCAATTAAGCCAGTGTTTCCCAAATTGTGGTGAGTAATTGTGATACTCAATTGTGGTACGCGGCACGGTTGCAAAGATTTATGCAGATAATTATTCTATCAGATTTTTACCGATAGAAACAAAAATTAACAAAGTTCTATTAAGCCAGTGTTTCCCAAATTGTGGTAAGTAATTATGATACGCATTTGGGGTACGCACTTGCGGAACGCGGCTCGATTGCTAAAAGGTGTGCAGCTGTCTTTGAAGTCAGAATTTTACCAATGAAAGGAATTATTAACGTAAAAAATATTCATTTATAGAAAAAAGAATAAAAATTATTTCGTCAAGCTACAGTTTATAAAATATTATGGTGCCATAGAAAATAGCTGGAATAGGAGCCTCCACTCGACTGCCATATACATTCATATTCCACATATTATTCAGATCCACTTGTATAAAAATTAGTATCCGAATAAAACAAACGTGTATTTTTTATTAATTTTCATACAGAAGTGATTCTTTCTAAATTTTTATTAAAATTCCTTAAAAGTTGTTTTCTCAAGTTAGCAATAGTTTAATGAATCCGATTTATTATATGCATTTGGCCGATTTAGTCAATATAATCAATTTCATACCTTTAAAAGAATCCTCTAACTGCTTCCAGAAAGGCTAAATGTGAAATATTCAAAAGTAGATGAACTGTACGAAAAGTATCATGAAAAGTGAAAGTTTAAATTTGCAAAATTTTTAATGTTTCATCAAGGACTGATTTTATATGTGTGAAAGCGACTAAAATAAAGCGGCAAAATCGTCAATATCAATTGCCTGTAGGGTAAATAGAATGGAAAAAAAATTGCGCTTACACATTTGCTTAAAATAGAATGCCATATGTATATATATGGCAGGGACATTTTGGAGACATATTTCTTCTATATTATTTTGAATATGGAAAATTTAATCATTAAAGAGTTCAAATATTAATTTCTTTAAGGTGCACTACTAAAGAGAACATTCTTTGCTCAGATCCATATACTTTTTCTTTATTTTCCCACAAGATTAGGAAGAAATTTTTTATCGTATTGCTGTGAACTTTTATATTGGAGCTTAGTTTCTATTCTATGATCCAGAATTTTGACATCTGGATAAAAATTCGGAGAGTATTTCATTTAAGCAGACACTAGCTTAATGAAATTATGGTAATTTAAAATTTTTAAAGTTTATAATATTTTTAAACCTTAAAAATTAATTTTTCATTTAAAATTTTGGATTATGTTAAGGCATATGTTAGTTTTATATAGAAAATAGAATTTCCTTAATGGTGTGTTCATTTGAATAACTATATTTTGTGTACTCACGATAAATTATTTTTTAATTTAGTCTTCCTTACTTATTTTAATTATAATTAATAAACTATGACATATATATATATATATATATATATATATATATATATTAAATTAATATTTCTATTTAACAGCTCATCCGTCGGCCAATATTCAGTATTTCGTAAATTATGAGAGAAACAAATTTTTTACTATCCTGTCCTACGCAACAATGACTCAGATTAATGGTGTAGGCAGATAGATTCAATTTCAAAAAATAATATATTAATCTTATCATTATCCTTTTATTTGCAATTAATAAACTATGATATTTACATTACATTAATATTTCTATTTAACAACTCATCCATCGGCCAATATTCAGTATTTCATAAATTATGAGAGAAACAATTTTTTTACTGTCCTGTACTGCCCAACAGTGACGCAGATTAATGGTGTAAACAGATAGATTCAATTTAAAAAAATACATATCAATATTATCATCATCCTTTTATTTACAATTAATAAACTATGATATATATATTAAATTAATATTTCTATTTAACAGCTCATCCATAAGCCAACATCCAATATTTCATAAATTTTGAGAAAAACGAGTTTTTCACTGTCCTGTCCTAAGCAACACTGGCGCAGATTGTGGCGTAAGCAGATAGATTCAATTTACAAAAATAATATATTAATCTTATCATTATCCACAATTGGTATTATGCAAATTTGTCGAACAGAAACGAGAGTGTAGGCAGACGAAATAGGTTTAAAAAGAATTTCGCAATATCAATTTTAGAAAAATAATTAGATTTATATAGTGGTGCTTTAAATTAAATCTGCCTACACCCTCAATTGGTTTAATTCCGTGTGTGATTAAGTTTAAAATTGATTTTCTACTTTCCCGTGCGCCACTTACGTTCATAGAGGCGTTAGAACCAAAAAAAATATTTAATCTGAAAGCGCTGAACCGTCATTCACAATAAAATGCATTAAGAAGTTGAAACATATTCATGATGTAAGAGCTAGAAAATTTGATAGACGAAAATATTCCGCGAAGTAACACTGAGTTTCCGCTCTAAATGCTCTGGGAGCCGAGAACAAGCCGTCAAAGATGTTAAACTAGGGGACAATGGGTAGGGTAAAATATGTAACACTAATATTCGTACTCATAACAATAAGTAAATCTTAAGAATCAAACTGCTATGTGTTAAAAATATCAACAACGTACAAAAGCACAAATAACACAACATTTCAACACACAGATGTTTCAAGGATACGTTAGATATTCCCTTCGTCAGTATCTGGGATATCTTCTTTGTCAATGCAAGAGAACAAACACTGACAAAGGAGATACAGCGTATCCTCGAAACATCTGTATGCTGCATTATTATGTTATTTGTGCTTTCATACGTTGCTCAAGTTTTTCTTATCCTTAGCACAATGAGTATTGTACTTATTGATTTCTATATTGTGTGTGAATTCTCAATAGAAAAAAAAATTATTAAAGCCACTTTATTTATTCTTCTCATTTCAAAATGTATTTTTAATGTCTCAGTCGTGTTGACAAAGAACATTTCATTTTATAAAAAAGCTAGAAAGAAATTTAATTGATGCATTTTTCCAGTAAAAACACCTAATAAGTCTCAAATTAGTCAAAAAAAAATAGCTTTATAAGAACTTATTGTCGTACTTGCCCAGGGAGAAGCTGTTTAAAGTAAAAGAATTTCAATTAAGTTTACCACGAGTAGTTTACAAAAATTTATTCCTAAAATGGAAAATAATGTATCTTTCCCTTGTGTATTGTGGCTCTTTAAATTTTGTAACTGAGAATTTTAAGAAGTCAAAAAATTTAAAACACATTCAATTTAATTTTTTGTGTGTTTAATTTTTTTGTCTGAAAAGATTGTTTTGGGTCGGCACAGGATTATGCAGCTTATATGTATTACACAGGATTAATACTGCTTTTTTTTTACAAGGCGTAGGCAATAATATTACCAAAGCAAAATATTAAATCATTTTAAATTATTTTCTTGTAAATATTCCCCATATATATACTTTCAACCAACTGAACATTATTTTTATCCCACAGCCCTAAAACCTGAAAAATAAAGTGAAACTTCTTTTTTTCTAAAAATCTGAAGCTAGCACATGTGATCGTGTACCCTTTAAACACTCTAACTTGGTGCTTCTTAATTATATATGAATATTATAATGATTATATTACACTCGTGTAATATAATATTACACTCGCTGATTGCCGTAAGCCCTAGGGTTGGCTGTGTGGTCTGGGCCTTCAACTCGCAGTACCCATCTCTGACAGGGGAACTTTCAAACTTTATTTTTTGTTTCTAGACCAAGTATTGTTTCATCTAGAATATTACATACAGGTACAATTCTTACTTTGCCTACATACATAATATACACAGCGCATCAAAGAATTTTCAAGACTGGCGCTAGATGTCAGCGTAAAGTGGCTTCATCAGTGTAATCACGCATGCGTTATAAACCTCGACTGTCTGCTGGCGCACTGCCAAAAATTCGACGCATTTGATAAACTAACTCAAAAGATGCGGCCGTTCATTACAGAAATAAAAAATTTTCATGTTGAATTATTGAGATGGAACAAAGAACTGTAATTAAATTTAACGCAAAACTTGCAGTAAAAGGGCCTCGGAAACGTACCAATTGATGAAACAAGTTTACGGGGAGTTTTGTTTAAGTAGATCAAATGTTTTCCTGTAGCACAAACGTTTATTGGACGGAGGAGATACGCTAGAAGATGATAAGCATACCGGGAGACTAAGTTCATTTAGGACGCCTGAGATTATTGAAAAAGTGCATGATTTCGTGTCAAACAATCACTGTGCATCACTAAGAATGATGGAAGAGTCTTTAAACATCAACAAAGAAATGATTTGAACCATTCTGTTTGAAGATTTGGCCAAAACAAAAGTCTGTGCTTGTGAGACCAGAAATTGATCTCACACTTTGATGAGACAGTTTTATGAGAATATTTATTGTGTACGAAATATCGAACAATACTTGTAGTCTGGATGGCACCGAGTTTTACAACCCGTGAACCTGAAGGTCAGAAAACCATAAATTTAGGGATGCCATGACAGAGGGGCCGAGCTGGTCCTTACGAGGATGTGGAATGGTTCCATTGGTTAAATAAGTAACCAATGGAAAAAGGAGCTTGTGGCGTCACACTGAATGCGGCAAATGAAAGTAAGGGGGAAATGACACCCCCGAAAAAAAGGGAACCACAGCCTGTGACCCGAGAACGACGAACGATATAACTTGTACAATATAACTTAAACAGATAACTAAAATCATCTCAAAGTATCTTTTTTCATGAATGGAACGAGCTAAATCCACAAAAATGATGTCACCAAATTTATTGTACGGAATTACATAAGAAAAGTGAACATGTTTCTCAATAGGAAATATTTTTTTTATTTTATATAACTTTTTGATAATTTTTCTGAAAAATGTGCAATATCTCGAGAACGGTTCATGTTAGCGTTCTAAAATTTATGTCAATCGTTTTCTAATGAAAACTTACATAAGAAAAATCTATTTGCGTAACTATATTAGCGGGTGTGATTTTTTGACGATTTTTTCAAAATTTCACACGAAAATTTGGGGGGGGGGGGGTTCGGAACATTCGATTGCGTATAAATACCAGTGTTTACGGCTTCCAGTGTTTACGGATTGTGATTTTTGTGCCAAGTTTCGTTCGAATCGGTCTATTCGTTCGTCAGTTATCGTCCCCACAGACTCACTGACACACACACACACACACACACACACATACTTTCACACACACACAGACATCACTTCAAAAATGTTTGATTCGTGATCAAGGATGCTTGAAACGTGTTCTCCAATCGAAAACTCGAATTCGAATTTTCGACCCCGTCACAATACTTTCCTTATACATTATGTATATAAGGAAAGTGATATTTTAATATTTAGTTCTTTAAGCTATAGTTCTTGAGCTTATCTTATTTATAAATGACTATTATCGAATTATTAAGTGTCAAAATAAAAAATCTATTCCCAAAGTGACTCTTCTAGTAAATGGAATGAACTTGATTTACGAGAATGATGTAAACAAGTTTATCGCATAATATTACATATGAAAAGGGCACATATTTCGCAATAGCTATTACTTTACTATTTTATGTTGTTTTTTAGTAAAATTATTTTTCAAAATATGCAATATCTCGTGAACGGTTCGTGCTAGCGTTCTAAAGTTTGCTTCATTTGTTTTCTAATGAAAAATTACATAATAAATGATTATTTAGGAAATATTATTGAAAGTTCTGATTTTTGAGGATATTTTCAATATTCCATTTAAAACTGTGGAAGTCTTCCGCATGATCTATTATATTCAAAATCAGTAGGGGGTCCAGTATTTCTTGATTGCAATATTTGTACCCAATTTCAGTCGAAACGCTCTATTTGTTCATCAGATATCGCTTCCACAAACTCTCGGACAGACACACACACATAAACACAAACACACTTAAACAACCACACACATAAACACACACACATAAACACACACACATATAAACATACACACATATAAGCACACACACACACATAAACACGCACACACACATAAACACACACACACACACATAGACTTAAACACACACACAACACACACTCTCACGCACATAGAGAGACACTCTCTCTCACACACACAGAGCCATCACCTCAAAAACGTTCGATTGGAGTTCAGGGCTACTTGAAACGTACTCTTCCGTCAAAATTTGAAATCCGACTTTACGACTCCGTCCCAATACTTCCCCTATACATTATACTATGTATAGGAAAAGTAAAAAAACTGATATAGTAAAAGTGAAAATGATCATAAAACGCAAAATGTCAGATTTATTTTATACAATCCATTATCATCAATATAAAATTTCATATCATCCTCCAGTGCGTAAACATGTTTGCAAATCTACAACAATTTTCCTTAATTATTCGAAAATTAGCAAAAAATGCAAATTCGTATTAACGGCCCACATGTACCGAAAAGCACATATCATATCCTTTTAGTCCCTATTTTAGCATATGTTCTCTATAGATACGATTTTATTCAGCATATTTTCTTTTTATCGGACATTTCTTATATATCTTTTTCCCCCATTTATAGTGTTTATGAGTTAGTTTTACGATCCGTACCATATCATAATAGTGAGAAATAAAAAAAACGTGTTCAGCGACTGTAATTAACAGCAATGAGATAGGGAAAAAATCGAATTTATTGGTCGCATTAACTCATTTATTAGCTTTGCCTTTAATGCAGTGTCGGCAGCAAAATAAATGCGCTGAGAAAAAGGATATTAAATATAGAAGTGATTACTACCATGCAGCTATAAATATTATGGGAATGTAGCATGCCATTTTGGGTTTAATATTATTGATAAGTATGGCAAGACCTTGCACTTAATTTACTCCAGCAGAAAGAAGAAATAGTTAAAAATGATCTAAGAAATGGTTAAGAAAAATGATCTAAGAAATGGTTAAAAATTTGGGCATTTTTTGCAATTATGTTATTACCTTCACTTTGATTCCCAAGTTAAAACCAGTCCAAAAAGTTAAAACCAAGTGAAAACAAGTCGAATCCTAAGTTAAAATTGAACCACAATGGCTATTTCAAAATATAACTTACAAACTCCAGCAAAATTTCTTTACTATTAGTAACACTTCCCACCCCCACCCCCCTCTTTTTACTTACTTATACTATGTAATAAAGTACAAAGAAAGTGTGGTTTTCACGAAAATATTCAAATTCGAGATTTTGATGCTAATATATGTTTTAAGACCTCCTGAACACCTTTCTGACTATTTTTGGAGAGATTTTTGTCCGTCTGACTATCTGTATGTATGTATATCTGTGATCGATTTCTAATGTACCTGGTAACGGCCACAAATACTAATGGATTTTCAGGAAACTTTATATCCGGCTTTGTTATAGAAAAATCCAGAACTAGATAGAATTATTTTTCAGTTCGAGCGGAAACTTCGAAATTTTATGCTTTTTTTGGCAGCATAGGACAAAAATTGGCATAATCATGCATAAAAGGGTTTATTTATGCATGATTAAATAAACCCTTATAAAAATGTAAACCCTTATGCATGATTAAATAAACCCTTATAAAAATGTAAACCCTTATGCATGATTAAATAAACCCTTATAAAAATGTAAACCCTTATGCATCATTAAATAAACCCTTATAAAAATGTAAACCCTTATGCATCATTAAATAAACCCTTATAAAAATGTAAACCCTTATGCATCATTAAATAAACCCTTATAAAAATGTAAACCCTTATGCATCATTAAATAAACCCTTATAAAAATGTAAACCCTTATGCATGATTAAATAAACCCTTATAAAAATGTAAACCCTTATGCATCATTAAATAAACCCTTATAAAAATGTAAACCCTTATGCATCATTAAATAAACCCTTATAAAAATGTAAACCCTTATGCATGATTAAATAAACCCTTATAAAAATGTAAACCCTTATGCATTATTAAATAAACCCTTATAAAAATTAGCATAATCATGCATAAAAGGGTTTATTTGTGACTCAATGATCACCAGACTAAATAGTTTCATTTAATGTTGTAAAAATAAAGCCACAATAAAAAAAAATTATTCGTAGCGGTATTAGCCCTTTGAAGGGGGAAAGGCAAGTTACCCCCCGTTGGGTACATTGTCACGTGGTATCAATCGAAAGATTTTCTCAAGCCCTTTAAAATGAAGGGTAACACGCTATCATTTGTAATCATTTGAACCCACGGTACCGATTTTTCAAATGTTTTCTTGTAGAATTTGAAAAGAAATGGATTCCAGTGTGAGAAAGTCAAGCTACACTCAAGTTAATTTGAGCCACATTCCAGTTAATTTGAGCCGCACTCCAGTTAATTTGAGCCACATTCCAGTTAATTTGAGCAACACTCCAGTTAAATTGAGCCACACTCCAGTTAATTTGAGCCCCATTCCAGTTAATTTGAGCCCCATTCCAGTTAATTTGAGCCACACTCAATTTAATTTGAGCCATAGTCCAGTTAATTTGAGCCACACTCCAGTTAATTTGAGCAACACTTCAGTTAAATTGAGCCACATTCCAGTTCATTTGAGCCACACTCCAGTTAATTTGAGCCACATTCCAGTTAATTTGAGACGCACTCCAGTTAATTTGGGCCACACTCCAGTTAATTTCAGCCACAGTCCAGTTAATTTGAGCCACACTCCAGTTTAATTAAGCCACATTCCAGTTCATTTGAGCCACACTCCAGTTAATTTGAGCCACATTCCAGTTAATTTCAGCCACACTCCAGGTAATTTAAGCCACACTCCAGTTAATTTCAGCCACAGTCCAGTTAATTTCAGCCACACTCCAGTTAATTTGAGCAACACTCCAGTTAAATTGAGCCACATTCCAGTTCATTTGAGCCACACTCCAGTTAATTTGAGCCACATTCCAATTAATTTGAGACGCACTCCAATTAATTTGGGCCACACTTCAGTTATTATGAGCCACATTCCAGTTAATTTGAGCCGCACTCCAGTTAATTTGAGCCACATTCGAGTTCATTTTACTTTCTTATACCTTCGTATAAAGTATTGTTTACTTTAAAACTGGAATTTAAAGGCATCCTAAACTCATTTCAAGCACTCTTGTAAAGATGTGGTGTGTGTGTGTGTGTATGTGTGTTTAAGAAAGTATTAAGCACTCCGTTAAAGGAAGGAAGGTCAATGAATTATTAATCCCTTAAGGAAAGATCAATGAATATATACGATTGGTCTATCTATGAAGAAGTGACCATGCCCAATTGCAAAAAAGTTTTTGCAGGGCTCCGGGAATAATTTAAAAAGTTAGAATAACGGACTCGGCAACAAAGCGAGATAGACGCAAAAACTCCAATTAAACTACTCCAAGTTTTGGAGCATTGTCTAATCAGTTGGAATCGTCAAAAGAATTTAAACGAAGTGCATATTCGGAAGACAATAATTACTGTCTAATAGTTGTATCATCAGGTTCACAAACACAGTGGCACCTGCAATGCTTGTCAAAGTACTCGATAATATTCTTTCTTGAATTTAAAAAGTTTTTTAAAAAAGCTCTAAACTAAATTTCTATTAATGCTAGTGTTGTTCATAGTACTATAATTCCAGAATGTGACAGTATTTCACCAATAACTATATTGTGTCAAATAAATGCTCTTCTTTAATAGTTTTAATATCGCTTTATTGTTGATTCCTACTAATTGGACAACCCTCTACAACTCCCTTCTTCGCTTTCTTTGTCTATCCATCTACGGCCTTCTTCGTCTATCCATCTACGACCTTCTTCGTTCATCTAGCTTTGTTGATGAGTTCGTTATCCTATTTTTTAATTCACCACTAGGGAGTGCTGCAATCACTTTTGTTTGAACGGGTATGGTCACTTAACTACAGACAGACCTAACGTATGCAATCATGGCCCTTTACATACAAAGTTACTAGGGTGTTTAAGGACTTTCCTAGGAACGGATGCATACATGCCAGCCCATTATGCAATGCATAAATTAGCTCATACCCAGCTTGTAATTTATAATGTAAGATAATTAATAGAAATAAATTTCTTGCAACCCCCTTCTAAATAAGCCTTTAAGAAAATTTGGTGGAGTGCTTGTACATTCTACCTTACTTCCATTTCTGGATAAGAGTTTGGTAAATTGAATGGAGTACCCATGCATTCTTAACCCTCCCCCCCCCCACCCACACACACACACACACCTACTTCTAGATACGCTTTTAAGAAAATTAGGCTGAGTGCATTTTCATTCTTTCAATCCCTCTTTAGATACGCTAAGTACGCCTTTAAAATGTTTAGTGGAACTCATATGCACTCTTACACACACACACACACACACACCCTTCAAGATATGACTTTTAAGAAAATTAAGTGGAGTGCATGGGCATTCTTGCAACTCCCCCCTTCTAGGTACGCTTTTTAAAAAATTAAGTGGAGTACCTGTGCATTCTTGAAACTCCCCCCCCCTTTCTAAATAAACTTTCATGAAAATTAAGTGGAGTACATGTGCATTTTTGCTATGTTTTTAAAAAGAATTAAGTGGAATGAATACATGTGCATTTTTACAACCCCCCCCCCTCATTCTATGTACACCCTTAAGAAAATTTAGTGAGGTACAAGTTCATTCTTGAGACTCCCCCTCATAGGTACTCCTGTTCGTTACTAATTCCCCCGTGGTGAAGGGGCGCCTACGTACCACGTCCACAAGACAGCCCAGGGTGTCCCATGGCGAAGGTGAGGAAATTTGCAGCTTCACTTTTATAGAGACTCCTCGAAAGGCGGAAGTCTGACTTGGCCTCGACATGACAACATCCATGCCCGCTGGCGGGATTCGAACCCGCAACCCGGCAATCCAGCGATCAGACGGAAACGCATGCCCCTGACCGCTCGACCACCGGATCGGCAGGTACACCGGATGATCTCCACTTAATATTTTTACAGGCAGGTACACCTGTAAAGATATTAAGTGGAAATCATGTGCACTCTTACGCACACATACACCCTTCAATGTATAACTTTAGGAAAATTAAATAGAGTTCATGTCCAACTCCCCCCCCTTCTAGATACGTTTTAAAAAAAATTAAGGAGCACTTGTGGATTCTTGAGACTCACTCGCCCGCCCTCACTTCTAAATAAGCTTTTAAGAAAATTAAATGCAATACTTGCACAAGTGGAGCTCATGTGCACTCTTACACATGCACACACTTCAAGGTATAACGTTAAGAAAATTAAGCGGAGTATATGTGCATCCTTGCAACCCCACCCCTCCCATTAGTTAGTAGGTACACCACCCAAATCAAAACTATTTTTATTTCGAAGGAAAATTGCATTATATATAATTTAAATACTCAACCTTTTACTTCACTTTTAACTCCGTGGAAGCATAGAATTTTATTTCAAATCTTCTGTACAAAAGTTCTCCCTGCGAAATCGATAAGACTTTTACTATTACAGAACTTCAGAGCATCCCCAGTGCAAACTGGAATTCATACTTAATACCACGTCTTAAAACGGCTTCGAAATCTCGGAACATCCATTTTTCATATTCTGCAATCATTCTTCAAAAGTTTCTGAAAGGCGGTTGTAAATAATTCAAGTATTTCGACCTTCTCGCGAATGTGTGTGTGTGTGTTTTTTTTTTCACCACCGTGGAATCTTTTAGAGCATTTTAAGTTAGCTGGAGTTTTGAAAAGATTTCTCTGGAAATTTGAGATTTTCACCGTGTATACATGTGCTTTCGAAAATTTATTTCGTGTAGGTATTTTTGAGTAACGGTGTTGCAATTTTGGTCGAATTGAAATAAATTTAAGAACTTAAATTGTTTTAAGTGTATCTGTATTAACTTGGTTTTCTTTACATATAGTATGCAGCAAATGGAAATTTGTACGAGCGCTAGCGGAGGTTCATTGTCATCAACTCAAATATATTTATGTTCAATGAGAACAATACACTTTGTGCAAAGGATAAAAAAAATTTGAGTAACGTATAGAAGCACAAATAACACAATAATGCAGCATACAACTGGTTCGAGGATACATTGTATCCCCTTCGTCAGTGCAAAGGAACCAATAAACCCAAAGTCCAAAAGAGCAATGGTCCCATTCCGCTGTTGGATTTCTAGTTTGTTGGTTTTCTTGCACTGACGGAGGGGATGCAGTGTATCCTCGAAACAGCTGTATGCTGCATTATTGCGTTATTTGTGCTTTTACACGCTTCTCAAGTTCCCGGCCATCCATCTGAGTGCTCTAAGTCCTAGGACGAGCCGGATGGTCTGGGCTTTCGACGCTTCTCAAGTTCAGCCAACGACCCTACCGTGCGGAAAACATCGGTTCTCGGTAGATCACCGAAGTCAAGCAGCATCGGGCGCAGTTAATACTTGGGTGGGTGACCACCTGGGAACGCCGCGTGCTGTTGACACATTTCGGGCGCGGTAGCCCGGTGGTTTGCGCGCTGGTTTTGCACGCTGTCACAACTGCCGTCGGGTTCATGCGGTGTACGATCACGTTAAACATGTGGGTCCGTAAGTCCTTCCGAGAGGTTGGTGGTAGGGGAAGGGGGATACGTTCCCTGTGGGTGCCTCCCCCACTGGGTTCCGGTCTAAATTGGGTGGCACTTCCCGGCCGTCCAAACGGTTACCTTAGACCTTTCTGGTAGGTCGGACGGTCTGAGTCTCAACAACAACAACGCTGCTCAAGTTTTTCGTTTTCTTACGTTGGTGTTGTTGACGTTGTTTCTTAGCAAATATTTGATGGATTTGCGCGAAATTAGAATCATTTATAACATTTAATAAGCTACAGGTCATGATAAGACCCATGTTTTAAAATTCGTTCGGTGAACTCTGGTATTTAAAAACAAAAATTCGCATGTTAGGTCTATAGGGGGGAGGGGGACTAATTTTTGAAATTTTCGAGAAGCCGAAATAAACTATTACAACCATTTAATGTGTTGATGATTGAAATATCGTGTGCAGTTAATTTAAATAATTTCAAACGCTTTAAAAAATAAATCCTCAAGAAAAACTATACTCAGATTTAATCATTGAAATTGGAGAGGCTGTCGTATCTACTGACGGATATATTTAAAACCTAACTAAAAATGGACACGACAGCAACCAACCAACCACGTGACATGTCCAACAATGCTTAATATTGAAGAACACGCGTTTATTAAAACCACCACGCTCAGTATGGCTGTATTTGAGAATTTATGATGAAACACTTAAATTTAAATATTTTTAAATGTTATTTTGGTTTTGTGATAATGTTCGTCGCATTTGGAGGTAAAAATTCATATTGAGGAAACGCCAATCTCGTTTAGGACAATAATTCAAGTGGCGCTGGAGTGGAGTAAGTCTCCCTGTATTATATGTATTCCCAAGATAAAAGACCTAAAATATTAACTGTTAGTTCTGTAGAAATGAATTATTAACGTAATTCAATATAGAACTGAAAAAAATAACAAGTATTCCCAGGCATTCTGAATTATTTCGCCTTTCAATTTATATCTTCATGTATTCTGTACCATGTCCTACAACCCAATAAGTACTTATTAATTAAATTCATAATTAGCGAAACTTAATTTATAAATAATCAAAAAATCGGTGGTGGCTGCAATCCGATGCAACCGAAATGGTTTTGAGTGAATAACATTTGGTAAAATAAAACACAAATTTTGTAATATCGAAAAAAATAACTCGATCCAAAATCTGACTGTATACACTTACAGAGCTTTCAAAGAGCTACGAATTCTTGCTTATTGTTTATAGCTATCACTTTTAGTTTTTAAGATACCAGCATTAAAGAAACTTAAAAAACGCAAAATTTTCATACTTCCTCAACTTGACAATTACTCGAAAACTATAAGAAAAACTATAAAAAAAAAATATAAATATAGATCTAGAAAAAAAATTTCCCTTACATATTTTTGCCGCTTACTATTTAAATCAATATTTTATAGTTTTGAAGTATGAAAAATGAAAACAAGAAAGATCAATCATGTATAAATAATTGATTCTGAAATACTTTCCAACTGATATACAATCAGTTGAATGTATCGCATCTTTGAAATGCGATACATTCAGCGGTGATATTTTTTTTAATTATCACAGAACGACAATAATTTATTTTACTTGAATATTTAAAACTTCCTCGAAAAAAATGAACTTTATTCAAATGACGTCATCGAAACAAAAATCACCTGGCTCTCTATGTAAAAGAAATGAATATTTCATTTATACACTTCTATTCCAGACTCCAGAGTTAAATAATTTGTGCGAAAAATATTCAGCAATTTTTATACAATTCATCTTATAATCACTTGTTTACATGCTGCATCCATTAAAATTAGGCTTCGTTGTAGAAATAATCAAGGTTTGATGATCATTTAAACTAAAAAATATTGTGATTGTGTTGATCCAGAATATAGATGCACAGGAAGTACGTAAAAATAAAGTGGTTTCAGGACGGATGCAACACTAAATATAAATTTTAAAGAACTTTAAAAATCATGATTTTTACTCTGGGAGAAAAGATGGATGCCATATTTTATTTTGAAGTGAATCAGGTGATCTCTTCATATTATATGGGTGTAATAACTATTTTAATTTTTTTTTTTAAACTACCGAACACATTTGGCTGAAATTTTTTTATATATTTTATGGGATAATTTGAATAGTTCCTAAAATTTTTTAAACAATTTTAACTTTGCTTAAAAATGTTTGAAAAATTAGGTCCCATAGGGTTCAATGTTTTTCATTTTTTCAACCCGAGTTCAATCCAAAACTAAGTGGATGATGTTATTCATTTACATTCCCATATGTCCCACAGGCCGCCTCAACAAACTAATATTTTATTTTGATAAAATTATTTTTACGGCAGTTATCGTGTGAACGGACAGACAGACAGAATGACCAAAGTCATAAACATTTTCAACTATGTTGTAAAGTGTTAAAAGCTTGTTTAAATACTTTTATAAATTTTTTTGACAAAAATGAAACTCAATCCAAAAGTAATTATATAAACTTGTAGGGATTTTAAAGTGCGACAAATTATTGTTTATTGTTCAAAGTTAGTTCTTGCAGATATAGGCATTACAAACTTGATAATACTTGATAATAAACACTTCAAGATATAGGCATTACAAACTTGAAAAACGTGAAAATTTTTCAATCTCTTCCACTTGGCAAGACAATTAACCAAAAGCTATACTAACTTCTTTAATAATAAATATATATTTTATTTGTTAAATTTTTAGTACACATTTTTCTCTCTTACTATTTATATCTATCTTTTATAGTTTACTATACACTTCGAGTGAAAGTTAGAAAAATGAAAAAAAACATTCGCGCTGAGAGCTACTTTAAGTTTTTTCAAATGAGAAGTTCAAAATATTAAAATATTGAAATTATTTTTATATATTCATAATCTGGATCCTATTTTCAACAAAACAAGAAACATTATTTAAATTTTTATCTATTAGTTTTGGGGGAATAGGCGTCCAAAATTTTATATATTTCTCGCAACGCTCCGTTTAGCTGCCTCAGAAACCCCAATCACAGATGTTATTCATATTAAAACATATATTATAAACACTACGCCCTCTTGTTGTGTCAAATAAAAAAAATCCGATGTGGGCAGCAATTGACTTTCCTTATATAATGCAATGAATTTACTACATTTACAGTTAAAACAAATTGGATGTGGGCAGCACATGACTTTCCTTATATAATGTAATGAATTTACTACTTGTACAGCTAAAAAAAACGTTATTCTTATAGTAGATACTTATATTCTCTCCATGATATTGAATTTTCTTCAATTAGTCGTCATTTTTATCAATTTGGCGAGATTTATGTTAATTTGGTAACAATTAAAAATGTCGCCAAGTTGGCGATATTCCGCCAAATTCGTCACTAAAATCTCGCCAAGCGTTATGGACGGAGAAATAAGTTATTCTTACAGCAGATAAATGATTATTGGCATTCAATACAAAAGTATTACTCAAAGTATCTTTTTTCGTGAATGGAACGAGCTAGATCCACGAGAATGATGTCACCCAATTTATCGCATGATATTGCATATGAAAAGTGAACATGTTTCTCAATGGGAAATATTTTTTTTTGTTTTATATGACTTTTTGATAATTTTTTTGAAAAATGCACAATATCTCGAGAACGGTTCGTGTTAGCGTTCTAAAATTTATGTCAATCGTTTTCTAATTTAAAATTACATAAGAAATGTCTATTTGCGCAACTTTATTTGCGGTTTTGGTTTTTTAACGATTTTTTCAAAATTTCATTCGAAAATTTAGGGGGTTTTGAACATTGGATTACGTATAAAAACAATTGGCTTCCAGTGTTTACGGATTATGATTTTTGTACCAAATTTCGTTCGAATCGGTCCATTCGTTCGTCAGTTATCGTCTCCACAGACTCACTGACACACACACACACGCACACATACACACATACTTTCACACACACACACACACACAGAGAGAGACATCACTTCAAAAATGTTTGCTTCGTGATCAGTGATGCTTGAAACGTGCTCTCCCGTCAAAAACTCGAATTCGAATTTTCGACCCCATCACAATACTTTCCTTATACATTATGTATACAAGGAAAGTAATAAAGAGTACTGCACTAAAATTAACCCTAGCCACATCTAGACATATTTCTTAAAGCATTATGGCATTTTCAAGCGTTTAATTCATAGGAGTTTTATCTCCTCTCTAACTCTATTGTTCGTCGATTGTGGATATGGAGGTAAAATAATTCTCCAACTCCATGGATAATACAAAAATTAGTATTGTTACGACGTATCCTTAGGAACCGTGGGTGTGCTCTCATGATATAAAAATGAGCTCAAATTTCTTGATGACGAACGCGTTTATTCACAACCACAATGAAACAGGAACGATATACAATAAAACAACACTTAAATAAATGCCCCACTTATTTCACAAAACAACCTATACTATTTTCAAAACATATTCTCAAAACTTTGACGTATTTACTTTCACAAAACGGCAAGCTACTATCCTCAAAACATTGACAAATATCACAGTTCAACATAGCTCGTATCACGTCCACTAATCTCCAACTGAGTGATTACTCCTTTTCATAGACTGTCTATAGAAACTTCTAGAAATCTCTCGTATCTCTTAGAATACTGTTTTTTCAAGGTATTTTTCGAACCCTCGGAAAGTCGCCAAATTGGCGATAAATTGTCAAACCTGGCAACCTTCCTTCACACTTCAACATTTGGCAACCCTAAATTTACTTCATAGGAAAGGTTACATGTAAGGGTATTTTCTCCGCTTGGTCTTCGAAAATGACGAAAGTAAGTGGGGGAGAATGAGACTCCAGAATGTTTTACAAATTCGTAACAGTATTCTTTGTTTTCTCTACATGCAAAGAGTTTAGCTCCGGAATATTTAATTCTATATGTGAAAAAGCCTTCACCATGTCTGTCTTTACTGTCTGTCTATAACGATTGTAATCAATTTAACGACTTTTATGAAATGCCGCCAAATGGAAAAAATTGTCGCCAAATTTACTATATGTCGCTAATTTTTCAAAAGTTAATATCTCGGAAAATTAAGTTGAATATCGCAGTAACTAACTTCTTCTTAGACCCAGACCGTCCGACATACCATAAAGGTATAAGGTATCTGTTAGGACGGTCGGGAAGTGCCACCCAATTTAGACCAGAATCCAGTGAGGGAGACATCCACAGGGACTGTACCCTCCTTCCCCTACCACCAACCTTTCGGAAGGACTTACGGACCCACATGTTTAACGTGATCATACTCCGCGCGAACACGGCGGCAGTTTTGGTAGTGGCGGAAATCGAACCTGGGCCGACCAAGTACAATTCCCGCGCACTAACCACTAGGCTATCGCGCAGTAACTGACCTCAAACCTTTTCCTTTACCCTGCTGTCAAATATTAAACAATCAACGAATTGTTCGATAAAGAAACCTTTTACAATTATTGATTCGTGCACACCTGCTATTCAGTTTACAAGTTGGTTGACTCAGCCTAGTTTACCACGCAAGTACGATGCGTAAAATGAAAATTTCGACTTAAAATTCTGCAATAAGAACGCGATCTTAACATGTTAGTAACCTTTTAGGCGGATTCTGCATACATAAATCAATCATGAACTGGTTCCCAACGTAAAATGCAGCGCAAATAAAGATAAATGAGCATACGGATGTTTTGCATATCAATTAAATTTCCTTCTTCAGTGTGACAAGTCTGGGTCTGAACGTCCAAATAAGCGTAAAACTATGTCAGACAAACTCAAAAGGGCTAAACGAAAGATCCCAACACGATATCGCTACCTAGTGTTACGAGAGGAGAATACGAACATGAGAATAATGCAGTGTAATGAAATATGAACATGGGAATTACACAAGAATAATAAAATGCAGTGAATATGAACACAAAGAAATAAAAAATTAGACTTGAACATACGATGCCTCGAAGAAATGGGGAGTCATTGACAAATCATTGACTAGATTATTGGAATTTTTATTGATATAAAAAGTTTCGAATATGTAAAAATCGAAAAAACTTCTGAAAATAGAGGCAAAAGAAAAGGCAAACCCGTCGCTAGTCCTCCAACAATGATTAACAATCAATCAATCAATTAATCAATTATGACAATTAATCAATTTCTTGGATTTTTACCCAATTTTGATGTTCTTTATAAATTATTCTATTTTTCCATTTGTTTCAAGCTACGTATTACTTTACTTATATACATAATGTATAAGGAAGGTATTGTGACGGGGTCGAAAATTCGAATTCCAGTTTTCGAAGGGAGAGCACGTTTCAAACATCCCTGATCACGAATCAAACTTTTTTGAGATGATGTCTGTGTTTGTGTGTGTGTGTGTGTGTATGTGTGTGTGTGTGTCAGTGAGACTGTGGAGACGATATCTCATGAACAAATGGAATGATTCGAATGAAATTTGGTACACAAATCACAATCCATGAATACTGGAAGCCTATTGTTTTAAAACACAATCGAATGTTCAGAACCCCCTAAATTTTCGAGTGAAATTTTGAAAAAATCATCAAAAAATCAAAACCTTTAATAAAGTTACGCAAATAGACATTTCTTATGTAATTTTTCCTTAGAAAACGATTGGCATAAACTTTAGAACGCTAGTTTGAACCATTTTCGAGATATTGCACATTTTTCAAATAAATTTATCAAAAAATCCCATAAATTAAAAAAAAATATTAGCTGTTAAGAAACATGTTCACTTTTCATATGTAATATCATGCGATAAATTTGGTGACATCATTCTCGTGGATCTAGCTCGTTCTATTCATGAGAAAAAATACTTTGAGTAATACTTTTGTATTTGAACGCCAATAGTTATTTATCTGCTATAAGAATAACTTATTTCTCCGTCCATAACGCTTGGTGAGATTTTGGCGCCAAATTTGGCGAAATATTGCCAACTTGGCGACTTATTAAAATGTTACCAATTTAATGAAAATCTCCCCAAATGGATAATAATGGCACTAAATCAATGAAAATGACGGCTGATTGACGAAAATTCAATATCTTGGAAAGAATATAGATATCTACTATAAGAAAAACCCATTTTTTTATTGTAAAAGTAGTAAATTCATTGCATTATATAAGGAAAGTCATGTGTTGCCCACATCAGATTTTTTTTCCATTTGTTTCAAGCTACGTATATGTATTATAATATTTTATGTGTGTGTGCGTGCACGCACGTGAAAATAAGATCAATAATCCCTAAATACTGTCATTACACAACCGAATTTTATTAAACTCCGCCATTTTCAACATTTCACTCAAATAATGTAAGCAACAAAAAACATCTTGTATTCGAAAGAATCGGACCAACAAGATAAGTTTCTCCTCATTACCAAAATAATGAAAATTTGGGAGGGAATTCAAGAAAACAATACATCACTTATACTTTAGCGTGCAATGGTGCACAAATAATTAGAAATGATAAATAATCTTCACTTGTTTTCTTTTTCGTAATAATCTTCCAATTTGATTATTTTTCACTTCAGAAAATAATTTATTTTTTGCGATATTCGGGATTACTTGTTGTTGATTATATTCGAGGTTTCAGAAATTTCTTTAACTTATTCTTGATTGATCTAACAAAACTCGATTGATTCGCTCAAATATAGTGACTGTGTGAAAATTTGGTATATTTATATATGCATTGTATATTTATGTATATGATTAAGAGGACCAATTTTCAACTAAAACATAACAAAAGACTACTCTTTATTTTAACATACTAAGACATAAAGAAAAACTTCTAACTTTATCATATTAAAATTTAAAGAAAGTCTAATTTTTATTTTATCATACTAAGCATAAACAAAATCTAATTTTTATTTTATCATGCTAAGCATAAGCAAAATCTAATTTTTACTTTATTATACTAAAACATAAAGAAATACAAAGATTTTTTAATTCATTAAAACATAAAGAGCACTAAATTTGACGTTATGGTACAAAACATAAATAAAAACTAATTTTGACTTTATCGTTATTACTTTATCATGTTAGACGTAAAGAACTAATTTTTATTTTAACATACGAAGACATAAAGAAAGACTTCTTATTTTATCATATTAAAACGTAAAGAAAGTCTAATTTTAATTTTATCATGCTAAACATAAACGAAGCCTAATTTTGACTTTATTATACTAAAACATAAAGAAAAACAAAGATTTTTTTACTTTATTTAAACGAAGAAACACTAAATTTGACGTTATCGTGCAAAACATAAATAAAACTAATTTTGACTTTGTCGTTATTACTTTATCATATTTAAACGTAAATAACTAATTTTTATTTTAAGATAAGACATAAAGAAAGACTTCTTTCTTACTTTATCATATTAAAACGTAAAGAAAGTATAATTTTAATTTTATCATACTAAACATAAACGAAGTCTAATTTTTACTTTATTATACTAAAATATAAAGAAAAACAAATATTTTTTTACTTTATTAAAACATAAAGAAACCCTAAATTTGACGTTATCGTGCAAAGCATAAATAAAGACTAATTTTGACTTTATCGTACTAAAACATAAAGAAAGACTTTTAAAACAGAATTAGTTTTAACTTTGTGATACGTAAATGTAAAGAAAGACAAATTTTACCCTTATCATACTAAAACATAAAAGTATTGCTTTCAAATTTTCAAGTTAGCTATTTTGGTAGAAAAGTATGTTTACGACCTTGTAGATTAGAGGTGAACGTCACTATGCAACGAGCCTCATTGGAGATTTGTAGTTAAGTTCTCTGCTGTGAGTTGTAGTAAAGTTCTCTACAACCACTTGAGCACAAATAAAACTATTAATTTCGCGCAATTAATTTTGTCAATATACTCGTCTGTTTGTCTATATCTGTATGTGAGGCATGGACGAAATTGAATAACTCATGTATCATAATATATTTTTATTTATACATACGTTATGTACAGAAATTGAACTAAAAAGAATTTTCTGTGAATTGCATTGTTATGCAACGTATCCTCTAGAATCGTGGGTGAACACTCAGGATACAAGAACGAGTCCAAGTTGCTGGATAACTTACATTTAGTCACAAGCACAAAGCAAACAGGAACAGTATACAATCAAACAGAACTTAAATGCTTCACTAATTTCACAGAATAAGCGATATTATTCTCAAAACATTGACAAAAATCCTATTCTAATGTAGCTCATGTCACAATAATTCGTCAACTCCCCTATAACGGAGGGGTGAGTCCTTTTTATAGTCTCTCCATTGAAATTTCTGGAAATCTCTATATCTCAAAGAACAATCGTTCTATCAAGAAGTTTCTGGAACATTGCAGATGTCGCCAAATGTCGCTAAATTGACGATAAATCGCCACATCTGGAAGCCCTTCTTCTAATTGGGGAAATCCCGGCAATCCTGGGTCACGCCTACCTCACGTCATGCTGACGTCATGAACTGTGTTTTCTTCGGCTGGCCTTCGAAACAGACAAAAGAGGAGGCGCCAAAGTGAATATTGTGCGTTCCCAACAGTATGGATCGCGCATGAATTACTCGGAATTTAATATTGCCATTGATTATCCTTGCTATGACAATTATTCTATGTTATGATTATTAAGAAAAGACAACATTAAGAACAAAAAGAAAGGATAGCTATCCTACATTGTGCGCTACATAAATACTTTTTACTAAATTCTATATTCCATAGAAAAATTTCTTTAAAAACAATATATTAAACTTTTCCACTAAATTTTTCAGTAATTTAGAAAAAAAACTAAAATAACAAAAATATGACATTTATATTATTTTAGTTCATTATATTTCAAAGCTCTTGCGTTTCAAACAATCGAAAGAAAAGATCAATAATTTGAATCATTAAAAGTAGTAAAGCGGAAATTTTTAACATTCAAACAAACTGAAAACATAACTTAACATGCTTCAGCAAACAATATCGCAGGATTAATTCGGAAAAAAAAATTACGAGGATTCACTTGACGATTCTGCTTTCTCTGTTATTATAACCTAGTATTTTTATTGTTTCCCATTTTGAAAAATGATTTATTTTTATGAAGCAATTTCCATTTGCTTTTAATAATATCTGTAGTACTAGACATTTTGGTAAATAATTCTTATACTAGAAAACGTGCCCGACGTTGCCCAGGATTTGAAGATGGGATTAATTGAATTTATTTATTCAATTTTTCAAAAAGCGTGGTCGTCCGCTGCGCAAGTACATGCGCACTTGAACTACTTCCATTAAAAGTACGTAATACATCCTAAATAAGCACCTAAACACGTCTTAGCCCCCTGCAGAGTCATGTAATACGCCGTGGACAATTCGCTGGACACATTGGCCGCTACATTCTATTTCGATTACGTATTATGCCTCAAATAAGTCTTTTGCCCTCAGCATAAGTGTAATACGTCCTAAATAAGCTTTAATGCGTTCTAAATAAGCTTTAATGCGTTCTAAATAAGCTTTGAGACGCCCTAAATAAGCTTTGATGCTCCCTAAATACATTCCTTTGTTTGTCACAGTCTTTCAAAGTCTTTCAGTTCCTGCGAGGTGTACTTTTGATATGTCCTAAATAAATTCCCTTGATACGCCCTAAATAAGCTTTCATAGCCCTAAATAAGCTTTGATGCGCCCTAAATACGTTCCTTTGTTTTTCACAGTCTTTCAGTCCCTACGTGGCCGTACTTTTGATATGTCCTAAATAAATTCCTCTGATACGTCCTATATAAACTCTTTTGATACGTCTTAAATAATTTCACTTGAATCGATCTGCATACGCTTCTTTAACATACCTTTTGACTTCTGAACGGGAGGAATGCGATCTAAATGAGCTTTTTATGAGCTCTATGTAATACGTCCTAAATAAACTCCTTTGATACGTCTTTCATCTTCTGCGTGGCCGTACTTTTGATACGTCCTAAATAAGTTCTTTTGATATGCCCTATATCAATTCATTTGATACGATCTACATAAGCTCTTTTGTTACGCCTTTCGACTTTTGTACGAGCGGAATACGCTCTTAATAAGCTGTTTTTAAATAGCTCTATGTAGGATTTTGTGATACGCCCTAAATAAGCTCCATTGGTACGTCTTTCATTCTCTGAGTAACCGTAATTTTGATACATTCAAAATAAACTCTTTTCATATGCTCTACATTCCCTTCTTTGATGCACCCTAAATTCGCCTTTCGACTTCTCGAACGGAATACGCCTTAAATAAGCTTTCCTGATACGCCCTGATTAAGCTCCTTTGATACGTCTTTCACCTTCTGCGTAGAGGTACTTCTGATATGCCCTAAATAACCTCCTTTGATGCGCTCCAAATAAGCTGTTTTGTTCGCCCTAAATAAGAGCGCAGGAAGCATTCAAATGGGACTGTTAAACTTACTTAAAATGAACACTATGTGTTTATAATACTTGCAATCAAAATTACTCTCCTACCTATCAATAAAAAATATCATTGCCCTGCAATTAGATTGAAACTAATAATATTAATTACAATCCTCACACTCGCTTTGACCAATCTAAATGTTTTTGGTCGCCGGTCCCTTAAACTTTCTGCGTCAAAATCCCTTATCACGAACTACAACTTAGCAGTAGTATGAGACAAATAAGTGAAAGTGGACCTAACTCCCTTTTGGAATTTTCCCTATGGGGGAGGGCGCCTCGGCGTATAGAGCATAGGCGATTAACGTCACACGGACAATTTTGCCTTTACGTTTCGTGGCGTTTCCAAAACAAAATACTCCTTTGTTTAGCAGTATGAAAATTTTCATTATTTCTGTATTAAAAACGATTACTTTAGAAATTTACAATTGTTTATCCTCTCATTTTACTAAATTTATCTTGTTTGATGGATATTTTTAATTAACCGGAAAATAAAATATTCACTTTAATTAATGTATATACACGAGTTTTCTTTTTAAGGAAAATCGTTACATATATTTCCCTTCATGCTCGCATATACATTGCAGAATTTGTTAGTAAATGTACACATATTTAGAGCACTAGTTAGTGATCACAGTAAAAATGAGTAATAGTTTACATTCACTTAAAATCACTTAAAGTGCACTTTAGCAAATGAAATCTTTATATATACAAGTATGTTGTTATTTAAGTATTCTAAATAACTTATTTTCATCACAAAGATAAATTTCGATGTTTAATGGGTTCAGTTTCAAATTTTATTGTCCATCATCTTCCGTTTACCATTACACGCTATGATAGAAATAATGCCCTTTTGCCCTTACATTTCTGCGCCTTTTACCACGCAGGTTGTTTATTTACACTCGTGCCCATGCTCTATTGGATGGTGATTCTATAGCCTCTGTCCCACCTCATCTAAGGGGATATACAAATCATGGGATTGTCCCCTGAGTGTCATATCTGGGGAGTTCATGAAAAGACTCTTACAGGTGACAGAGAGAAACTGTATTTTTGTGGCTTGTTTTCAGACCCGAGGGCGACTGGGGTCGAGACCTGGCGGATTGTTTTACCGGACCCGTGAGTGGTTAAGCCGACCTCGCTGTCCTGTTCGGATCTTTGCTGTGGAAATGATAAAGCCCTTTCTGTCTCTTTTTTCAATAATGGAGGTTTGAGGTGAATCCCTTTTAGAAATAAACTCTTTATATAATTAAAATAAGTTATTGGGTCTTAAATTCATCGGTTAGACCCTGTCAATCTTGTTTCTCTTCACCTTTCTCCACTGATTAAACCGTGTATGCGTACTTTTTATAGACTCCTTTGTCTTACGTTACATTTCTTCTCCGAAATTGCATTTTGGTGTTGAACTTAGCATGAATTTTTATAGCCAACGTCTCAATTTCACAGTTCTCAAAATACTTTTGTCTGTTTCCAATAATTCAAATGTAAGAAAGCTTGTAACAAACTCATATCTCAGCGTGGAATCGCAAGACCGATCTTCGAGTGGTCAAACAACGTTCTATCCTAACAGCTTCTCAAACGATTATATTTTTTTTTTCTATATTTGGAATGGATCCTACATTCACCTCCTTTAAATTTCATATCCCTAGGCAACGTAAAATCAGAGCGACCTCTTCATTTTTACTCATTTTTATATTTTAACATTCTTTTAACTCTTTAAGCATCCTGTTTGGCAAAACTCTCATGAATCTAGAATTCCCGCCATAAATCTGTCCTGAAAAAAATCACAATTCTATATCAGTTTAAGCCTGAATGAGCAACTACAAATAACTTGCAAAATTAAGCTGCTTAAGTGCAATTATACATAACTCAGGTTTCAGAAGAGAATCGAACCACTAAATTTCTGCAGGCCAAATGGTGATCTATCTATCCTTCGAGCTACTAAAGCAATTATCATTTCTTCCATATTTGAAATCAACCTTACAAGCTTTTACTACAAATCAAACATTCAAATTTCAAAATTATTTTCTAATCTTTAATAATTTAAATTTAAAATATATATATTTGTTAAACTCTAACTTACATTTTTAAAAAAAGCTTTCGCTTTCAAAATTATATGCTTCCATACAAAAACATATCGGTTTAATTTTAAATGATTTAAATTACAAAAATGCTTTATTTACTTTGCAAAATATATTTTTTTTTATAATTTTATTTTTGAATATATATATTATCTACTCCATATGAACCAAATATTCCAATTTATAAGTATACTTCCAGGTATTTAAATAATTTTAAAATTAGAATATTAAAATGAAAAGTTGGCCTTACTATTTTCCACACTAAGTGCGTAGAAACATATACTAAAGGTGCTGAGAAACACACAAAGCAGAAGACACACACAGATGGTAACCGGGACGTATTTAAATTTATGATATAAACACCTTGATTTATCTGTCTGTATATCTATCTATCTCTGGGTGACACTTGGTGAAATTTTGGTATTGAAATTGGCGGAATATCGAGATTTTTAAATGTTGCCAAATTGGCGAAAATGTCATCAAACTGATAAAAATGTAGCCAAATTGGTAAAAATGTCATCAAACTGATAAAAATGTAGCCAAATTGGTAAAAATGACGATTAATTGTTGAACATTCAATATCTTGGAAATAACATAACAAACGACTGTATGAATAACCCATTTCTCCACCAGTCTTTAATACTTTGCGAAAAATTTAGTGGGATGTCGCAAACTTGGCGACTTTTTTAAATATTGCAAAATTGACAAAAAATGTTGCCAAATTGATAGAAATGTCATAAAACTGATAAAAATGTAGCCAAATTGATAAAAATGACGACTAATTGATGAAAATTCAATGTCTTGGAAATAACATAACAAACGACTATATGAATAACCCACTTTTCCGCTAGTCCTTAATACTTTGCGAAAAATTTAGTGGAAAAATTTAGTGAAATGTGTTTAGTCGAACTTGGCGACTTTTTTAAATATTGCAAAATTGACCAAAATGTCGCCAAATTGATAAAAATGTCATCAAATTGATAAAAAATAACTCTAAGTGGGAGGCAATGCTTTGCAAATTTTTCATTCCGTCATATGACGGGCATACCTTCCAGTTTTTAAATAGTCACTTAGAAAAAAAATTAGCCACCTCGTAAACATTACCATCGTTTATTCGCATTTTATTTAACAGTGTTCGCTCTAGCATTTCACCATAAATAACAAAAAAGTGTTCCTATATTTAAAACAATCAAATCTAAGAGATAAATAAATCGCCTCATTAACAAATATAATGAGAAGGATTTCTTTTAAGATTCAGACAAACTGAAACGCGCTTTTCGTTTTTAATACTCTTCACTGAACTTTATCGCACAAACAATAAAAAACATTAAGCATGAACTTTGTTGTCTCTTTCTTAAAAATCTAACAATTGATTGTCTTCCGTTTATTAAAATGATTAGTTTTTCATGCTGTTTTAGATCCTTTATTCTTTATTGGCAGTTACCCGTTCTTCATACGGAATATATAATGTAAATAAATTTAAAATTCACAATTATGTGATAAATTTCCATACTATTCTAAATGGTATTGTTATTCAAAGCATTGTATTAAAATATTTAATTTAATTAATCTAGAAAGATGTATAAGAATCTGTGTTCTCGCTATTCAAAACTATCTTCACTGGTAAATCTGGTGCATGAAGCATCCTGGTCTCCTTTGTAAACAAATTTACAAAAAAATATTACTTAATTCCCACAAAGCGACAGGGATTATCAAGGAAATTTAACTTTTTATTATGTAATATATAATTGCTGCATTGTTTAATGTATTGTATAATTACTGTATCTATGGCAAAAATAAGTTGTTCTATGAGTGGTTGAGCTTTGTAAATCGTCAGAGAGATCAAAGAAGCATTTAATGAAGCTATTACTAGAAACAATTCTGAGACATACTAGCTGAGCCTTATAGCAGATTACAGAGAGTCTAGAAACCGTCCAGCTCCTTTGGAAGGTGATTGAGACGTGACATTTTTTTAACAATCCTACAATACTGGAGCAATTACTGAGGATCTTACGCACGCTTAAGAATTTGATATGTAAACATATGCTGTTTTGAAAGATTACTTGCTACGCATTTTGCCGATCAATTCTATATAAAGGACTATGATTTTGATCAACCACGAGATAAAACGTAACTGATCAACCACGGAGTAGAACCTAATTGATCGACCACGGGATGGAACTTAACTGATCAATCAAGGGGGAGAACTTAATTGATCAACCACGGAATGGAACCTAACTGACCAACCAAGGGATGGAACCTAACTGATCAACCAAGGGGGAGAATAACTGATCAACCATGGAGTAGAACGTCACTGATCAACTAAGGGAGAGAACTTAACTAATCAACCACAGGATTGAACCAAACTGATCAACCACAGAGTGGAACTTAACTGATCAACCGCTTGATAAGACCTAGCTGATCAACTCTGGGGAAGAATCTAATTGATCAACCACGTGGTAGAAATTCACTAGTCAACCAAGAGAAGAACCTAACTTATCAACCATGAGATGAAACCTAAGCGATCAACCAAGAGGTAGAACCTAACTGATCAACCACGGAGTAGAATCTAACTGATCAGCCAAGGGAGAGAACCTATCAACCACAGGATTGAACCTAACTGATCAACCACAGGGTTGAACTTAACTGATCAACCGCTTGATAAAACCCAGCTGATCAACTCCGGGGAAGAATCTAACTGATCAACCACGTGGTAGAACTTCACTGATCAACCAAGGAGAGAACCTAACTTATCAACCACGGGATGGAACCTAAGTGATAAACTAAGAGGTAAAACCTAACTGATCAACCACGGGATAGAACCTAACTGATCAACCACGGAGTAGAATCTAACTGGTTGACTACGGAATTGAACCTAACTGATCAACCATGCAACGGGATAGAACTTAACTGATCAACTACAGGATAGAGCTTAACTAATCAACTACGATATAGAACTTAACTGATCAATCATGGGATAAAATCTAACTGTTGAACCACGGGATAGAACCTAACTGAACCAATTATCTCTGAGGACGATTGTTTTTATGCTAAGTGTCATACATGTGTGAACAAAATAAAACTTATTCTATACGTTTCAATTTAATTTCTAAGCGTGTTAATTTGCCGGTTTTTGACAGGCTAAAATATTAGCACTACATAATTTTGTAGTCTTTTATTCACAAATATTTTTACGAAACTTTTTGCTCATGTTTTTAAAGTTTGTGGATGATGTTGCTTATAACAAAACATAACCTTTAGAAAATGTTAAATGAACATCATTCCATTGATCAAACTTTTCTTGATATTTGGAATTATGCTCATTTAACATTTCCTAAAGGTTATGTTTTGGCTTTTTCCTATTCAAATACTATTTGTATTGTCCGTATTTTGGTCTTTCTAATTGGTTTATATCAGAACGTTATAGTTCTACTGTAAAAATTATTTTTGGCTTCATATTGTTTAAATTACTATTTTGATCTTTCCCGTTTTATTGAGTAAATAAAGAATATGTTCTTCAACAGTAAAAAAGTAAGTATAATTTTGCTCATTTATCTTAAGAAACAAATTTTTCGTGACCGGAAGACACTGAAATTCATAGTTTTACTCGCCGAAGAAGTGTTTTAAAAATTTCAATTATTTGTTTCACTTAGTCATAAGTTTTCCCCTACATTTTCAGAACTTTCGTATGGCAACAATTTCTTTCCCGGAATACGTGATGCAACTACTTATTGACGGCACATTCTTTTCTTTCCTGATATGGTTAATCTGCCCTTATATCCTGAAAACAGAAGGCTGGTTTTTACCTACGAAACCGGTTGGCACTTTTAATAAACTTTTTTACGCTGTTGCTAATCATTTTTAATGGAGATATATAGTTTTCATTTTATTTTATAAATCAGCATATCTACGGTGAAGCAAAAAAAAAATTGTCATATCACTTTTCTATACTTTAATATTTGAAGAAGAACATAAAACTTTCAAATTGAACGCGGGAAAAGTGAAACTGCAGATAAGCAGTTGGAAAAAGGGGAGTAAAATTTTATTCTTTTCTGCCATAAAACTTTTATTGTTAACACTTTAGGGATAACAATATTTTGTATTATAAGCGTTTGGTATTCATACTGCGCTGGATTTTCAGAGATGCTTAGAGGTATTTATTTTTTTCCTGCAGATAAGAATATTATAAATAAGCAAAATGAAATGTTCTTGAAAAATAGTTATAAATAAGTATAAATTCTCAGTATAATATGCTAGTACTCAAATAAATTTAAGTTCTGGAAAGATTAGATATATATTTTTTTTGAATTTTATTTAACTCCAAATAAATATGGATATCTGACGTGCATATTCCCAGAACCCAACCATAGGGAATGTTCTCAAGTTAAGATTTTGCTACAATTGTAGACAATAGGTCTCCATACACATTTTAAAAAGATTTTCAAAACACTAATTCGAATCACCCAATTAACTTATTTCACACAATTCTAAATTTACAATTATCAATATCGATAGCATTCGCAATAAAGTGTCGTATATTAAAATATTGAAATGCTTAATTCATCAGTTTGGCGTAATTTTTACAATTTTAACGATATTTTCGTCAATCTGGGGCGAAATATAGCCAGGTTGCCAAATTTATTGCCAAGTGTTACAGACAAACGGAAAGAACAGTATTTCTTATATATAAATGACTGTTGACGAATTGTTAGGCGTCAAAATACAAAACTATTACACATAGTGTATTCTCTGAGCCAACAGCCCTACCGAAAACACCGGTTCTCGTTAGCTCACCGAAGTCAAGCAGCATCGGGCGCGGTTAGTACTTGGGTAGGTGACCACCTGGGAACACCGCGTGCTGTTGCCACATTTCAGGCGCGATAGGCCGGTGGTTTGCGCACTGGATTTGCACGCTGCCACAACTGCCGCCGTGTTCATGCGGAGTACGATCACGTTAAACATGTCGGTCTGTAAATCCATCCGAGAGGTTGGTGATAAAGGAAGGAGGGTACGGTCCCTATGGATGCCTCCCCCACTGGGTTCCGGTCTGAATTGGGTGGCACTTCCCGGCCGTCCAAACGGTTACCTTACACTTTTCTGGTAGGTCGGAAGGTTTGGGTCTCAACAACAACAACATAATATATTCTCTTGTGATTGGCAAAAAGTAGATCCACAAGAATAATGTTAAGAAATTTATCTCATAATATTACATATGAGTGAGCATATTTCTCAATAGCTAATACTTTTTTTAATTTGATGTGATTTTTTGATATCATCATTTTTATAAAAATGCAATATCTAGAGAACGATTCGTGATAGCGTTCTAAAGTGTGTGCCAATCGTTTTCTAATGAAAAATTACATAACAAATGTGTCTGTACATAGGTAACATTATTGTAAGTTCTGATTTTTCAATGATTCTTTCAAAGTGCCAGTCGAAAATTAGGGGTCTTTCGAGTATTCAAATGCATTTAAATTCAATAGGCTTCCAGCATTTACTGATTTTAATTTCTGTATCAAACGCCCCATTCATTCCAGAGATATCATCTCCACAAACTCACCGACACACAAACACTTACACACAGACATCAACTCAAAAAACATTCGATTCAGGTTCAAAAATGCTTGAAAGGGGTGGTTCAGGGTCCGTCAAAAATTAGAATTTGAATTTCCGAAGCCGTCACAATACTTCTTTTATACATTATACTATGCATATAGGTAAAATGAAAAATTTGTAAAGATTTAGTCGCTTCGATCATCAGGAAGGCTATCCGGGGATGTTTTTCTGCTTTTTTCTAGAATTTATTAATTTTTCTTACACGTTTACCAAATTTTCAGTGGCAAAGAACAGCTATCATATAAATAATCAGAAAAAAAACTCATAGGTGTTTTCGCAAGAATTAATTATTCAAATTACTATACCAACAAGATTGTTTTATATTCATATTTTTGCATTCCATAAAAACAGATAAAAAAATTTTTTAACTGAAAATAATGACTTTGTTGAAATAAAAAAATGTGCATAGTATTTTTTCTAATTATTTTTCTACTGAGCAAGCTAAAAACTAAATTTGTATTTCCTGATGTACGTATAATAATAAAGACATATTTTAAAATTCCAAAATTCTCCACATGTACTAAACAGAAAATATACATGACTGCAATTACGATATTTATGATAAAAACGTGTTTCTATGCAACTAGAAATTGAGATGCTAATAAGACAACCGTTCTGCGACTAAAGTGGGAAATGAAAATTTAGCTGCAAAAAATTAAAAACACCGGATGTGAGAAATAACGGGAAAAAGATAAATTCCGCATTTCCATTTTTTGTCATTAAATATTGAATAATTCTCTGGGTAGGAATAAATTATTCTCTTTGCCCACAGAATAAAAGCTTTATTTTCAATTTATGATGTTTTAAAAAAAATCATTTGAAATTTGTTTTTGTAAAAATCATGATTTGTATGAGAAAATATTGTGTTCTTAAAATATAAATTACATTAAATAATTCTAGTGAAAAAAATAAAAATAGTTATATTAAGAAATGACTATATTTTATGTATATTCCGTTACATATCTGGAGTGGGATAAGTATACCTTACATAATAAACAAGAAAGATCAATCATGTAAAGAATGGTTTATGAAACACTTTCCAACTGCAATGCAATTTTATTTAAACATCTCTAAAATGCGAAACATTTAGCGGTGTTATTTTTTAAATTATGACAGTACTACAATAATTTATTTTACTTAAAAACTTAAAACCATGGAGGTAAAAGTAATTTAACTCTATGCTTAAAACTTCATCGAAATGGGCAATACTATAAAATCGTCTGCTTCTCTACATAAAATCAATTAATATTTTATTCATATCGCCTATATTCCAGACGCCAGAACTAAATAATTTTGCGTTAAAAAAATTTCAGCAATTCTTATACAACTTACCTTACAGGCTGATTTGTTTAACTATTAAAATTTGATTTCTGTATCTATTAAAATTAGGCTTTGTTGTAGAAATAATCAAAGTTTGATGATCACTTAAAAAAAAAAATATTGTAATTGCGTTAGCACAGAATATAGATGCACAGAAAATACTAAAAAATAAAGCGGTTTTAGGAGCGATTTTAGCAATACCAAATTTAAAAGAACTTTAAAATTCACGATTTTGACGCTGAAAAGAAAAATATGGATGCCATATTTTAGTTTAAAGTGGGTCACGTGATCTGTTCAGGGTGTAATTATTATTTTAATTTTTATTTTAAAACATACCGAACGTATTTTGCTGAAATTTTTTTATATATTTAATGGGATAATTTGAATATTTCCTAAAATTTTCAAAGCAATTTGTGAATTTTAACAATGAACAATTAGGTCCCATAGTGTTCAACGTATTTCACTTTTTCAACCCGGGTTCAATCCATAACTAATTGGGTGACATTAATTATTTACATTTCCATATGTCTCACAGACCGCCTGAATAACATACTAAAACTTCATTTTGATAAAGTCATTTTTACGACCGTTATCGTGCGAACGACAGACAGAATGACCAAAGTCATAAACACTTTTCAACTATGTTGGAAAGTGTTAAAAAATGTTTGGTTTTCTGTATGTCTGTATGTGTACGTCGTCTGTAGCGGAAAATTCCATCGTAGGACAGCGGAGAAGTGTTCTAAAGAGGTCGAATCAGTGTAAATATTATGAAAATTTAAGGCCACAAATCCCACAAAAAATTTTGACTTCAAAATTATTTTTATTCCGAGCAGACGATATTCTAGAACAGGTGTTCCAATTTAATGGGCAGCTGTTTACAAACTAAGTTAATTTAATTTATCGGTCTTTCTAACTTTGCAAATATAAAAGATTTCGTTCTAACATTTTTAACACTTTACAAAAAAGATTTTACTTTGTTCATTTATGTTTATGACTTTGTTCATTCTATCTGTCCGTCTATCCGTTAGCACGATAACTGCCGTAAAAATGACTTTATCAAAATGAAATTTTAGTATGTTGTTCAGACGGTCTGTAGGACCTATGGGAATATAAACGAATAATATCGCCCAATTAGTTTCAGATTGAACCCGGGTTGAAAAAATGAAATACATTGAGCCCTATGGGACCTAATTTTTCAAACCTTTTTTAAGCGGATTTCAAATTCACAAATTGCTTCGAAAATTTTAGGTAATATTCAAATTGTTCCATAAAATATATAAAAAAAATTCAGCGAAATATATTCAGTAGTTTTTTAAATAAAAATTAAAATAATAATAACACCTCTTATATAAAGCGATCACGTGACCATGATATGAAAATATCACGTGACCCACTTCAAAATGATATATGGCAACCATTTTGTCTCAAAATCGTGATTTTTGAAAGTTCTTTTTAATTCATATTGAGTGTTGTATCCGTCCTAAAACTACTTTATTTTTGCATAAATTCTGTGCATCTACATACTGAACACAACGCAATTACAATATATTTGAAAAAAATGCTCATCCAAATTTGATTATTTCTACAACGAAGCCTATTTTTCACCTATGTAAAATGTAAACAGCAAAATATGTAGAATGAGTTGTATTACAATTGCTGTATTTCTTTAACACAAAATCATTTAGCCCATGGAGTCTGCATATGAATGAAATATTCATTGCTTTTACAAAGAGAAGGACAATTTTTTTCGATGAAGTTTTAAGCATAGAGTATAATTACTTGTAGCTCCATGGTCTTTATTTTTAAATAAAATAAATTATTATAGTATTGTGAAGAATGAAATGAATGGGAAAATGTTATGAATGAAATGCTGTTTTTATAGAGAGATCCAGGCGTGTTATTTGTTCTATGACGTCATTTGAATGAATTTCAGTTGTTTTCGATGAAGTTTTCAAATATAATAAATTATCGTAGTATTATGATAGTTTTAAAAATATTACCGAGGTATGTATCGCATTTTAGAGATGTTTAAACCAGGCAATTTATATTTCAATGCCGTCATTTGAATGAAGTTCATTTTTTTCGATGAAGGTTTAAGTTTTCAAATATAATAAATTAATGTAGTACTATGATAAGTTTTAAAATATTACCAAGGAATGTATTGCATTTTAGACTTGTTTAAATAAAATTGCATTGAAGTTGGAAAGTGTTTCATAATCAATGCTTTAAGCATGATTGATCTTTCTTGTTTTTAATTTGGAATTCTATTATTATTATGAGTATTGTGCTAAAATTTGACTTATTTCGGATGGAAACTGGCTGAGATAGCAGTTATCATTTTTATTCTACTTCTATAGAAAAGAAACGTTTTTAACAATTTACAACAAAGTTGAAAAGTTTTTATGACTTTGTTCATTTTGTCTGTCTGCCTGTCTGTCTGTCTGTCCTTTAGCACGATAACTGTCGTAAAAATGACTTTATCAAAATGAAATTTTAGTATGTTGTTCAGACCGTCTGTGAGACCTATGGGAATATAAATGAATAATATCACCCAATTAGTTTTGGATTGAATCCGGGTTGAAAAAATGAAATACATTGAACCCTATGGGACCTAATTTTTCAAATATTTTTTAAGCGGATTTAAAATTCACAAATTGCTTCGAAATTTTTAGGTAATATTCAAATTATTCCATAAAATATATAAAAAAAAATTAGCAAAATATATTCAGCAGTTTTTTAAATAAAAAATAAAATAATAATTACAACCATTATATGAAGCGATCACGTGACCATGATATGAAAAGATCACGTGACCCTCTTCAAAATAACATATGGCATCCATCTTGTCTCAAAATCGTGATTTTTGAAGTTCCTTTCAATTCATATTGAGAGTTGTATTCGTCCGAAAACCACTTTATTTTTGCTTAAATTCTGTCTATCCACATACTGAATCAAAGCAATGACAATATATTTGAGTTTAAATGATCATCCAAATTTAATTATTTCTACAACGAAGCCTATTTTTCACTTATGTAAAATGTAAACAGCAAAATATGTAGGATGAGTTGTATGAGAATTGCTGTATTTTTTTAATGCAAAAGTATTTAGCTCATGGAGTCTGCACAGCTGATATGAATGAAATACTCATTGACTTTACAGAGAGAAGGACGATTTTTTTCGATGAAGTTTTAATCATAGAGTTTAATTACTTGTAGCTCCATGGTCATAAGTTTTTAAATAAAATAAATTATTTTAGTGCTGTGATGAATGATATGAATGGGAAAATGTTATGAATGAAATTCTGCCTTTATAGAGAAAGCCAGACGTGTTATTAACACTTTACAACAAAGTTGAAAAGTGTTTTAGACTTTGTTCATTCTGTCTGTTTGTCTGTCTGCCCGTTAGCACGATAACTGCCGTAAAAATGACTTAAACAAAATGAAATTTAAGTATGTTGTTCAGACGGTCTGTGTCACCTATAGGAATATAAATGAATAATATCACCCAATTAGTTTTAGATTGAACCGGGGTTGAAAAAATGAAATACATTGAACCCTATGGGACCTAATTTTCAAACTTTTTTTAAGCGGATTTAAAATTCACAAATTGCTTCGAAAATTTTAGGTAATATTTAAATTGTTCCATAAAATATATAAAAAAAATTCAGCGAAATATATTCAGTAATTTTTTAAATAAAAATTAAAATAGTAATAACACCTCTTATGTGAAGCGATCACGTGACCATGATATGACAAAATCACGTGACCCACTTCAAAATTATGTATGGCATCCATCTTGTCTCAAAATCGTGATTTTTAAAGTTCTTTTTAATTCATATTGAGTGTTGTATCCGTCCTAAAATCACTTTATTTTCGCTTAAATTATGTGCATCTACATACTGAAACAACGCAATTACAATATATTTGTGTTTAAATGCTCATCCAAATTTGATTATTTCTGCAACGAAGCCTATTTTTCACCTATGTAAAATGTAAACAGCAAAATATGTAGAATGAGTTGTATTACAATTGCTGTATTTCTTTAACACAAAATCATTTAGTTCATGGAGTCTGCGTAGCTGATACGAATGAAATATTCATTGATTTTACAAAGAGAAGGAGGATTTTTTTCGATGAAGTTTTACGCATAGAGTTTAATTACTTGCAGCTCCATGGTCTTAATTTTTAAATAAAATAAATTATTATAGTATTGTGATGAATGATATGAATGGGAAATTATTTATAAATGAAATGCTGCTTTTATACAGAGAGCCAGGCGTGTTATTTTTTCTATGACGTCATTTGAATGAATTTCTGTTGTTGTCGATGAAGTTTTCAAACATAATAAATTATCGTAGTATTATGATAATTCTAAAATAATTACCGAGGAATATATTACATTTTAGAGATGTTTAAACCAGGCAATTTATATTTCAATGCCGTCATTTGAATGAAGTTCATTTTTTCGATGAAGGTTTAAGTTTTCAAATATAATAAATTAATGTATTATTGTAATATTGATAATATATAATTGATAAGTTTTAAATATGACTTTGGAATGTATTGCATTTTAGAGATGTTTAATTAACATTGCATTGAAGTTGGAAAGTGTTTCATAATCAATGCTTTAAGCATGATTAATCTTTCTTAGTTTTTTTTTTTTTTTTTTTTTTTTTTTTTTTTTTTTTTTTTTTTTTTTTTGTGCGAGATCAAATATTTTTATTTAATTTCAATCCAAAAGTCTAACTTCTTAAATATTAGTTTTACAAACGCTTTACAACAAAGTTGAAAAGTCTTTATGACTTTGTGCATGCTGTGTGTCTGTCTGTCCGTTAGCACGATAACTGCCGTAAAAATGACTTAATAAAAATGAAATTTTAGTATGTTGTTCAGACGGTCTGTAGGTCCTATGGGAATATAAATGAATAATATCTCCCAATTAGTTTTGGATGAAACCCGGGTTGAAAAAATGAAATACATTGAAATGTTTTAATGTCGCCAAGTTGGGACATTCCGCCAAATTCTTCGCCAAAATCTCGCCAAGCGTTATGGATGAAGAAATAAGTTATTCTTACAGCAGATAAATGACTATTGGCGTGCAAATACAAAAGTATTACTTAAAGTATCTTTTTTCATGAATGGAACGAGCTAGTTCCAACAGAATGATGTCACCCAATTTATCGCATGGTATTACATATGAAAAGTCAACATGTTTCGCAATAGGAAATTTTTTTTTATTTTATATGACTTTTTGATAATTTTTTTGAAAAATGTACAATATCTCGGGAACGGTTCATATTAGCGTTCTAAAATTTATGTCAATCGTTTTCTAATGTAAAATTACATAAGAAACGTCTACTTGCGTAACTTCATTAGCGATTTTGATTTTTTGACTATTTTTTCAAAATTTCATTCGAAAATTTAGGGGAGTTCTCAACATTCGATTACGTATAAAAACAATAGGCTTCCAGTGTTTACGGATTGTGATTTTTGTACCATATTTTGTTCGAATCGGTCCATTCGTTCGTCAGTTATCGTCTCCACCGATGCACTGACACACACACACACACACACACACACACACAGACATCACTTCAAAAATGTTTGATTCGTGATCAGGGATGCTTGAAACGTGCTCTCCCGTCGAAAACTCGAATTCGAATTTTCTACCCCGACACAATACTTTCCTTATACATTATGTATATAAGGAAAGTAAAATATTCCTTCTTTCATAATAGAATTCTAACCTTCCTGGAGACAGAGCAACTAAACTAGCAAACATACATAAACATTTAATTCATTAACATACTAAATGCAATAATCCTAATTTTTCCATTTAGGTATAAGTTTAAATTGTTTTTATTAATATATACGTGGGAGAAAACACACAGTTGTAGTTGAATGTTCTAATTCTAAAAAGCATTTTTCTTACTTTATTTCCCTCATATTGGCTTTTTATTAAATCGACGATTTTTCAGGGGGTGCTTTGGCACCTCCTAAGTCCCCGACCGCTCAAATTGCTGCTCGTATCGTAGGGTGTGTCGAGCGGCCTGGGTTTTCAACACCCGCCTGACCCCCTCTAAATACGCTCATGTATATAAGTCTTGGCAGACTTAAGCTAAAGAACTTTAAAAAAAAAGCGTAAAACAATCCAACGAACAGTAAAAGTATTTAAACATTCTCGAATAACAGATATGATTAATAAGTTATATTTATTTTGACTTAGAGGACCGCATAAAACTTTATCAGAGGCCGTATCTGGCCAGCGCGCAACAGGCTGGCAAGCGCTGGTTAGCATACAGATAATGCAAAATTCGAAATTTGTCCGTTCAATACTTAGTGAAACCAAACTGCAACTTACTTGGAAATGCCTGATTTTTCAATGCTTGACAAATTCTTCAAACCAGTTTTTTTACTTTCCTTATATACATAATGTATAAGGAAAGTATTGTGAGGAGGTCGAAAATTCAAATTCGAGTTTTCAACGGGACCGCATATTTCAAGCATCCCTGATCACGAATCAAACGTTTTTGAGGTGATGTCTGTATGTGTGTGTGTGTGTGTGTGTGTTTGTGGGTGTGTGTGTGTGGAGGCGATATCTGACGAACGAATGGAGCGATTCGAACGAAATTCGGTACAAAAATCACAATTCGTGAATACTGGAAGTCTGTTGTTTTTAAACGCAACCGAATGTTCAGAACCCACTAAATTTTCGAGTGAAATTTTGAAAAAATCATCAAAAATCAAAACCTTTAATAAAGTTACGCAAATAGACATTTCTTATGTAATTTTTCCTTAGAAAATTATTGATATAAATTTTAGAACGCTAGCATGAACCGTTCTCGAGATATTGCATATTTTTCAAATAAATTTATCAAAAAATTTCATAAATTAAATTCATAAATTAAATTAAGTTCATAAATTTCATAAAATACTCTTGAGAAAAATGTTCAGTTTTCATATGTAATATCATGCGATAAATTGGGTGACACCATCCTCATGGATCTAGCTCGTTCTATTCATGAGAAAAAATACTTTGAGTAATACTTTTGTATTTGAACGCCAATAGTTATTTATCTGTTATAAGAATAAATTATTTCTCCGTCCATAACACTTGGCGAGTTTTAGGCGACGAATTTGGAGAAATGTCGCAAACTTGGCAAATTTTTTAAATGTTACCAAATTAACGAAAATCTCGCCAAATGGATGAAAATGACTCTAAATCTATGAAAATGACGACTAATTCACGAAAATTCAATACCTTGAAAAGAATATAAGCATCTACTATAAGAATAACCTTTTTTTTTTGCTGTAAAAGTAGTAAATTCATTGTATTCTATAAGGAAAGTCATGTGCTGCACACATCAGATTTTCTTATATTTATAGGTAACAAATGATTGAAATTTTTCAAATAATCTAAGAAAAAGAGTGTTTTTAAATATTGTGTTAATTATTCAAATTACGATACCACAAAATAACTTTTAATTCCCCTTTTTTCGTTCTATAAAATAAATAAAACATTTGTGTTTTGAAAATAATTACTTTTTTTTTTGAAGACATAAAAATTTGCGTCAACTTTCTAATTATGTTTTTACCAACTAAACTAAAAACATCGTATTTGCATTCCCCTGATAAACAGATATTAATAAAGAATTCAAAAATATAATGAATTCTTCATATGTATTAAAATATAAAAAATACGCCGCTGCAATTTTTTTTTTATAAAAACGTGTTTCTATGCAAATAGAATAGAAATTGAGATGCTAATAAGCCGACGAAAGTAGAAAACTAAAATTCAGCTGCAGAAAATTTAAAATATCGGAATTGTGTAATTCCAAGAAGAAGAGAAATTATATGTCTCCGTTTTCTTATTAAATTTTGAATAATTCTCTAGGGGGAAGTGGGGCGGGTCTTATTCTCTTTAAACCCAGGCCCAAGCCAAACTATTTGCTCGCAATACCTCCTTCTTCCGATTCTTTCTTTTTCTTTCCGTGGATGTCGGCATAGGGACCCTGAAGAGAGAACGGGGACCAAATTTGGGAAGAAATTTTGATAATTTTGGATGAGAGCAAAAGCTGTCTTCCACCGCCTGAGCCAATCTACCAAATTCATAGAGTCGTGAATACGGCGCAGTCCCCCATCTTACTGTACCTACCCTACTGCAATATCCATCAATCAATAAAAATGACAACTAATTGATGACAATTCATTATTTTGGGAAGAACACAAGAATAACCTATTTCTCCGCCTGTATTGCTTGGCGGAATGCTGTCGATGAACTTGGGCAGAATATCGCCAACTTGGCGACTTTTTTAAATGTTGCCAAATTGATAAAAATATTATCAAATTGATAAAAACGTCGATAAATTGGCCAAACTATTGCCAAATTGATAAAAATGTTTTCAAATTGTTACCAAATTGATAAAAATGACCCCAAATAGGATGCAATGTTTTGCAAATTTTTAATTTCGTCATATGATGGGCATACCTTCATTATATAAGAAATGCTCTTCTAAATATTGCCAACTTGGCGATATTTAGCCCCATGTTGACGAAAATATCGTCAAAAATACAAAAATGATTCCAAGGTAATGAAAATGACTCCTTATTGATGAATTTGTTATTAAAATATCTATATATATGGACTATATCACTTATTGAGGATGATATCCATATTGATAATCGTTAATTTAGAGTTGCGTAAAATATAAGTTAAATGGATGCGAAATAGTTTTACATGTTGTCATCCGGAAAAGCGGCAAATGTACGATTCAACGTTACAAGCACTGTGCCGTGGATCTTTTCAGCGCATTTTTACAGTTAGAAAAGTAAATTCATTGCATTATGTAAGGAAAGTCATGTGCTGCCCACATCAGATTTTTTCTTTGGAAGTTTCGCCACCTCCTGGTTTGGGTTCGGCTAGAAACCAAAATAAAAGTGCCTAATAATAATTCATAAAAGTGCCTAATGTCAGTGTACTTTTCAACGTAAAAATATCATGCCGTGGAACTTATCCACTTGACCTGATTAACGTATGGGCCTCCGGGGCCATGGTCCTGCGACCCCTAATTTCAAGAGGTCCCTAAATTTTGTTTGTGATAAAAATATTTAAACAGAAATAATTTTATTTTTTAATTACTTTAAAACTGGTAATATTAGTTTTTGTTTTAAATTATAAAATATGTCAATAGGTTTAAGTATTATACATCCTTTAAAGTCTTAATATATTACTTGTTTAAAAAATAAAATGTTTGGAAGTTTTCTACCAAAGAGCCACAGTTGCGATCCTGAACTCCTAAAATTTGTTACATGATGTTTTACATGGGTTTGTTATGCCGTGGGGTATGTACAAGGGGCCCTAGAATAACCAGACACTGGGCCCCACTTCGGCTTGATCAGACCCTGCTTATCCATCATTATTTCATACTGAAAATGTAAAGTTCTACTTGCATTATATAAGGAAAGTTGTGTGCTGACCACATCAGATGTTTTTATGGGAACGATGATTGTATTTATTCACATAATCTTTCTGTGAAAAATAAGTATTTCTTTACAGAAATTAATTGGTTAATTACGATACCTACAAAATTGTTTCTATTCAAATTTTTTTTGTATCAGAAAAATAAACAAAACATTTCTTTTTTAAAAATAATTAATGTTTTAGAGACATAGAAATTTGCGTAAAGTTTTTAATTATTTTTCTACTGAGCCAATAAGAAAATGAATTCAAATTTCCATGAAATAATATAATATTAAAGAAGTGTTTCAAAATTCAAAATCCCCGTATGTATTAAAATGTAGAAAATACGTAGCTACAATTATCATATTTTTCATAAAAACGTTTTTCTATGTAAATTGAAATTGAGATGCTAATAAGCCGACAAAAGTAAGGAATTATAATTTAGCTGCATTAAATAAAAATACCTGATATGAGTAATTATGAAAAGAAGTATCATTATACGTTTTCATTTTCGTCATTAAAATTTAAATAATTTTCTGGGGAGGAATAATTTATTCTTTGTAAACAAGAGCGCAGGATGAAGGTTTTTTTCTTTATATTTATATTTAAAAAATGTGTAATTTATATTTTAGCTTTGAGAGAAAATACATTATTCTTAAATCCAAAATTACATTAATTAGTTTTAATGATAAAATTAAGTAAATGCCTACATCTTATAACAAGTAAAATAAAACAAAATATCTGATATGGGCCGCAAATAGCTTTCCATAGAGACTCAAATTCACTTTCTCTTTATTTCTTCAATAATTAATTAAATTGACTTTAATTGCATAAAATAACACACATTGTTATCTAAAATTACACTGAATTTGCACTTTTATATCAGTTTTCATTTTCATTTGGTAACTGGACTTATTTTCAAAACCGGCGTAGCAAAAATGGGAAATCTGTTGTAGGATGCACATAACTTTCCTTGCATAATGCAAGTACTTTATTTCTTTCAACGTGAAATAATGATCGACAAGATCCACGGTACAATGTTTATAACGTTTAAAAGTACTGTTACGAAACGCATGCTCTAGAATCGTGGGTATATACACAGGATACAAAAACGAGTCCAAGTTTCTCGATAACTTACGTTTATTCCCTAGCACAAAGTAAGCAGGAACGGTACACAGAAAAACAACAATTAAATACTTTTAATTAAATGATTAAATGTGTGTTAGCGATAAAGAAAGCTCTGAACATTTTGAATGATAATTAGATACATATATATATTCATAAATTTGCAAATCATTAAAATAAAAGGATTATTTGATTGATAAATGTGCCTGTTTTCCTTGCATTTTTTCATGTTCTTGCTCACTGTATATCATTTAGGATATAACTAGCCGAATACCCGTTGAAAATCAACGGTATCGCAATAAGCAACCCCTGAATAATGTAAATTTTTTAATAATTCGCTTTTCACATTTGTTCGAGAAATCGAATATTTTGGTGTGCAGAACCCCCCAAAGAATAAAATATTGGGAAACTAAATTTGCGCATTTCTTCCTTTCGAATTATTTACCCGTACACTACATTAAATTCTATCTCATCCCGAGACACCCCTATATTATTATTTCTCCTTTGGAACTTTTTTCTGTGAAGCACACCCATAAATGAACATTTTTGAAAAACTCTCTTTGTCTTGGGTTTTTTATCAGATGATTGGCCCATATACCTAATATCAAGCCTCTGTCACATTTAAAAGGAAGCGTGCCTCATTTATTCCGAAAATCGAACATATTAGTGTGCGGCACCCCTTAAAGTAGCAAATATTGGAAAGCTGAAATTTCACGCTTTCTTCTTTTCAAACTATCTACCCGTACACCAAATTTGAAGTCTCTATCCTATCGAGAAGCATTTTTTTCTATCACTTCACTTTTCGAACGTTTTTCTGTGTAGCACCCCGTTAATGAACATTTTTGTCAAACTGTATTCATGTTTGGTGTTTTTGTCAAATAGTTAGCCCATATACTAAATTTCAAGCTTCTATCACATTCTAAAGAAGGCGTTTTTCATTTGTTCGGCAAATCGAAAATTTTAGTGAGCGGCACCCCCTACAATAGCAAAAGTTTGAAAACTGAAATTGCACACTTTCCTTCTTTCCAACTATTTACCCGTACACCAAATTTGAAGTCTCTATCTCATCGTGAAGTATGCATTTCTAGCATTTCATCTTTCGAATGCTTTTGTGTGGAGTACCCACCCCCTTAACTATACATTTTTGAAAAACTCTATTCTTTTTCTGATTTCTATGAGATGATTCGCCCATATACCAAATATTAAGCCTCTAACACCTTTTGAAAGGGGCGTTTCTCCTTTATTCCGAAAATCGAACATTTTAGTGTGCGACACCCCCCTAAATTAGAAAATTTTGGTAAACTGAAATTATACACTTTCTTCCTTCCACACTATCTACCCTTACACCAAATTTGATATCTCTATCTCATTCCGAATTATGGTTTTTTATCAATTCAGTTTTCGAACGTTTTACTCTGGAGCACCCCCTTAAACGAACATTTTTGAAAAACTATATTTGTCTTGGGTGTTTCCATCAAATGATTAGTCCATATACCGAATTTCAAGCCTCTATCAAATTTTAAAGGATCGTTTTCTCATTTATTCTGCAAATCGAACGTTTTGGTGTGCGACACCCCCTTAAGTAGAAAATATTGGAAATCGGAAATTGCACACTTTCTTCCTTTCGAACAATTTAGCCATACACCAAATTTGAAGTCTCTACCTCATCGCAAAGTATTCTTTCCCATCATTTCACTTTTCGAACGTTTTAGTGTGCGGCACCCCCTTAAGTAGAAAATATTGGAAATCTGAAATTGCACACTTTCTTCCTTTCGAACGATTTACCCATACACCTGTTACGAGGTGATTCACCTCACGTTCGATTTGAACGCTAAAATACGGCCTATAATTGATCTCAAGTGGTTAAAACTGAAAATTAAGAAGTAATTAATAAGATTTGAAATGAGGACACGGATTAGATTTAAAATAACAAAATAACAAGTTTATTTACAAAATTAACATTTAAAAATAAAAACATGAAGAAGTTTTGCTCAAAACACATGAGCTCCCAAGTGAAACACAAGTTACTCCCTCAAAGTACGAAGACATAGCAAAGTATCAAAAACATCATAAAACCTCTTAAAATTAATTCTATTTGAATAAAAATCCCAAATACATCATAAATCTTTGACGTGTCGAAGAAAACATTAATTTCCTTAAGAAGCAAAAATCGAGAGAGGAGAAGTTCAAAATCTAAGTAAATGCATGAAAATCCAATAGGCCTACCTTCGGCTCTGGGTCCAGCAAGGGCTCGGCTGCGGTGACATCTTGGAGTTCGGAAGGAGCATCTTTTTGCTCCGTCAACTATTGAAAAACCAAACTCACTTCACCAGCTCGCAAGAGGCACTCTCCATTCCTCTTTTTGCAAAAAACTCTCTCCAAAAACTTGTAATTTGAAGTCTCCTCCCTCTCAAATATTATTTGCTGACAGGATTTAAGCCCCCTAAATATTACTGGTGGACACTTAGCTTCCACTCTCAGTGGCCAGTCCGTGACAGCAGGGCTTGGTCAGTCGCCCCTGAATTATTGCTGGCTGGGATCCCACGCTCCTGCGTGAACCCCCGGGCTTAACTGCGCCCCCAACGGCCGCTTACCCCCCGGATGCGTCTTCCTTCATCTTGTGCTGGACCACCCACATGCAGTCCCAGCTCCACTGACCCTTCCCTTTGCGGGTGGCCAGGAGGGAACCTTATACCTATTGCGTGAAAAGCCAGGGGCCATCTTTTGTAGGTCGCCATCCTCTCCACTCTTTAGCAATGTTACATATTTTTGTAAAACACTATGTAACATTCACTCTCCTTTCCTATGTTTTCTTTTTTTTTTTGGAAAAAAACAACTGTATCAAAAGAAAAACTGTAACTATAAAAACAACATATACCATTGAAACATCCACTTCAAAAAAAATACATATTAGCCATACAATAAAAACAAAGTAATAATAATAATAATTTCTGAAATTCAGATTGCAAAATCATGTAACAGTTTTTTCCTAAATGTTTTGTTGAACGTCAAAAGTTTTATTGTGCCCAGTTCATTCTGTTAACACCAAAACTCCAGCACATGTTTTCTAGCAAGTTCATAGTTCGCGTTCCCACGTTTAAAGTCTGAGAAAATGTCATTGAACTTTACGTACACACTGTAGTTAGCAAAGTTTGTACTCCTCCAACAGGAAAAACACGTTGTTGTGACATGAATGGAGGTTCACTGCACTTCATCATATTATATAGTGTAAATGGTCCCAAATATGGCCTAACGCCACTGGATGAGCTCGGAGTACCGTGTGATGTCCAGTACATCAAGTCTGGTGTATCTGGCACGCCCCTGCTTCGGTGGGTTGCAATCGCACCTCAGGATCTGGCATAGGGTGTCGCTTCTCGTAAGTCAGCTGTAGAGATGTCACTGCTCCTCGTTGTCCGTATCTTTCCAGACGTACTGCTGGAGATAAGTTTACACACAGGCCAAAGAACATACATACAGACACTCAAAAATTGAAATATCTCTCTCTCAGAAAAAATATTACCTTACCATTAAACGATTACAAAAATTCCTATCATGAAAAAATTTATTTACACCTCGTCATAACCTTATTAAAAACATTGCTTACTTCCTTAACTATCCCCGAAATACTTTTTTTTATATCTATATACATTCTCTATAAAATCATCCTTAATCTTTATTTTCATTCAACTCAGACGTAAAAATTTCCTTTCTTTTAGATTTTATATTCATTTTCTACCAATTCATCCTAACCTTTATTTTATTCTAACTCACACGTAAAAATCTCCTTTCCTTTAGATTTTATATTCATTTTCTACCAATTTATCTTAATCTTTATTTTCTTAATCTTTATTCCAATCCACACGTAAAAGTTTCCTATCCTTAAAATTTAATCTTCCCTCCGAATTGCCATGTCATGTATTATCAATTATTCATTTTCTATACCTTATTACCAAATTTGCCTTTCAAACCTCCCAATTCTGTAAATCCTCCCTACATTCCCAAATTGCGCCCCTGCACCGGTCAGATAAAGTGTTTCGAAATCCCCCCGAAAAAATAAAAGCGTATGTCACGGAAAGAAAAAAAAAAAAAAAAAAAGAAGTCTCTCCTTTCTCTATCTTACCAAAAACCGAGGTGGGAAAATGAGGGTCAACCCCTCAAACTTGCCCGAAGCAAGATGCACTTGTTAAGATTGCCACACCCCTACAAGTTATCAGACTGGCCGTCCCCATGAACTGTGGAACCATAAACCTCCCATAACGAACGAAAGAGGCCGTACGTCAAAACTGACCCTTTCTTGACAAGCGAAAAGTGAAAGCCTCCTGCAATAAAATAAAGTGTTTTCTTTCCTTCCCTCTGTGAGTGTTGCTGCGGCCATAAAATTTCATGTGTTTAACACCCCCATTTATTGGTTTACCCTTGTTTTTGTCCCACTTGTCACTGGCTAACTGTGATGTAGTAAAGCTATGTGTTGTGCAAATTTTCCCCTTTAAATTTATTCCTAACATTTCCTTCCTTCGTTTTATTATAATTTCTTCCAAAATCTAGTGCATCTCTCCGTGTGTTATTTTCTCTTCTCAAATTATACCTCACAGGCTTTTTTTTATATGTATATAAGGGAGACCGATCCCTGTGTCTTTGTGGATTTTGCATAAATTCTCCTTCAGTCCCCCACACTAGTTTAAAGGCCTATAGTTTTTATTATTATCTCTCCCTCGAACGTATCTGCGCTCCTCTCTAGTATTTGCATAATTTCTCTCGTCTACATAAGATGCAGGATTTCTGTCCCAATTTCGAAAATTCCCTTGTCCTCTCATGTTAAATTCGTTCCTGGGCCGCGCTCCGAAATTTCTATATCTGTCGTTGTTTGGATTCCACTGATTCGACCTTCCGTTGTGCACATAATTAGCTTCCCCGTTAAACGATGCAAAATTCCTATTCTCTTGCCCATATCTGACTTGCCTCTCATTATTATTTTGACGTAAATACATTCTGCATTCCCTCATGAAATGTCCAGATTTGCCACAAAAATGACACAAAAAAGTATTTTGTAATTTCCCTACCTCTGTGCGTTCTTTAATTTTTAAATTATTCATCTCTTTCGTTATAGTGTCTAATAATTGTGAGTTAAATTGTTCTTGCTCCTTGCGCAGTTCCCGTATATCATCCTTTTGTGAAATATTATTTACCGCTACCACCATTGCCGCTAAATTAGCCGACTCTAAATTTTGTGCTATTTTTACTGCTTCTATGAATGTTTTGGGATTACCTTTAATAACTTCAATTTGGAATTCTGGTCTAATTGCTTCTATAAATTTACTAAGGCTTAATTTATCGATAATGTGTTGAGTGTCATCGTTTATCTGAGCCTCTCCTATGTACTCCAACGTTAGTGTTCTAATCCTGTGTGATAATTGTTTTATAGTTTCACCTTGTTTTTGTTTAATTGATGCAAAAATTACTTGGTTGGCGGTGATGTGGGGTTTGTCTGTGAAAAAATTTAAAAATCTGCGCTTGAAAGCTTCAAATGAGGTTTCACTCCTCAACTCCCGAGAACTCATATAAAATTTCCTAGCATTATCCCGTAATCGCGATTTGATTATAACCAGTTTTTCTGCATCGTTCCAATTTCCCAGTTCTGATATAGCGCTGAAGTGTTCGAAAAACAATTTCGTTTCTTCCATGTCTTCCCCATTTAATTCCCCTAACAAATGTGTAATACCCGGAATTTTGCTGACGTGAGCTACTGGGACTTCGTTCCGTTCTTCTGCCATGACTGAAATGTAAACAAAAAAAAAAAAATTCTGCGATTTCTTAACCAAAATTCTATATCCTAAGTGCAATTATCCCCTATTACCAAAATCCTATCACATAAACACAAATTTTCATGCAACATATATACACTCCTAACATTAAAATTCTGGTACATAAAATTCTTTCACAATATAAAATACACTCCTAATATGCATACAAAAAATTTCTAATTTCCTCAAATTTTCGAATTTTGATCCCGTGTTTCCCTAAAATAATACATATATCCCCATATACCATGGCATAACAATTTGAAGAAAAGAATTGAAAAACATGAATTTTTTTCTTTCTTCCTTTACAATCCTCATTTCCGAAAAAAAAATATACTTTATTTAAAATTTTCTTAACATACAATTTAGCCTACTCACAAAAAATTTTTTTCAGTAATTCTATTAATTATTTTTATTTCGAATCCTGGTCATCGGAACCATTAATGTTACGAGGTGATTCACCTCACGTTCGATTTGAACGCTAAAATACGGCCTATAATTGATCTCAAGTGGTTAAAACTGAAAATTAAGAAGTAATTAATAAGATTTGAAATGAGGACACGGATTAGATTTAAAATAACAAAATAACAAGTTTATTTACAAAATTAACATTTAAAAATAAAAACATGAAGAAGTTTTGCTCAAAACACATGAGCTCCCAAGTGAAACACAAGTTACTCCCTCAAAGTACGAAGACATAGCAAAGTATCAAAAACATCATAAAACCTCTTAAAATTAATTCTATTTGAATAAAAATCCCAAATACATCATAAATCTTTGACGTGTCGAAGAAAACATTAATTTCCTTAAGAAGCAAAAATCGAGAGAGGAGAAATTCAAAATCTAAGTAAATGCATGAAAATCCAATAGGCCTACCTTCGGCTCTGGGTCCAGCAAGGGCTCGGCTGCGGTGACATCTTGGAGTTCGGAAGGAGCATCTTTTTGCTCCGTCAACTATTGAAAAACCAAACTCACTTCACCAGCTCGCAAGAGGCACTCTCCATTCCTCTTTTTGCAAAAAACTCTCTCCAAAAACTTGTAATTTGAAGTCTCCTCCCTCTCAAATATTATTTGCTGACAGGATTTAAGCCCCCTAAATATTACTGGTGGACACTTAGCTTCCACTCTCAGTGGCCAGTCCGTGACAGCAGGGCTTGGTCAGTCGCCCCTGAATTATTGCTGGCTGGGATCCCACGCTCCTGCGTGAACCCCCGGGCTTAACTGCGCCCCCAACGGCCGCTTACCCCCCGGATGCGTCTTCCTTCATCTTGTGCTGGACCACCCACATGCAGTCCCAGCTCCACTGACCCTTCCCTTTGCGGGTGGCCAGGAGGGAACCTTATACCTATTGCGTGAAAAGCCAGGGGCCATCTTTTGTAGGTCGCCATCCTCTCCACTCTTTAGCAATGTTACATATTTTTGTAAAACACTATGTAACAACACCAAATTTGAAGTCTCTACCTCATCGCAAAGCATGCTCTCCTATCATTTCACTTTTCGAACGTTTTGGTGTGCTGCACCCCCCCCTTAAGTAGAAAATATTGGAAATCTGAAATTGCACACTTTCTTCCTTTCGAGTGATTTACCCATATACCAAATTTGAAGTCTCTATCTCATCGCAAAGCATGCTTTCCCGTCATTTCACTTTTCGAACGTTTTGGTGTCTAGCACCCCCTCTATAGAACGTTTTCGAAAAATTCGATTTTTCCAGGGGGTTTTATCGAGCGACCGAGCCGTGTACCAAATTGCAAGTCTCTATCTATTCGGGAAGTGCCTAAAAAAGGCGTGACAGACAGACGGACAGACAGACAGACGGACACTTGGCAATTAGTATATATAGATTCTCCTAAACTGGGAAACTCCTTTAAAAACGAACCTTGGGTTAATTTTGGTGTTTTTGTGGAAGTTAAGTATGCTAATTACAACTTCTTTTGTTTTGCTAAATTACGTTCACGGATCTTGTGTGTAGCGGAATCGGTACATGCAGGTTGGTTCTGAAACCGCTACCACATTATCATTTTCGCAAATTTAACGTTATTTTTGCCGATTTGACACATTTTTAAAAAGTCGCAAAATTGGCGATTTTACACCACATTTATCGTCAGGTGTTACATATTTAGCGACGCTTGCTACTTTTCAATTTTATACAATGTTTAGATAAATTTATTTGAAGAACTTACAATATCTCCAGAACGTTTCAAGCTAAACTTAGCGTCATTCGTTTTATAATAAAAAATTACATATAAAATGGCTATTTATTTAACGTAATTAAATGCCCTGATTTTTAAGAATTTTTTTTTCAAAAATTCCAAAAATTTGGGTGGGAACGTCTCTTTTGAACGTAAGATCGCGTTTCAAATCAAATTGAATCCTGTATTCACTGATTGTAATTATAGTACTAGATATTTTTTAAACGTTCCTATCGTTTGTAAGGTATCGCTTCCACAGATTCATGGGCACACACACACACACACATACATAAACACACACACACACACACACACACATACACAAACACACGCACACACACATACACACACACTAACATACATACACACACACTAACATACATACACACACACTAACATACATACACACACACTAATATACATAGACACACACTAATATACATAGATACACGCTAATACACTCACGCACTAACGTATATCAGAAACGCCGAGTTTTCAAAATCTCAGGGTAGGGCACAATCCAATAAAGTTATATAAAAGATTCACAAAGTCGATAAAGATATAACAACTTACAAGGCCGCCTTGAAGAAAGCAAGCATATGTCAGTTAGGTGACTGTGAATATTTTCATAGCTAAAGGGTGCCTTTCTCTGCATAATGCAAGTACTCTACGTCTTTCAATCTATATAATAAAAGGCAATGTCTGTGAGTCTGTCTGTCTGTGTGTCTGTCTGTCTGTCTGTGTGTGTCTTATACACTATAGGTTCAGCGACTGCGCGTCGGAGAACTACGAAATTTGGCAATCGGAGACCCGGGGGGAGGGGAGCGGACACATCAAAACCGATTTTTAAAATTTTAATTATTTTTTGTTATTTAATGCTTTATGCGATTTCGACCGTTATTTTCCCTTTCTTCTCCACCATCCAGAGGTCGTAGAAAAAAACAAATCACACGACCGGAAAGAGCAGACAATTGAGAGTAAAAATATATCAATTTTAAATCTCAGGGACAAATTTTAATATTTTTAAAGATTTTGAAACAAAAGTCACTTTCGGCTCAAAAAAACGAACTTTCGTTTTTAAATCCTCGCATCCGAAAAAATATCAAGATTTTCGACTAATAATTTACATTTTCAGAAAGCTCAAAGATCAAACATTTTTACAAGCCCAATCTGGTCAAGAAATAATTATAAATAGCCGCAGGATTCCGATTTCAATGTACTAATATTCTCGACGACTTCACGCCAAAGAGTTCCCACTTCCCACTTACCCTGCGCGCGCATCCGGTGACGTCAGTCCGTTTCCATGGAGATCGTGCATCGGGTTACGAGAGAAAGGAGAATATTTTTGAGTTTTATTTTTGTTTGAATGCTTTTGTGAAGCGCGTCGCTATTTTAGATGTTTGATATATAGAATGGAACTTATTCCATGGAAATTTCGGAAGACGGTAAATTGGTCGAGAAAAGGCGTTTATTTTTTTTTTTTTAATTTTTGCTAACGATCATGCATCGGGTTAGAAAATTAAGTGATATTTTAAGTGATGGAATTAAGAAGCTAGCATATGGTCATTATAAAATTTAAATGATTGAATTATGGTGGATTTGTGGATTTTTTAAATGGATATTTTAATTTAAGGATATTTTAAATGATGGAGCGATAGAATGAGGATGATGGAATGAGGATGATGGAATTAAGAGCTTCTACGACCCAGACCGGGCCCCTTGCCAACAAGGGCTTAAAGGGTTTTGCTACACGGTAGGGAAAAAGTGTGATCCCATCACCCCAACATTTAGTAAATTTTGTTAAACCGGCCAAGGTGGTTACAGTGGCAGATACAAGTCAACCGCACCACTTGGCGGGAAAGACCAACAAAGGAACAAGTACGTCCGCTACAAGTTAGCCACTTGGAACACCGTGTCCTGTTGGCACATTTCGGGCGCGGTAGCTGATGGTTTGCGCGCTGGATTTGCACGTTGCCCCAACTTCCGCAGTGTTCATGTGGAGTACGATCACGTTAAACATGTGGGTCCGTAAGTCCTTCCGAGAGGTTGGTGGTAGGGGAAGGAGGGTACGGTCCCTGTGGATGCCTCCCCACTGGGTTCCGGTCTAGATTGGGTGGCACTTCCCGGCCGTCCAAACGGTTACCTTACACCTTTCTGGTAAGACCTTAATTCTGGTAAGACCTTTCTGGTACCGGCCGTCCAAATGGATGCTCAAGTCCTTGTTGACGAGCCGGACGGCCTGGGTTTTCAACACCTTTCTGGTAGGTCGGACGGTCTGGGTCTCAACAACAACACCTTTCTGGTAGGTAGCGCCAGCAAGTTTCCACGGTCAGAATTGTCAAGGGTAGCGAACAGGTTGGTCACCGAAGGCGGATAGTACAAAATAATGATGTACAAGATCCCCAAAATAATATTTTTTACGTTGAAAAGTACACTGACATTTGGCGCTTTTCTGGATAACAACAGGCAAAATTATGCTGAAATACCCAATGAACTTATATTTCGTGACCCAATGAATCCAGTGAACTTATATTTCGTGCAAATATAACTTGAAAATGGATATATTGCTAACATCTGCTAAGCAATATACCTCATTATATCAAAATATGTCAATTGTCAATTCATCCATTTGGCGTCATTTTCACAGCATTTTTGCGAATTTGACGGCGTTTTCGTTAATTTGGCACCACATTGAAAAAGTCACCAGGTTGATGGTATTCCGCCAAATTAGTGCCAGGGCCACAAAATGTATCGCCAAGTGTTACATATCTGTTGAAACGTACTGCTGTTCATTTTTATGAAATTACTTTTCCTATGTGCATTGTATAATGTATAGGGAAAGTATTGTAACGGGTTCAAAAATTCGAAATCGAGTTTTTGACGGAAGAGCACGTTTTAAGAATCCCTGAACTCGAATCAATCGTTTTTAATATCATTTTTATAATCGTTTATAATGTTTTTTTGTTTTTTCGTTTTTGGTCGTAAAATTGTCAGCAAAAAATAAGCTCTTATCATCAACAAAAAATTATTTTGGAAGTACAAGAGGGAACATAGAAAATATCATTTCTACATATGAATCAGAATCAGACCTAAGATTGGGCCTTGAAGGAAACCAGTCTGAATATTCTCATAGCTAAAGCATCGCTTTGTAACTAATCGAATTGTTTACGATTAGTTAAGTAATTTTGAATAAAATATTTGTTATAGCTGTTGCAGTCAAGTTTTGACAAAAAAACTTTAGTGATGAATATATATCAAAAGCTTTCAATAGTTCAAAAAATTTAACAAGAACCAAATGTTTAATATCAAAATTGCACTGAATAGTATTTTGGGCGATCAAAATTGCACTGAATAGTATTTTGGGCGATCAAAATTGCACTGAATAGTATTTTGGGCGATCAAAATTGCACTGAATAGTATTTTGGGCGATCAAAATTGCACTGAATAGTATTTTGGGCGATCAAAATTGCACTGAATAGTATTTTGGGCGATCAAAATTGCACTGAATAGTATTTTGGACGATCAAAATTGCACTGAATAGTATTTTGGGCGATCAAAATTGCACTGATTAGTATTTTGGGCGATCAAAATTGCACTGAATAGTATTTTGGGCGATCAAAATTGCACTGAATAGTATTTTGAGCGGTCAAAATTGCAAGCTCAGTCGATTTTCGTTTTTGAAATCCAAATTGGTTGGGATGAATAATGTTATTTTTCTCAAGAAAATCAATAAGTCTGACAGAGTAAAATTTATATGTTATTCCATGACTAGCACATATATATATATATATTATTTAAGCTGAATTACAACTATGCATTTCAATTTTAATTTCCCCCTTTGAAAATGTTTTTTCGATTCTTTTAATATCAAATTCTCATAATTCCAAATTACGTTCAAAATTATCTTTCCATTTCGATATTTTTGTCAACACTCTTAGTTTATTTTTTTGTATAATCTGGGACGTAAATTTCACTGCTAGGGCGCAAATTTTAGATTTAGCCTAGGTTACATGAAACTGTTGCGCCGGATTTAATCACACATTAATGTCATTAATTATGTTTCATAGTGCTTTACTAAACAAATTATTTTTGCAATTGTTAAAGCAATTTTTCTATTTTATCTATTTTTACTATTCTATTTTATCTAATTAGTTTTTCTATTTTATTCAATTCTATTTTATCTAGTTATTCTATTCTATCTAGTTATTCTATTTTATCTATTCTATTTTATCCAATTAGTTTTTCTATTTTATCTATTCTATTTTATCTAGTTATTCTATTTTATCGATTCCATTTTATCTAATAATTTTTTTCTATTTTACTCTATTCTATCTAGTTATTCTTTTTTATCGAAGTTATGCTTACTTTTGTCTGTTTATAGAAACTATTCAATGAAAGGCATCTTATATAGCATGACTACATTTCGTTATTATTTAAATAATCTCCCTGCATCCCTTGCTTATTTCAATTGCACAATCGTAATATCCCTTTAATAATAAAATGCATTCGATATTTCTTAATCATCGTCATCGTTTTTACGTATCTCATTCACCACTGTTCTTTGCAGCAATTCACCGTAAATGAATTAAAAGTCTTTTTGCATTTCAAACAATCGAATTAAAAGAATCAATAATTCGCCTCATTAACAAAATAATGAGAAGGACTTGATGCAAACGAACTAGAAACATCATTTTACGCACTTCAATGAACAGCATTGTACAAATAATGCAAAAACGTGAAAGAAAATTTGTGTTTTCTCTTTCATTATAATCTAACAAATTGATTGTTTTACGTTTTTGAGAATATAATGTTGTTTTGGATCATTTGTTTTTCATTATATTTTGCGTTTTATGGATTATGCTAAATTATTTTAGACTGTAAGTTTTAGAAGTTTTATTAAGTACTGCTTGTTTTCAATAAAACTGTAAGTACTTATTTAACTTGATAAATACAAAGATAAACTGTATCAAGCATGTGTCCATACCTGCTCAAACTAGAAAAACACTTTCCATTTTTCGAAAAACAAAATTAGAAAATCGAAACAAAATTGCAAAATTAAGATTGAATTACAATTTGCTATAAAAATAGCAATTTCATATAAAATTTCTTATTCAGAAACGAATACATAACATACAGTAGAACAATAACTTGCTCTGTTTTTGAAATGTTATGCAGTTTTAATTACAAAATATAGAAAATCTTTAAAATATTAATGTTAAGTTTACTTTTATTAAATGGCTAAATGCTTTGTAAGTATTTTAACAAACAACAAATGCACGCTATTGTTTTGTAGTTATCATAAGTCGTTTTCGAGATATTACAATTTTTACTTTTCCATCATAAGGTGTGCAATGTCTTTAGAAATGAACAGGTTGAATACATATAATTTGGTATGCTTACTTTAATCAGTAACAACAATGCGACTATTAAGTTAACGGTAACAATAATAAGGCTATTAGGTTATCAGTAAGAACAATTGAGATATCAACATATCGGTGAAAACAATGAGGCTATCGGGTTATCGGTAACAACAATAAGTTAAATTTTCGGGGAGTTATCATCGGCCAACATATATCAGTAAAAGAAACGTTACACATGTCATTTTTATACAACGAACTGAGATCGTTAAAACATTAATTTACACCATGAATCCATATTTCAAAAATAAGATAAAATTTAGGAGTTATCATCGCATAAATCATGCATTCAAAGAGACAGACAGACAAACAACAAATCGTACCATGGCTTCATTATAGTGATATATAATAATATGTTAATAAATATGAGCACTTCATAACTTCTTCTTCTTCTTCTTCGACCCAGACCGTCCGACCTACCAGAAAGGTGTAAGGTATCTGTTTCGACGGCCGGGAAGTGCCACCCAATTTAGACCGGAACCCAGTGGGGGAGGCATCCACAGGGACCGTACCCTCCTTCCCCTACCACCAACCTCTCGGAAGGACTTACGGACCCACATGTTTAACGTGATCGTACTCCGCGTAAACACGGCGGCAGTTTGGGCAGCGGCGGGAATCGAACTTCATAACTTAATGCATAATTATTGAACTACATATTGCTCTTTTTATTAGATAAATCTTCATTTCCATGCAAATGCACAGAGACTCTTTTGATACGCCCTAAATAAGCAATTTTGATACGCCCTAAATAAGCTCTTTTGATACGTCTTAAATAAACTCCTTTGATAAACCCTAAATAAGTTCCTCCTAATAAGATCACTAAATAGGCTCCTAAATAAGCTCCTAAATAAGCTCGCATCAACAAAGCTTATTTCAGGCATAACAACACCCTAAATAAAATATTTTGATACGCCCTAAATAAAATACTTTAAAACGCCCTAAATAAGCTCTTTTGATGAGCCCTAAATAAGATCTTTTGATACGCCCTAAACAAACTCTTTTGATAAGTCCTAAATAAAAGCTTTTTATACTCTCTAAATGCGCCTTTGACCCTCTGAGATGGCACAATGCGTCATAAATAAGCTATTTTGATACACCCTAAATAATATAATTTGATACAAACCGAATGTTGATTAAAATCAACAACTGCTGGTCGCTGTTGATTAATATGACCGCAGTTCTCGACCAAATCTACAGCATGTTTTCAAACTTAATATGCTTGAAAATCTTATGATATTAAATTTTAAAATATTTTTTATCGCTAAAGAACCGGCTTGTCTTCGAAATGAAATTACATTGAAACTCACAGCAAAATCTGCCCCCCCCCCCCCCACACACACACACACATATACGCACTACTAGTCATTATAACTATGCTCCCGGTATAGAGGAAAGAAGAACATCCAGTTCTCAGTGGAAAAAACTTTCGGAATCAGGCTTATGCTATAACAGGTTTAAAAAATAACGAACGGTTTCACAATAAAATTCATAGAAAATTCAGAAATAGAATAATTAATTTTACTTATTATAAGACAAAGGCATCACACAACAGTTATACCAAATATTGGAATTATGCGACTTTTCAGGGTTCAGATACAAAATTATACATGTAATATACATGAAAAGTATCATAAACATTTCATATTTCGGTAAATTTTCAAAAAAAAGATATTAACATTAAAAAATCATCCTACGGATTCCTTTTAAAATTTGTTTGGAAGATAATTTTTCGGTCTTTCCGATGGTGTCAAGATGCCACCTGCAATAATATTTTCAATCGCTAAGTAACCGATGTGTTGAAGACCCAGACCGACCGGCTCGTCAGCAAGGACATGAGCAACCGATTAGTCAAGTAACCGATGTGTGCGAAAATCCCTCGAAATCGCTTCAACATTTAAAATTAAATTCGAATATAATTAACTAATCCTCGAAATCGCTTCAACATTTAAAATTAAATTCGAATTTAACTAACTAACCCTCGAAATCGCTTCAACATTTAAAATTAAATTCGAATTTAATTAACTAATCCTAGAAATCGTTTCAACATTTAAAATTAAATTCGAATATAATTAACTAACCCTCGAAATCGCTTCAACATTTAAAATTAAATTCGAATTTAACTGACTAACCCTCGAAATCGTTTCAGCATTTAAAATTAAATTCGGATTTAATTAACTAGCCCTCGAAATCGCTTCAACATTCAAAATTAAATTCGAATTTAACTAACTAACCCTCGAAATCGCTTCAACATTTAAAATTAAATTCGAATTTAACTAACTAACCCTCGAAATCGCTTCAACATTTAAAATTACATTCGAATTTAACTAACTAACCCTCAAAATCGCTTCAACATTTAAAATTAAATTCGAATTTAACTAACTAACCCTCGAAATCGCTTCAACATTTAAAATTAAATTCGAATTTAACTAACTAACCCTCGAAATCGCTTCAACATTTAAAATTAAATTCGAATATAATTAACTAACCCTCGAAATCGCTTCAACATTTAAAATTAAATTCGAATTTGACTAGCTAACCCTCGAAATCGCTTCAACATTTAAAATTAAATTCGAATTTAATTAACATAAAGCTACTGTAACTTCTTATACCATAATCCATTTTGAAGTTGCTGGTTTTTTTATTAAAGAAACATTTTGAAAAATCAGTATCGTTGGCCGAATGAATGATTACAATTATAGTGTGTTACCCTTCACTTTAAAGGAAATGAAAAAAATCTTTCCAGTCATATCATACTTGAATATGTGCGTGTTTTCCACTTCACTTGTGACTGTTTTTCACTTTATTTCGACTTTTAAAAAAATTATATATAGTTCTAGATTTTTCGATAACAAAGCCGGATATAAAGTTTCGTGAAAATTCATTCATATTTGTGGCAGCTATCGTAAATACAAGAAATCGACGACAGACAGCCGGACATCACTCCAAAAATAGTCGAAACGTTTTCCAGTGATTCTGAAATATATATTGGCATCAAAATCTCGAATTCAAAAACTTTTGCGAAAACAATACTTTCTCTACTATATTGCATGGTATAAGAAAGTAAAAATATGTTTGCCTTCTTCTGAGAAGTATTCGAAAATTACATTCCCACAAGCGACGATTTTATTAGCTGTAATAATAAAACACGTATTTGTCTTTTGAAAATAATTACTTATTTGGACATAAAAAGCCGCGTGCGCTTTCTAATTTATTTTTCTTCCCAATATTTAAAAATGCGAATTTGTATTTCTTGATAAACACATTAATAATTCAGTGCGCTAAAATTAAAAGTTCTCACAAGTGTTAAAATATAAAAAACAGCCAATCTGCAATTACCATATTTTTGTTAAAAACACGTTTCTATGCAAATCGAAACGGAGATGCTAATAACACGGTCATTCTGGCTCAAAAGTAGAAAATTAAAATTTAGCTGGAGAAAAATAAAAATTCCGGAAATGAGTAATTACGAAAGAAACTAAAATTTCGTGTTTTCATTGGGTCGTTAAACTTTGAATAATTATCTGAGGGAAAATATTTTGTGCTACTTAAACATGGGCAGAGGAAAGTGAAGTTTTTAATTTCAACTTATATACATAAAATAAATAACCTCCATAGAGAGAGGAAATGCATAGTGAGTAAATGTAATGATCTCAAAATAAAAATTCCTGTCATTAGTTAATTAATAAAACAAAACTTTAGATAATAATCCACATTTTATGAATGCAAATATATCTTATGTGATCAGCACATAACTTTCACTACATAATGCAAAGACGTTACTTCTTTTACAACAAAATAATGACCTACAAAATCCTCAGAACACTATTACTTTCCTTATATACATAATGTATAAGGAAAATATTGTGACGGAGTCGAAAATTCGAATTCGAGTTTTCGACGAGAGAGCACGTTTCAAGCATCCCTGATCACGAATCAAACAGTTTTGACGTGATGTCTGTGGGTGGGTGTGTTTCAGTGAGTCTGTGGAGACGACATCTCACGAACGGAGCGATTTGAATGAAATTTGGAACAAAAATCACATTCCGTGAATACTGGAAGCCTATTGTTTTTATACGCAATCAAATGTCCAAAACCCCCCTAAATTTTCGAGTGAAATTTTGAAAAAATCATCTAAAAATCAAAAGCTTTAATAAATTTGCGCAAATAGACATCTCTTATGCAATTTTTCCATAGAAAACGATTGACATAAACTTTAGAACGCTAGCATGAACAGTTCTCGAGATATTGCACATTTTTAAAATAAAATTATCAAAAACACCATAAATTAAAAAATATATATTAACTGTTGAGAAACCTTTTCATATGTAATATCATGCGATAAATTTGGTGACTCATTCTCGTGGATCCAGCTCGTTCCATTTATGAGAAAAGATACTTTGAGTAATACTTATATATGTATTTGAACATTAATAATCATTTATCTGCTATAAGAATAACTTATTTCTCCGGTTATAACGCTTGGCGATATTTTGGCGACGAATTTGGCGGTATGTCGCCAACTTGGCTACTTTTTAAATGCTGCCAAATTAACGAAAATCTTGCCAAATGTATAAAAATGACGCTAAATCAATGAAAATGACGACTAATTGACGAACATTCAATATCTTGGAAAGAACATAAGTATCTACTATAAGAAAAAAAAATTTTTTACTATAAAAGTAGTAAATTCATTGCATTATGTAAGGAAAGTCATGTGTTGCCCGCATCAGATTTTTTTGTCATTAAATTAGCACCACTATAATTGAAATTGGATGATTTTGACAACTTATTAGAACAGAATGGCTTAATATTCATACTCACATGAAAAAACGTCATCGAATTGCAATTAGCATTTCATTAAAATCTCCTGAAATAAATTACTCTTGACGAATTCTTGGACGTCAAAATACGAAATGATTACAAATAATGTCTTCTTTTGTGAATCAGATGAATTAGATTCGCATAAGTGATACTGTATAATATTGCATATAGAAAGAAAACATATTTCACGATCACAATAAACAAAACTGCAGAATATAACTTTCAATACTTCCTTGAAAACAGCAGGCGTGTGTCAATTGGGTGATTGCAATTGTTTCGACGATATTTTAAGCCATCTTTCTGAGAACAAAATGTGAAAATTAATGAGACGTAGGATTAGCCATTAAAAACAAACCCAATCGTAAACAAATCAGCACATGCCGATAAATCTCTCCCTCCCCTGCCCTCGCGAAAGAAACTGTTCAGCAATTGAAATGAGATTTAAAACAAAACAGAAAAAGAAAATTTTAACCTTTAAATTGTTGGTAAAAAATGAAAGAATTTAAAGTGAGGATAAAATAGACAAACTCTTGTAGAAGAAGAAAGACAAAAAAAATTACAGGTGAATGAGGCAGTAATTAAGAAGAATATAACAAAAGGATGTAATCTGTTTCGAAAGTTACTTCATCAATCAAACTACTATAAAATTACCAGTTGTTGAGACAGAATCAAAGAAGAATGTAACATAAACTGATGAAAAACCCGATTTCAGAAGCTATATAAGCTAAATTCATTAACTATATGAAACAAAAGCAACCAATTTAAGATATGCACTGTAAAGCATTTGCAAGCAAACTACTATAAAATTACCAATTGTTGAGACAAGATTAAAGAAGAATATAACACAGAATGAAGGAAAACTCAGTTTCAGGAGCTATATGATCTAACTTCATTAACTATATGAAAGAAAAACAACCGGTTTTGTAAGATATACACTGAAAAACATTTGCAAACATGTTACGGAAAGTTTCAAGGAAATCAGCCGTAAATAATGAGGACAAAGATTTCTGATAATTATGGTTATAAATATATATATATATATATATATATATATATATATATAAATACAAAAATAACACTTCGCCAAACGATAATCAGCTGAATATTTCAGAAATGAAGGTGGAATTTTCATAAATGCCTGCGATTGCGGCTTTTCTGATAGTTTGCCGAAATTATTAATAAAGTAGCTGAAAAAATGAGCAAAGGCTGCTGAATGCTTTACAGTCTATGAGCCAATTTGTAAATTCAAAGATGTGCATAAAGAAAACTTCTCTGGATACGAAGTTGTAAAGAACTGCATATTTATCTACAACAATGTTAATAAAGTTCACATAAATGATAACACCTAACTAAAAAAGAAGTACAGAGGCAGTGCGGAGAAATAACCGGTATTCAAGTGCTGCAAAAGGGACTTCAACTATATTCCAATAATAAAAAATCTGATGTAGGCAACACATGACTTTCCTTATATAATGCAATGAATTTACTACTTTTACAGTTAAAACAATGTTATTCTTATAGTAGATACTTATGTTCTTTCCAAGATATGGAATTTTCTTCAATTAGTCGTCATTTTCATTGATTTAGCGTCATTTTTATCAATTTGGCCAGATTTTTGTTAATTTAGCAACAAGTAAAAATGTCGCCAAGTTGGCGACATTCCGCCAAATTCGTCGCCAAAACCTCGCCAAGCCTTATGGACGGAGAAATAAGTTATTCTTACAGCAGATAAATGACTATTGGCGTTCAAATACAAAAGTATTACTCAAAGTATCTTCTTTCATGAATGGAACGAGCTAGATCTACGAGAATGATGTCACCTAATTTATCGCATGGTATTACATATGAAACTGAAAAGTGAACATATTTCTCAATAGGAAATATTTTTTTTTTTAGTTTATATAACTTTTTGATAATTTTTTTGAAAAATATGCAATATCTCGAGAACAGTTCATATTAGCGTTCTAAAATTTATGTCAATCTTTTTCTAATGAAAAATTACATAAGAAATGTCTACTTGCATAACTTTATTAGCGGTTTTGATTTTTTGATGATTTTTTCAACATTTCACTCGAAAATTTAGAGGTGTTCTGAACATTCGATTGCGTATAAAAACGACAGGCTTCCAGTGTTTATGGATTGTGATTTTTGTACCAAATTTCGTTTGAATCGGTCCATTCGTTCGTCAGTTATCGTCTCCACAGACTCACTGACACACACACACACACACACACATACTTTCACACACACACACACACACACAGACATCACTTCAAAAATGTTGGATTCGTGATTAGGGATGCTTGAAACGCGCTCTCCCGTCGAAAACTCGAATTTGAATTTTCGACCCCGTCACAATACTTTCCTTATACATTATGTATATAAGGAAAGTAACAAACTACTTTTACTGGTACTGCTAAAGTTTTGTTCTTACTTTCAAAGTAACTTCTAAAGTTTTGTTCTTACTTTTAAAGTAAGTCACAGAAATAAGATTTTTTTTCTTTGGGAGTGGAGGGGGGGGGCGTTCAGGTCTAGAATTTTTGCACTAAAGAAAATTCTTGTATCAGCACATGTATCTCAGCGACTTTTCATCCAATTTCAGTCAAATTTTAGTACAATTCTCATAATGATAATGGGGTGGAAAACCTTGAATTGGGTTTTCCTTTTTAAATGAATTTTACGGATTAAATTATTAATCTTAATTAAAGTGGTCTTGAATCACATTTATACATTGCTATCATGGCCGCAAAACCCATCATTACTTCTTTCCACGAGTTCGTTAACATAATCATTAAATCAAAACATTACACTTTAAAATCCCCGTTTTAAGCTTTAAGATAAATTATCATTTATTAACACCTCTATATTGTTATGATTCAAATTACAGGAATTTATTACCAAACGCTTAAGGAGGAGAAAAACACCGTGTGAGACCGGGTCTTTTGAATCTTGCTCAAAAGATCAAAAATTGACCCAAGATATATGAAGACTGGCACATACCTCTGTTTTTCGGGCGTGTAGCTCAGCATGGCTGTCACCTTTTCGAATTCATTTTCCATAACATTCTCAAAACTCAAATAAATAACGACTCTCTCTGAATAACACTGCTTGAAATCACGACTCTCTCTCTTCAACTATTGAATAATCATTGTTTTCTATTCATTGACTCACTTCCTTGCAGCCTCATCATTTAGTCTGGGGTTCAGATACGCCTTCATTGCTCTCCTTGGATGCTCCTCAGTGCGATGTCGTATCTTTGGCTCGTTCAGTTTCCAATGAAACATGGTTCAAGTCTTGTCCCTAGGATATTTTGCCCCAACCACACTTGCAATTTGAGCGAAGTGTATTTATTGGGGTTATAACTCTCCGGGCCAAGACTGTCATAAAACGGTGACTAAAAGTCTGCGCTTTGTTTCGTTGTAAACATCAAAAACTGCATATGAAGCCTCCTAGTCTCACAGATGATATAATACCGAATTAAAAATATTAAGATATCTTTTAAATTCGCAAAGTTAGAAAACCTCGAGAAAATGCCCTATAATGTTATTGGGTGGCGTTAGCAGTTAAAAAGTCGGAGGGTCCGCAAATAAATGTAAATCCACTAGAAGACTACAAAAATTGAATGCATCGTTAACTAAAAAAATTATAAGTAATCAACAGATGGGTTTATGAAATTATTTTTTCTTGAGTAGAATGTGATATTTTAAGCAGTTGCTGAAAATAAGAACGTTGGATGGCACGTCAATTTTAATATATCGTAATATAAAAATCGGAGAGGTTTGAAACGCACGAAATGCTTATATATTTTAACAATTCATTAAAATATGTCTATTCATCGTATGGATTCCGTTCAAAGTTTGCTTGAAAGAGAATTTTTCGTTCTTTCCGATGGTATCAAAAATGGAAACTCTGTGGTAATATTTTCGGTCGTTAAGGAATCGATTTCTGTAAATATCGGGCTAAAACATAAAATAACTAAAAAAGCTAATTACAAATGAAAAAAATCTGATGTGGGTAACACATGACTTTCCTTATATAATGCAATGAATTTACTACTTTTACAGTTAAAAAAAATGTTTTTCTTATAGTAGATACTTATATTCTTTCCAAGATATTGAATTTTCTTCAATGAGTCGTCATTTTCATTGATTTAGCGCCATTTTTCTCAATTTGGCGAGATTTTTGCTAATTTGGCAACAATTAAAAATGTTTCCAAGTTGGCGACATTCCGCCAAATTCGTCGCCAAAATCTCGCCAAGCGTTATGGACGGAGAAATAAATTATTCTTACAGCAAATAAATGACTATTGGCGTTCAAATGCAAAAGTATTACTCAAAGTATCTTTTTTCATGAATGGAACGAGCTAGATCCACGAGAATAATATCACCAAATTTATCGCATGGTATTACATATGAAAAGTGAACATGTTTCTCAATAGGAAATATATTTTTTTTATTTTATATAACTTTTTGATAATTTTTTTGAAAAATTTGCAATATCTCGAGAACGGTTCATGTTAGCGTTCTAAAATTTATGTCAATCGTTTTCTAATGAAAAATTACATAAGAAATGTCTATTTGCGTAACTTTATTAGCGGTTTTGATTTTTTGACGATTTTTTCAAAATTTCACTCGAAAATTTAGGGGGGTTCTGAACATTCGATTGCGTATAAAAGCAATAGGCTTCCAGCGTTTAAGGATTGTGATTTTTGTACCAAATTTCGTTCGAATCGGCCCATTCGTTCGTCAGTTACCGTCTCCTCAGACTCACTGACACACACACACACACACACAGGCATCGCTTCAAAAATGTTTGATTCGTGATCAGGGGTGCTTGAAACGTGCTCTCCCGTCGAAAACTCGAATTCGAATTTTCGACTGCGTCACAATACTTTCCTTATACATTATGTATATAAGGAAAGTAAAAACGACACCGATGTGCACCTGTGCAAGTCGAGAAGTAACTTTGTAGAAAATTTGATAATCGCAAGACATTTAGATTTTGCGCTACAGACTGCACACACAGAGAGATCTTAATTTATTAGGTAAAATTAGTGAAAGTCTTTATTTCTTCAAAAATTTGTTCGAAACTTGAGGATCTTTCGAACATCGATTGCTTTTAAAAGAGAAGAGTGTTTAAGTATTCATTGAGTATTCCACATAATCGCCAATCATACTATCATACACACACAGACATCACTTCAAAACACATTCGATTCGACTTCAGAGATGCATGAAACGTGCTCTTCCGTCGAAAACTGGAATTCAAACTTCCGACCCGTCGATAAAAATAATACTCTAAAATTTTCTTATAATGCTACAGAATTGATAAGACTTTGAAACAAAAAAAAAAAAAATGACTACACATGTAAACGAAAATTTTATCGCATAAAAGTCCTAGTTTCATTGTTTACCAATTTATGATCAGAATTAATTATCCATCCCTCATATAGATGGCGCTATGTCAGAAAGATGTCTTTTAAAGAAATCGAAATGATTTCAAATCAGAACAGTTCGCATCAAACCTTTTTCAGATGCCATGCAGAATTTTACAACTGAAAAAAGTTGTAAAAGAACAATTGCACTATTTCTCCATTTTCATTCCCAATGGATGATTTTAAATTCCCAGTCGAACCTAGTGGAAATGAAAACTCTTCATCTTCTAATGAATTGTCAGGTGTATGAAAGGAATTTCAGTTACTACCTTTTTTTTGTTGTTCTCGCTTCAAGATGAATATTAAAAATAAATTAAGATAACTGAAGGGGGCAAAAGATAAGTTTCTTATCTTATGTCTCATATTTATTCCAAAAGTTAAGATATAATTTTACTATGAATTTTCAGATGTATAAAAGGAATTTCAGTTAATACCTTCCCTTTGTTGATCTCGCTTCAAGATCAATATTAAAAATAAAATAACATAACTGAGGATGGAGGGAGAATATAAGTTTCGTTAAGAGCAAGAATAAGATGAACTGAACATCCAGAAATTCAAACAAGGGTATAACATGCAAAGAGTCGAGAATGAGATGCCAGGCGAAACTGGGGGTTCTAATGGGATCGAAGTTACAAATTGAGTCGCGATAAATATAAATGAACAGGAATTAAGAAAAAATAAAATATTACGGGGATTATTATAATTAATTAACAGAAAAGTGTTTTAAAGATTTAGATTTTTTTTTTTTTTTTTTTTAGTGTGTGTGCAAGCGTGTGCTGCACATTACACATTATCTCAATTTGCTTCATACTGGTAGGTGTTCAACAATTTTAAGCCATTTTTCTGCTGGAACAAATGACTTGTATGCTTTACCAGGTGTGCGCTTGATTGTAAGGTTTTTTTTCTGATTTCTTATAGCGATGACGATGAGTCCTATATAAATTTCTCTTCTACAATATTTTATGGTTTGAGCTGATGTGCTGCCATTTACCATCTTATGCAATTATTGCATTTACAACAGTAGCATCTATGACATCTATAGCATTCACAATATATTTATCACTGTTACATGTTTAACCATACATATAACAATGTAACATATTTATCTATATCATTTAAAACTGTAGAATCTATAAAAGTGAATAAAGTTCGATGACACCATTTTGTGTTCTTTCTATCAATCTAATGATGGAATCTTGCGCTTCATGTGATCACAATGATCAATACGGCGGTTATATTCAGAAATTACCTTTGAACAGGAGATTTCAATGAGGATGCCGCCTTTTTGTTTCCGTTTCATCCGAATTATAGAAGTTGGATATCCTTGGCGAGAAAGAATACACACAGACCTTTTGTCCTTCCATTTTATTCTGTATTATCCTTACTGCCCAGTCAAACTCCCAAGCTTTAGACACAATTACCTGCTGCAAAATTCTTTGGTAGAATTTTCATTGTCATATTTACAGTGTCACAGCAGAAAATGTTCTGCATTTCCAGAAAGTGAAATACAGGATCTGAAAGAAGTATCCATAAACAACTTATGGTTTTTCATGAAGATTTCAGTGCAGAAGGTTTTTTGGGCAACATCACCGCTCCTTCCCATATATATGTCAAATTAACAGATGAAGCCACATTCATCACATCGCATCCATATCTTATAGCCCCACTTGTAGGGCTTCTTTGGCATATATTGCATAGGTGTTCTATGCCATTTGAATGTTACCATAAATTTACCAATGACTTGGTTTTCATTAGAGCATAGCACTAAAAGAAACATTTCAGATGGATATTCAAGGAGTGAGCGCATTTTGTGTTATTTATCATATCCATCTTCCTAACTCTTTCTTGGCTAGACAGAATTGTCCTCTAGATGCAGGTGGGATAAAATTCAACTGAACCATTTCACAGGCATCTGGTTCACAATAAAATATCTGATTCACAATATAATATCTGCTTCACAATATAATATCTGGTTCACATGCAGTTCTGATGCAGATGACCAATTGTCTCTGTAGCTTGACATTTTCTTGATTCCAATCAGCAAATGTATGTCTACGAATTTTATCATTTCCAATCCATGGGATAAAATGGCTTTTCCATTTGCACAGCATACAGAATTGTCTGAAAAACTATGCTTTCCATTTCTACTTTCCTTATATACATAATGTAACAGGAAAGTATTGTGACGGGGTCGAAAATTCGAATTCGTGTTTTCGACGGGAGAGCACGTTTCAAGCATCCCTGATCACGAATCAAACATTTTTGAGGTGATGTCTGTGTGTATGTGTGTGTGTGTGTGTCAGTGAGACTGTGGATACGATATCTCACGAACGAATAGAACGATTCGAATGAAATTTAGTACAAAAATTACAATCCGTGAATACTGGAAGCCTATTGTTTTTAAACGCAATCGAATGTTCAGAACCCCCCTAAATTTTCGAGTGAAATTTTGAAAAAAATCATCAAAAAATCAAACCCTTTAATAAAGTTACGCAAATAGGCATTTCTTAGGTAATTTTTCCTTAGAAAACGATTAACATAAACTTTAGTATGAACCGTTCTCGAGATATTGCGCATTTTTCAAATAAATTTATAAAAAAATCCCATAAATTAAGAAAAATATATTAACTGTTGAAAAACAAGTTCATTTTTCATATGTCATATGCGATAAATTGGGTGACACCATCCTCGTGGATCTAGCTCGTTCCATTCATGAGAAAAGATACTTTGAATAATACTTTTGTATTTGAACGCCAATAGCCATTTATCTGCTACAAGAATAACTTATTTCTCCGTCCATATCACTTGGCAAGTTTCAGGCAATGAATTTGGCGGAATGTCGCAAATTTGGCAACTTTTTTAAATGTTGCCAAATTAACGGAAATCTCGCCAAATTGATAAAAATGAGGCTAAATCGATGAAAATGACAACTAATTAACGAAAATTCAATATCTTGGAAAGAATATAAGCATGTACTATAAGAATAACCTGTTTTTTTTTTGTTTGTTTTTTTCTGTAAAAGTAGCAAATTCATTGCATTATATAAGGAAAGTCATGTCAAGAACAAAATTTATTACAAGAACACATCACTGACGAGGGTCGGAGGGGATGCAGCTTCACATTTTGACGAGGACCCAGAGGGCGGAAGACCGACTTTATCCTCAAGAAACATCCATGCCTTATTCGGGATTCGAACCCGAGCCCTCAAGACAGCAGACGAAGACGCTATCCACTTCACCGCCTGGGCGGCTTTTCCTTTTTTATGTATGTTGTCCAAGTAGAAATTAGAAATAGTTTATAGATATAATCTATCTATTTCTTCAGAAACATACATTTTTTTGTGTTTACTTCGTCAAAATACTTGGACCAGAAGAACAGTTTTTGCAAAGTGAACATTTCCATTTTTAAGGCCTAGCCCTGGTCCACGTGTATAGAAATAATGCTTGATTTTTTATGTTCTTCTATATTCGTTTCCATACCATTGAGAATTGTTGATTTTCTTTAACTTGATGACTCGTAATTTGTATTTTTTTTTTCCATTTGATTGAAGATTTGATGTTTCATACTTTTATTTTGTGGGTGTTTCAGAAAGTTAGGTTTATCGAGTTGCAGCTTCTCACTTTTCTTTCATTGGACTTTCAAACTATTATTATATATATATATATATATATTTATATACAGGGTGTCCAGAATGTTCCGGAAAGGCGCAATATCTCGAGAAAAACACTTCGGATCAAAAAATAAAAAAAACACGTATTTAATATTTTTAAAAAAGCTAACAAATGATACCAAAATTGACCCTGAGGGGGGGGGGGGCAACTTTGAAATTTTCAATAGGAACCCCCATTTTTTATTGCAGATTTGGATTCTCCAGAAAAAATTACATACATTTGACCTACGATTTATGATTTTTGCTCCCATAAACGGCGCTATAATCGAGAAAAACGGAAGTGGGGCGTTAAAAGTTACAGAAAAAGCACCCTGATCATGAGAAGCAAAGGGAGTTACAGAAAATAGCACCCTGATCATGAGAGGCAAGGGGACTCGTTAATCAAGCACCCCGAAGGGAACAGAAAACAACTATACGTCCACATCGTTGTTCCTGAGTAGCGCTAAAAGAAGTTTTGAACCGTTTTCTAAACTGAAGTCAACATTTGTCGCTGGAGTGAACGGTTAGCGGGGTGAGGGGGTCAATTTTAGCATCATTGGATAGTTCTTTTCAAAATATTGAACACGTATTTTTTTTATTTTTCTATCCGAAGTGTATTTCCCGAGACATTCCCATTTTTAAACGTTTGTTCCCCACTTCCGTTTTTCTCGATTATAGCGCCGTTTGTGGGAGCAAAAATCGAAAATCGTAAGTCAAATGTATGTAATTTTTTCTGAAAAATCCAAATCTGCAATAAAAAATGGGGGTTCCCATTGAAAATTTCAAAGTTGCCCCACCCCCTCTCCCCAGAAGGGGGGATGGGGTCAATTTATATATATATATATATATATATATATATATATATATCATAAGATTGGAGAAGCAAATTACAAGAATAAATCACAAGAACTGACACAAAGGAAAATGCCTGAAAGGAACAACCCCCTATGCCCACACATTCACCCCATATGTAGCACCTATGCAAACCAAAAAACTCTTTTTATTTATATTAGCGTAAAAAATGCCATCTCCATGATGGTGGATATTTCTATCCCTCTTGAAATGCAGCAGATTTTAGTACTGCCATCTGGTGGTTCAGAAGCTTTGCTATGTGTGGTGGTAAATGCTATATAATCAACTTCTTCAAGAACCTGCATATGACATAATATTTGATATTTTATATTATTAATAACTGCATAAATGTAAAATTACGGAAAATAATTTCGATATATAGTTTTTACATGTAAACCAAAACATAATATTTCAAGAAAATCATGTCTTTCACGTGAAATTTATTTTATAAACTTTCAAAGAGGATTTGTTTAGTGCTGCCATCTGTTTTAATTAAACAGGCCTAGTTTGAGTGCAAATATAACACCATGTGAAGCGATTTTGGCGAAAAGAGCAAAACTGAGATAACCAATGCAAATGCCGTTTGTAATCATTCAAGTGTAAAATGGCAGTCAAAAAAGGATTATAGTATATCAACGAAATTCCCTCAGTTGGCCAACCAAAATTTCAGCTATCTTGGCTGAAATTATTGCCATGGTTGCACTATGAAAAGGAGCATGAGAATTGTGCAGTAACAATTTTGTTTCCAACATTGCATACAAAAATGATAATGTTGTGTTCGAATGTTTAGTTCTATTTAAACAAAAAACTTTTTAAAAATATGAAGAATACAAACTGCCACTAGTGTTTTTGATATGCATTTCTAGCCATAAAAAAAAAATGTTGTAAAATTATGGTGTCAGTGAGATTAGAGTTTTTATCACTCATTTTTCAACATCTTGATATTGTGGAAAACAGCACGATGAACTATTAAGCGGGTAATATGAGTACTCAGAAAAAGTCTATTAAATGAGATGCTGAAAAAATTGCCAACTCTAAAAGAAAGCTTTCCAGATTAGGATAAATTCCTCAGTATTGTGGCAAAAATACATGTTCAACTGCATCGTGTGAAGAAGAGTTCAGCCATTCCAATGACTGTCATTAAATACAAACTGGGAACAAAGCATCTGGTGAGAAAATGTCTTCGTGATGATATCTTTAAATAGACCCTCTATCAAGAAATTTGATCCAAAAAAACTGTTGATCAGTAGTATTTCAGTGCTAAAACAAATTGACAAATATAATTTCTCTTTAAAAATTAATGACCATTTCGCATCTAAACCCTTTTCATATTAATATATTAATCTCAATTTTCGGAATAAGTAGCTTCTCCTTAATTTGATTGAGATGCGTCATATGATCAAATAATCTAGCATTGGTTTGAGTATCGTGTCCGGGGTGCGGCAAAAATGGTTGGCTCCTGAAAATTTTGAAGTTCTGTCTACCCCCTGAGCATATGAATAAATGTTATAAAGCTCATGAAACTCCGGTGGGATGATTTGACTAAAAAGTTAACATTTACATGAAATAGTATATTTTAAAAATGAGGAAATTATGAAATTTTAATTGGTACAATGTAATTCAAATTGTATTTGCTCATTTCTAACAAACAAAATTTTATAATTCCTAGGATTTAACAAGCATGCAATTCATATGTATTTAGTAAAACTGAAAGAAATATCAAATCATTCATGAACAGATGTATAAGTAGGCAGCAGAAGATCAGCAGGGAGTTACATCAGAATCACAAGACAAGGCTATTCCTGTCTTCAGCTCTCAACATGGTACAGCCATAAATAACAAGCTTTCCCCTATGGTATTTGCAGAATTAGAAAGAAAGGCATTGGGTGCAACTCATGTGAATGATCTCGATAAAGGAAATAAGAACCCAGAGAAGGGATATGCATCCCAAGGAAAAGATGAGAAGAATTCCTAGAATGTTGCCATTGACCTAGTAGCCTAAATTGACATTTCTTCCAGGCAAACATAAATGGGAGTTCACTATTTTGTACACATTACCTTTATAGTCCTCAGGGGTATATGATCATTCTCATGGACAATCCTTTACTGACTGTTTCTATAATTTTGTATTTCTCTTTCAGTTCATTGGAAAAAGTGGTCAGTTTGAGACATTAGTTCTTATATTTACACAACTATTAATTTCCCTAAAATATCAAGGAGGAAAGTTTTATCTGTAAAAGAAAATTCGATATTATCAATGAGTTAATGACGGGAAAAAATGTTGCCATATGTAAAAAAATATAGTCATCTCTTCGTCCACAGTTTTCAAGATTACTTAAAAATAAATAATCTTTGATACAAGTGTTTGAAAGCAATGTTACAGAAACTAAAAACTTTAGAAATGTAAGAAAGTGGATTTGAATAAAGCCTTGCTAAAATGATTTGTTACTCTGAGAAATTTTGATCTCCCAATAAGCGCACTCACATTGAACTGCAAACCAAAAAGTGTGAAGCTCAACTTTAACATGGAAACTTTTCATGCTCAAATGGATGATTTCATTATTTAAAATGAGGCACAAAATTTCTTTTGGAAAAAATACTGGGGAAATATTAAGTGTAAATCTCAAAGGATTATTGAAATGGATACATTGAAAGTATGGCCCAATATAAGTAAAAACAACAATGATAATAATTACAATGCAGATAAAGCAGGAATATTTTATAAATTTACTTTAAATGAAATAGTTAAAGGTATAAATTTAGAGGAAAAATAAGTATAGGAAGAAAACTGTTTAACTAGATGAAAGTCTGCATGTGGGAAAGATAAAAGGAACTTATTAGTTTTTGTAAAATATTTAAGCCTTGCGTTTTAAAAATATAAAATTTCTTCTTGTGTCCTAGAAAATCAATGCAAAAGCTTATACACCATTTAAATTCTTGTGTTAAGGAAGTACTTGAAAGTAGCAATTATAAAATTTAGATTGCTATTCACAATTGCCCAATGTATACATAAAATCATCAAACTTCTGTTATTCCTTCCAAATTCAATGCTTATGTTAAACCTTTAGATCAAAGAATGACTCAAAGACTTCGGAGCTACTACAGACAGGAAATAATCTTTATGTTAGACAAAATGGAGTGGAAATTAGAGCTAAAAATTCCAATCATTTATGCCACTTGCTTTATGGCTAATGCTCGGGTATTCATATCATAATCATGCAACCAAAACTGCTTTAAACAAGGATTTGATTATTCATGAGTAGATAATGAGATATATATGATCTTCTACAACCCATTTAACTCAATAAAAAAATTCCACCCAATTTGACAATGTTCCTAAAATTGATAATTTTGTCAATGTTAATGATGATGTTATGACTTCTGGCACTCCAACTTAAGATATAGAATCACAGAAGCATCATAACTCCACTGAATGATGTCTGTGCCTTGACGTGGTGGTGGAGCTTGCGTGTTCCAATGATCCTGAGAGATATGCCGGCGGTAGTTTTTGCTACTAGTAGGGTCTCCCATGCTGGACAGGTCAAAGGTGAGGTTCCTGACGAAATGAGACATCCTGGTCCTCCAGGTTGGTGGTTGGGAGTGAGAGAAATTGCCTCATCCTGTAAAATCCTCAGGGGTTCACTTCTTGGATACGGGTGTTGCAATTCCGAGGTACCTGTGCAATTTTTTTCTTCTTAGCTGCAGGTGACATCAATGTCGAACCCTTAGTAAACATCATTTTTGTTCTATGGACTATAGTACACCCTTCGGCCTCTGCCGTAAGGTATACCGTTTTGGGCTCGGGAATGGGTTCATGTGGATGTGTTGCTAAAAGGGCAGAGCGGCGTGCATCTGTAGTAATGCTTTTAAGAAACATTTGTAGTAAATGGATCCAGAGGTTGAGTCCCTTGGTTGATTTGGTTGGATGGTGGAGAGTGTTTCATATCGAGAAATCCCCCATGGATCCTTGTTGATCCTTGGGCCCTGTGCACTAGGTGCACGTTATGACCCGCTCTACATCATCTAGCTTTGCGAATGACTCCAGCAATTACACTTTTCACGTTAGAAAAGTGTGGGAAGACGGAGCCTGGCGGGGGCTCCGATCGAACTGGAAGTAATCCGTCTTTTCTCATTTAGTGGATACAACATGGAGAGCTCAGATGTGTTATTTCCTACTTCTTCATATTTCCAGAGATACTTCTTCAAAAGGATTGGGTACACCTTCGGATGAAACCCGATCAGCCATTGAAACAACCCCCTTGGGGTTGGATCATGGTAAAAAGGGGGAAAACAGCAACCTTGCTGCGGAAGGAGGTGGAAATGTGAGCCTTGGTGAGCAACACACTGAAACCATGGTTGCGCTGCAAGAAGTACTCTCAAAGTCACAGAGGCGAAAGAGAAAACGCACTCATAGGCAGCAAGACCAGCAGCTACTGAAAGCTGGAGCTGTTGAAGAGAAGGTCGGAGATACCAAAAGACTTATGTCGGATGGTACCACACCAATCTCCAAGAAGCCTGGTCATGGAAAAGAGGCCGACAGACATCCAACCTGGATCATTTGCTCATGCAGTCCAGGTCATTAAGATGGCTGTCACAAAGGATTCCTTCCCTTCTGGTAAGCTAAGCAAGGAAGAAGTTGACCACATCCAGATGGTGATTCTCGATAAAATAGATGAGATTCCCACTAGTGATCAACTTCCTAAGATCCATGGTTCCGGCTTAAATGCGGGAGACTTAGTTCTTCAGTGCGATGATGCTACAACTGTGAAATGGGTTAAGAAAATCTTTCACAATAACAGACAGGTTTTAGGTGAGGCACTCAAAGTCATGAGTGCCAATGATCTACCTAAACCAGTCAAGGTGGTGGACTTCAAGACCAAGGATGTCTACACCAAGAAGCCGAGCGTTTTGCTGAAACAGCTTAACCGTTTCAACCCGGAGTTGAAGTCGGAGGAGTGGCGTATTCTGCAAAATTTTGTGGAACCCCTCTCTGTAAGATGGATCTTCGAGGTGGATTCGGAGGCTGCGGAAGCTATACGTAAGGCCAACTTTGGTGCATACACAGGTTTGGACCGAGGAATCTTCAAGATACTTTGGGACCCAAACGAAAAGCCCAAAGGGAAGATGGAGAAGGAGGTTCAGCCAGAAGATCAGGCAACCTTCTCTCAGGTAATTGTCACAAATGTTGATACTGACTTACCTAAGCTTGACGAATTAGAAATTGTCTCCAGCTCTGCATTCTATCTTGCCACTATCCGATGATGAGCTGGAAATACGTATGCAGGACTTCGAGTACGATGTTGTGCTTGACACTGACCATTCTCATGATACTGGGAAGACCACTTCTTCCTAGTTTCCGCTGTCCTTTCTTTGGTTTTTATTTTTGGTTATAGACAGTATTAATGTTGTGCAGATTAACCTGCACCATAGTCGTTCAGCCTCTGCTATTCTTGGCAAGAAGATGATGAATGGTAAATTTGATATTGCTCTAATTCAGGAACCCTGGATCCGAAATAATAAAATTCTGGGTCTAGGGATTAAAGGCTATAATGTCTTTTATGATACATCTTGTATCAGACCTAGAGCATGGTGTCAGACCTAGAGCTCAATGCCCTACACTTAGTGGAATTCCTTAACGGTGATAATGTTGCCGTCAGTGTGAATTTTAAATCCAATGAACATAAGGATGAGTTTATCTTTGCATCTGCTTATCTTCCTTATGAAAAAAGGGAAACTTTCACTAAAGTGACTACTAGTCTTATTAAGCACTGTAGTGTGGGAAAAAGACTCATCATTAGTTACGATGCTAATGCTCACCCCACTGTGTGGGGCAGCAGTGACTGCAACCGACGTGGTGATGATCTTTTAGAACACATTCTTAGCTCTAATCTTTTTATTCTTAACAAGGGCAATAAGCCTACTTTTGTTACAATAAACCGTAGGGAAGTCATAGGCTTAACCATATGCAATAATATTGCATATGATAATGTAATTAATTGGAATGTTTCAGATGATATAACTTTGTCTGATCATTGCTTAATTACTTTTTCTGTTAAAGGTCTCTCAAGATTAAAAACAGAAGGTAGGAACCCAAGAACAAATTAGGTTTCCCACAAGGAAGATCTGCATGCCGGGTTTGCAAGTGAATCCGGTAAATATTCTTCAACAGATGAGTTGGATTTGGCTGTTGACCAGGTGCAACAGGCCATTATCCTCTCCTATCATAATAATTGTAAGACCACCAAGGTTTAATCCCGAAGGCTGGTCCCTTGGTGGTCAAAAGAACGTAGCTACGTTCGTAGTAAGTGTAGAAAGTTCTTTAACAGAGTCAAAAAGAATGGCGAATGACAGACTTATAAAACTGCCCTCACTTCCTATAACAAGGAGGTAAGAAACTCCAAGAGGAATTCCTGAAGAAACTACTGCGATAGCATTAAGGACATTTCTGCCACTTCAAAGCTAGTAAAGATTATGTCTAAAGACAGAAACTGTAGCCTAAATACCATTAGGTTTCCAAATGGTGGTTTTTCTGGGACTGGGGAATGGACCCTTGCTGAACTGTTCAGGGTTCATTTTCCGGTTGCAGAGATGAATAACCATAACACTATTCCTACTGCTCGCTCCACTCCTACCTGTAATAGTAGTGAGTGGGGTATTGCTAGGAGGGTGGTTACTCTGGACATGGTTAACTGGGCAATTAATTCTTTCAAACCCGATAAAACCCAGGGGATTGATGGCATCATTCCGATTCTTCTTCAGGAGGGAATTGAGATGCTTGCTCCTATTCTCTGTAGAATCTACAGAGCCTGTATTGCTTTTGGATACGTGCCGTCTGCCTGTCGGCATACTAAGGTAATCTTTATTCCCAAGACTGGCAAAGACAATTATTATGAAGCCAAGTCCTTCAGGCCTATTAGCCTTACGTCTTTTCTTCTAAAGACTATTGAAAAGCTTATTGACAGGTATATTGAGTAAGAGATTCTGGCTTCAATGCCGCTGTCTAACTCTCAACATGCCTATCAACCGGGTAAATCTACGGATACTGCCCTTTACAGTCTCTCCTTTATACTGGAGAGAAACTTAAATGCTAAGGAAATTGCTTTAGCTATTTTTCATAACATTGAAGGTGCTTTTGATAAAGTGCCCATTGATACCATCCTACATGCTCTTGATAGGAAAGGTGTTGATATGACGATCTCTTACTGGATCAAGAATTTGTTATCTAATAGGTACATCTGTGCATCTTTACTTGGTGATAATATGACAGTGCATGTTTTGGCAGGCTGTCCGCAGGAGAGTGTTCTCTCACCAATTCTTTGGTGTTTAATTGTAGACTCTCTTTTGGAGAACATAACTAGTTCTGGTGTATCCTGCGTCGGATATGCTGCTGATGTTGTAATCATTGCTAGAGGCAAATTGGGTAATATTGTCTCTGACATGATGTCCACTGCTCTTAGGAGTGTTGAGTCAGGGTGCAAAAACGCAGGTCTCTCTGTTAATCCGCAAGACTGCTGTGGTTGCGTTTACAAAAAAACGTATTCTTAACTTAAGAGACATTTGCTTCTTTGGTCAGAAGCTTATTTGCTCCAAGGAGGTAAAATTCCTGGAATTTACTTTGATATGGGTCTTAATTGGAAGAGACACTTTGAATACTGCATAACTAAAGCTAGAAGAATTTTCTGGTCATGTAGAAATGCTATTGGGAAAACCTGGGGATTGAATCCCAAGGCTATCCGTTGGATTTACTCTATGGTAATCTGTCCCATCATTACCTATGGCTCCATTATATGGCGATCTAGAATTAAATGTGAAACTGCTAAATTAGATTTAATTGGACTTCAAAGGATGGTGTGTATTGCGATCTCTGGATGTTTGAAAACCACTGCTACTGCAACTCTTGAACTTTTGCTTGGATTGCACCCACTCTACATGCACATTGAAACTGAGGCTCTCATATGCATGAACAGACTTAAATATCTGAAACACTGGAAAAACTACTCAAAGTGTTTATCTTGGAATAATCTAAACAGTAATGTTATAAATCATCCTTATTTCCATATGCCATCTGATGGCATTCTTGTCAGATATACGTTTGACAAGCCATATGAAATTCAGGTCCCTTCACGCGATAACTGGAAGAGAACTCCTACAATAAGAAGAAATGTGTTGTATGGTATACTGATGGCTCTAAGCTAGGCACTAGTACTGGTGCAGGAGTATGCTGTCCGGATGATGGTACAAAATTATTTTACCCTCTTGGCAGCCACGCTACTGTCTTTCAGGCTGAGGCCTTTGGTATTCTAATGTGTTGTAGAATTTGCTCCGACAGAAACTATAGGAGCAACCAAATCCTTATCTGCTCCGATAGTCAGGCTGCTCTTATGGCTTTAGGGAAGTCTACTATGACGTAATCCCTTGTCTGGGAGTGCTATACTGCACTTTGTAAGCTTGTTAGCAACAATCAAGTAAGTTATACTTTACTGGGTGCCTGGACATTCAGGCAATCCAGGTAATGAAATGACTGATGAATTGGCTGGAAGAGGTTCAAGTACACCTTTTGTTGGTCCCGAGCCAGCTTTGGGTGTTCCGAATGAACTGACTAGAAGAACTGTCTATGACATCTTCAGAAAGCTTCAGGGCGAGAACTGGCGTAATACTAAGGGCCAAAGGCAGGCGAAAGAACTAAACTGTAAGTGTACTAGCATGCATCTAAAGGAATTACTCAAGCTCAGTAGAATTGGCATCAGAAGGGCTGTTGGTCTCCTTACTAGGCACTGCACCCTTAAAAGACACCTAAATATTATGGGTGTAATTAAGGATTCGTTATGTAGAGGCTGCAATTATAGCGAAGAAACCGCCGCACACATACTATGTGAATGTGAGGTGTTCTTCGCCCATAGGTTCGAACACTTGGGTCGACATGTGATCGAGCCCTGGGAGTTGTATGACATTCCTGTCAAGTGCCTGCTGATTTTTGCTTCGGCTACTGGTCTCTTTTCTTAGGGACCTCCTCATTTCAGGGAATAGTACAATAGACCTCTGGTCGCTGTGCTGGGCTCTCCTGAAGCCACCCACCTTCATGCCATTCCTTCAAGACATCATAAACTACAAGAAAATGATAAGGGAACAGATATCAACAAAAATTTGAGTACCACAATCATAATCCATAGCAATCAAGTTAGACAATCTTCCATAATTTTCTGAAACAGCGAAGGATACTCTTGGTCAAGTGTTTAATGCAATAATGTTATTTGATAGAAAAACATGGAAAACCAATATAAAACAAAACAGATTACTATAGACATATTTTTCAAGAAACTTTAAAATAAATTCTACATTGAGATTAATTATAATATATTATGAAACTATGCATATATACCTTACTGTTAATTATACATTCTATAATTATAGTTGCATAATTTCCATTTTTATTAATTTAATCAAAATGTTGCGATATTGCTTAATATGGAGATATATTACATTCATATAAATAGTTATTGTATCAGCATAATATCCCATAAGTTCAAATTATATACAGGGTGACCCAAAAACATTGACCTCGGCTTTTATTCCTTCAATATTGATCTTAGACATATATAATAAATTACAAAGTTGCGTAAAAAAAAGGTACAGAATTTTATGAAATCGATTAAAATTTTCAAGAGAATTAAATTTTAAGAAATACAAAATTTAAATTTTTATACGGCCCCCATACAAAAACATTTCCAATGAGTAAAATGTGCCCCATACACTAATAAGGTGATGTACAAAATTTCAGCATTTTATCATAAAACGTCCCAAAGATATGAAAAGACAAAAATGCTGACTTAAACCACTTTTCGATGCATCGACATGGGTTCTGGGGGGAAAAATTATGTCGGCAGATCGCGTTTCATGGGTCATACATAAATTACGAAAGAAAACAATGATTACTTAAATAAATATTAATTTTGCCATTTATCGGTACAAAAGTATCTACACTGTGTAGAAATAATAACTTTACTCAAAGATTACAAAGCTTGTTCAAAATGCTTTCCATCCATGCCAAAAATCCATTAAAGATAAGAGGCAGATATTATTTGCCTATGATGCATTTCTGCGCTGCGTCATTTGCACTCTTGCTGTAAACATTTACATTTTAATTTGTGATTAATCCCTCATCAACTTTGTTTAAACATATCTCTGGGACTTATGATAAAATGCTGAACTTTTGTACATCACCTTATTAGTGTATATATTTTACTCATTGGAAATGTTTTTGTACGGGGGGGGGGGGGGCGTATAAAAATTTTAATTTTGTATTTCTTCAAATTCAAACCCCTGAAAATTTTAATCAATTTCATAAAATTCTGTACCTTTTTTACGCAACTTTGTAATTTATTATATATGTCTAAGATCAATATTTAAGGAATAAAAGCCGAGTTCAACGTTTTTGGGACATCCTGTATATTATTGCAGCAGAACAGATTTAATGAGTATCTAGATTTAGAAAGGCATACTTTTTTTACCCAGACAATCCAACCTACCCGAAGGTGTTGTTGTTGAAACCCAGACCGTCCGACCTAGCAGAAAGGTGTAAGGTAACTGTTTGGACGATCGGGAAGTGCCACCCAATTTAGACCGGAACCCAGTGGGGGAGGCATCCACAGGGACCTACATACATAGGAAGGTGTTGTTGTTGTTGTTGTTGAGACCCAGACCGTCCGACCAACCAGAAAGGTGTAAGGTAACTGTTTGGACGGTCGGGAAGTGCCACCCAATTTGGACCGGAACCCAGTGGGGGAGGCATCCACAGGGACCGTACCCTCCTTCCCCTACCACCAACCTCTCGGAAGGACTTACGGACCCACATGTTTAACGTGATCGTACTCCGCGGGAACACGGCGGCAGTTTTTGGCAGTGGCTGGAATCGAACCCGGGCCTGCCGAGTGCAACTCCAGCGCGCTAACCAATGGGCTACATAGGAAGGTGTTGAAGACCCAGACCGTCCGGCTCGTCAACAAGGACTTGAGCAACAATTTGGACTCACATAGGAAGGTGTAACATAACTCTTTGGATGAATGAGATAGTACTACCCAATTGAAACTGAAACTCAAGGGGGGGTAGCAACCACTGAGACCGTACCATCTTTCCCCTAAGACAGGCCACACATTGAGGACGTACGCTGCATCATGCAAAATGTGGTTCTTCTTCTTCAGTGGCCTGACGCCCCAGGATGGGCCCTTGCCTTCCGCAGTATAGAACTCCAGGCTCCCCTATCCCTGGCCAAAGACCTCCAGTTCAAAACTTTTAAAATTTTAAAGTCCTTTTCCACACAGTCAAGCCATCTGAGTTTAGGTCTTCCTCTTTTACGGGTGCCGAATGGTCTGGCCGAAAAGATCTTTTTTGTTGTACGGCTTTCGGCCATCCTGCACAGGTGACCCACCCATTTAATTCTCTGAATCGTGATGTAATTGACTATATCTGGTTCTTTAAAAGACTTATAAAGTTCAGAGTTAGTTCTTCTTCTCCAGATGTTGTTACAATTTAAGCCACCAAAAATACCTCTCAATATTTTTCTCTCAAAAACAGAAATGATATCTTTAACTTTTTCTGTCATTGCCCAAGTCTCAGCAGAGTAGGTAAGAATGGATCTCATTAAACTTTTGTAGATTATAATCTTCGTTTTTCTGCTGATGAAGTCAGACTTTAAGTACCTTTTAAGGCCGAAAAAACATCGGTTAGCAGCTGTAACTCTACCACGAATTTCGGGCATAATGTCATTAAGAGTATTAACTTCAGATCCTAAATATCTGAAGTTGCTTACAGTTTCAAACTTGTAAACCCCAATTTCGAAATAAGGACAGTCATAATTACCACAGGGCATATACTCAGTTTTATTTTGATTAATAGTTAGATGCATTTTACTGGCTGCGGCCTCTAAAGATGTGAAAAAATGTGGTTCAGTTGGAACAATTATTACTACATATTGCTCACATATTGAAGACACATGGCTACATACTGCACTAGAGACTCAGAAAACCAGTTTTCTCCAGGTGCAGATATGAGCATCATACAAGACACAGTGCACAACATTCTATGTATCTTGCATCTTCAATGTGTGGCCTACCTATCACCTCTAAGATGGACTTTCAAACCTGCAGATTTAACATGCCCACAACTCTGCAAATGCAAAGATAGTGTGGGGTAGTATCAAGGATTGAACCTGGGTCTACCATGTGTGATCCCAGTGCCTTAACCACAGGATTATCTCAGCCTAAGGCATATTTGTTGGTGCTGAGCTGCTTGTTATAACTGGGTCCTACTATATAAACATTACAGAAGGATCAAATACAAAATTAAAAGCAATTTCAAATACAAAAACACTGAAAAGAATAAATAATAATATATGATAATGGTTAGATCCCGAAAGTGCTAAAGACTTAAGTAATATATATGCCTAAAAATTTAGTTTCAATGGTTTCTAAGTGTTTTCTTCATTATGCCAGTTTTATAAATAACTCATGAGAAGATCATAGGGATGGGATCCCTAATATGTAAAAAATAGCATTTTGTTTCTGAAAAGTAATCACAAGTGGTTACATACAGCAGAAACCCTCATAACTGGCTCTTCGCCATTAATAATTTGACAGTTTAAATTTGATCTGTATAAATTAGTTTTCTGTGATCTGCAGATATTCATTGGCCTCATGCAGATGCATAGCAAAATGGGGAGGGGAATCAGAGAGGGTCATCTACTACAGGAGCACCAGTCAATAGGAGCACTGCAATGGATAGGATATTAAAAAAAAACCTTTCCTGAAAAAAAAGCATGCACATTTTGATAAATTTATTTTTTAAGTTTCAAATTGCAATAAGTTGTATTTTGTTAAGTTTCAAATTTTAATAGGTGTTATTTTTATAAAAATAGCTAAAAAGTAAAATCTTTATTAAAATTACAGAGTAAAACAATAAATAATGCCATTACCAATTTGTTTTAATGCATTTTTTTAACCAATATTTTACTTTTTAGCTTTTTGTTAGCTTGTTTTCTTGTTGGACAACTGCATCGACATGCCAAATTTGAATGTTATCATATGTTATATATGTAGTTCAGATTTATATAGGAGATCAGATTTATGTAATATTTAATACCAATGCCAGCAACATAATTTTGGGGAGCTCCTCCTAGTACTCTTTATTTTACAACATATTGCATTTTTCATAAATTTTTTATGCAACCCAGGCTCCTATCCTTAAAAGTTTTTCAAATTTACATATTTATTTATTTATTTTCAGTTCATTTTATGAATATTTTAAACATGCATGATCTAATATTTATGATACTAATTATTTTCCAACCTTGTTTAAAGTTATACCAATGTTTTTCATATTTGTTTTCCATGACATGCTAAAACATTCATTTAGCATGTAGCATTTGGAGGTAATTTTAAATCCATTTTTTACACAACAATTTAAACATTCAAGATTTTTCAGATTTTAATTTTTAGAAAAATTGCGATTATTTCTGATGTTACTTACCCCTTCCCCCATTTTTGTTTTCAAGTTTTCATGAATTGAACTTTTTATTCTCTAATTTCCCAAATAAAACACCATTTCTAATAATTTATTGCTTTTCACTTTCCTTACACATAATGTACATTTATGCATATACAATACTTATTTTATACATTACATTATGTATAAAAAATATTGTAATGGAATCGAAAATTCGAATTTGAGTTTTTGGAGAAAGAGCATGTTTCAATTATCCCTTAAGGTTACATTGAATCCAATGTTTTTGAGGTGATGTCTGTGTCTATGTGTCCCCGAGTCTGTGGATGCAATATCTCATGAATGAATAAAGCATTTGGAATGTTACAATTTATATGATCTATGTATACTGAACCTTGTTGATTTTAAATGTGATTAAACATTTGGAAGCCCTTCAAATTTTGAAATGATTTTTTTTTAAATAAGGGTATTAAATGGTATTAAATAAATAATCATTCTAAATGTAATTTTGTATTTCAAAATGAATGATATAAATATTAGAATGCTAATTTGTACCACTCCCGAGATATCACACATTTTTCAAATTAATGTATTTTAAAAATAACATAAAAATAAACAGAATTATTATCAAATATGTAACACTTGGCAATAAATTTGGAAACTTCGGTAACTAATTTGGAAAAATATTGCCAACTTGTTGACTTTTTTTAATTTAGTGCAAAACTGACATTAAAATTAAGATAATAATGCCAAATTGATGAATTAATAATTAAAATGTTTTAATATAGTGAAATATATTTCTTAAGAGATGTTAGCCATATTTCCAATTGTCAGGTTATATTTGCATGAAATATAAGTACCAGTTCAAAATCATTTTACATGTTGTCATCCAGAAAAGGGCTAAATGTCAGTGAACTTTTCAATATTAAAAACACTGTGCCAAGGATCTTGTCCATCATTATTTTGCATTGAAAAAACTTTCATCATGTAGGGAAAGTCATGTGCTTCCCACATCAGATTTTTTTTTATGATTAAGGAACGAGCCACAAATTTTTGTTTAAATTAAGATATATTGTTAATAATTTGTGATGATTTTTCATCCCTTTATATTCCTATTTTTATATTTTAATCACTAATCTTTCAATCATTGCAGTCACGATATTTCGATAATTTTATCCATCATTTTATTGGACATTATGGACATAGCAACTATTTGTAGTTTTAAATTTCACAATTATTTTAATTTCATAACAATTACATTCTTTACCATCGTGCAGAAATTTTACTTTTTTTTTAAATATTTCAGTATTTAAAAGATATAATGTTGCAATTCTAAAAAAAGAAATTGGATATGACATTAAATAATATAACATTATATATATATATATATATATAACATTGGATATAACATTATATATATATATATATATATATATAAGAAAAACAGGTTTGAAGATCCAATAAAAGAAAAGTGAGAAGCTGTAACACGAAAATTCAACTATCTAACAGGCTTACGAAATAGAAGTATAAATCAACAAACCTTCAAGCAAATGGAAAAAAATAAAAAAATAAATAAATAAAATAAATATCGAATCAACAAGACAAAGAAAAGTATCAAAATGCTAAGGTACAGAATCGAAAAAAGAATAACAAACGAAAACAATCACAAACGCGATACACGTGGACAGGGCTCTAAGCCTAAATCATGAATTGTTCACTTCTACAAAAATCGTAATCATGTACAAGTTTTTTGTAGAAGCAAACACCAAAATGTATGTTTCTGAAGAAATAGATAGATTATATCTATAAACTACTTCTACTTGGACGACATGCATAAATAACCGGCCGCCCATCTTGCTGCTCCATTTCCTTGGACGAATCGGACGGCCTGGGCTTTCAACATACATAAATAAGAAAAATAAAAAGAAAAATGGATACCAAAAAACTGACTGAAAAAACATACTAACCTAGTAAACACGGTAACACAGAAAGAAGTGACAAGTGTTGCCATGCACAAAGGAATAAGATATACTGTTGCCATTCGTAAGAAATACATAACAATAATACGAAAAGACATGTACAAGAGATAATATACCAATATATATATATATATATATATATATATATATATACACAGTTATATTAATTGATTTTAGATTACCAAGTAAGTCCAACACATTAATGTAAAATGTATCATATTTTTGTTTGACTTTTCTATATATATATACAGCCATTAATGTCAGACACTCTATGTTGCATTTAAAGAAATAGAATTTGCATTAGGTTTAGGAATTTGTATTGGGTTTAATTTAAATATAAATGCACATTTGTACTACAAAAAGTGAAAAGTAAGATGAAACTGATATATGAAAATGAAAAAAAAAATTGAAATTGCATACACTTGTATTTATGTGTACACATGTATTTATTGATTTGAAATATAAAATATTTAGCTTCTTGCCACAGCTACATAGGCCACATGGAAATGATTTTTTTTTTCTTTTTTTTTTAGAATTTTAAATTGAAAATTCTAAAAGAAAAAAGTAATAATCTATTATTTTTTGTTGTTGTTTTAATCTGTTGGTATAATTCTACAAAAATCTACTGGTTTTCATGCAAAATATTTAATATTTTGACAGCTTTAGGTTTTAGACACTTTAATATGCTTTTGGACAGTTTCAGACAGTTTTGGATGTCTAAAACCCAACCCTGCAATTAATGGTGAAATTCTTGCAATCTAGCTTTATAATTAATGGTAAATAGTTGGCCTTAAACATGTTATTTTAGCTAGCATCATCCTCCTTCATATCCTCCATATAATTGCCTGCAGGCCGTACAAATGTATTAGGTCAAAATGGATCAACAATACATTCTTTTTTAGCAATTTATATACGAAATAAAATATTACCAATATTTTGAATTCAGGAATATTAACATATTTTTTTTTAAATCAAATTTCCTCAAAAGGCTAAGAATTTAAACATTATGAAATAAATACAATGATAAATTTTACTATAAAAATAGTTGCTACATTCATAATGTCTGATAAAATGATGGGAAAAAAAATTACCAAAATATCATGATCATAATTGAAAAATTGAAAAATAAATGATTAAAACAGAAATATAAATTAACACAAAATCCTCTATAATTACAGGTAATAAATCTTGAATTAAAGAAAATTAGTGGTCAGCCCCTGTAACTATAAAAAATAGCAACAAATTATTGCAAATGGTCCCTTAATTTGAGAAAGTAAAGAAATAAGAGATCAATATGAGAAAACATAGAAAAGAGGGATACAAGCAATAGTGGAAACAATCGGTTAGTTTGGTACAAAATAAGACCTGAAATAAATCTTGAATACATTGTTGTGGGAAAAAATGGATATAGAATTGCCCCAAAAAGTAAGTAGTGTTTACCACAAATGCAAACACTAGTGATAAGTTTTCAAATTTAATAAATAGCTAAAATGAGAAAACAGAAATTATAAATGTATGTTAATTAATATTGCTCTCTAAAAAATATAAATTTTTCTGTAAAATGTTTGCTCTTATTATTTTCAGAAAAAAGTTATGAGTTTTGTTTTTCATTGCAAATCTACCCCAATATTTCGAAATTCAATTCCACTATAGCTTTATTAAAGGTACATTTTTCTCCTTGATTATGGAACCCTGGCAAGAGCTTTTAGGCATTACAGTGAAACCTATGTGTAAATTAATAAGTAGCAAGCAATATTAAAAAAATAATAATATCAACATAATTGTACAGTAAATCATTTTGTTAATATAGCTACTGAAGGAGAAAGGGAATTATTGAGTTTAAACAAGTATCAGTATGATAAAATATTGTTAAATAAGGTTAAAATATTTTAGTTTAAATGAGTTATTAATATTTAATTAGATGCAGTAATATTAAACAGATTGTTTCACACAGTTTCTTCATAGCATTATATCTGTATTTAGCAATGATGAGTAAAATACCATTTTTACAATGTGGCGTCAGTGGTTTCCAATACAGTTTCATTTGTGTTTAAAATTAAAAATTTTCAAAAACTTATCTTAAAAAATCAGGGAATTTTGTTATATTGTTGGAATGGCAACCTTAGAAATAACATAACATGGCACAAAAAATGGGACCTGCACTATTTAGTACAGACCACTGAACCTCAGTTGTCACTGGTGCTGCAGACAAGTCACTTTTATCTCTAAATTCTACCATGCGATATGAATTCTGTTTATGCAAAACATGCATGCAAATCGGGAACCCTGGTCCAGTACTAAAATAGCCATATTAAGTTTTATACTCTTATTCTAATTCTATTTCTTTGCATGTATTATTTAGTACAGACCACTGAACCTCAATTGTCACTGATCTTGCGGACCAGTCACGTTTATCTCTAAATTCTACCATACCATATGAATTCTGGTTAAGCAAAACATGCATGCAATCGGGAACCCTGGTATAGTACTAAAATAGCCATGTAATAAGTTTTATATTTTTATTCTAATCCTATTTCTTTGCATGTAAAGCAAACAAGATCCTTTTTGCTATTTACATGGCTATGTCATTTGAAATCAATGTTACCTATATATTTATCAATCTACGAACTTAAATAGCTTCTCACAAATAGTAATACCTGAAGTTTGGAAATTTTTTCATGAAATCAAAGAAATTCTACATCAAAGGATGGGAGAATCTGTTTCAATAAAGTAAGTCAAGGTGTCGGGACAAAGGCATACATATTGGAGGAAGGATACAAAGAATCCTTAATAAATGGTGCTATAGTTTAGTGTTTGTTCTGCAGATTATTCAAAAATAACGTAACAGATAGGTATTTAGTTTTGGAATATTTTCTTTTATTCCTCAGCTGAAAATTTGTCTGCAGAGGTTAAAGATTAATCTATAATGTACGTCACCCATCAACCCTACATTCTGCTATAGAACTGCATGCATGTTTTTTCTTTTTAACTTTCTTGTTAGTTTGCTAAATATAATTTTAAATAATTTATCTGCCAAGTAATTTGTTCAAATACAAATTAATAATACCCAATTCCTTTTTATTAAGTAGAATCTAATGGAGGTAAGAAATGCAATGGATATAACAAGTTTTTTAATCATACCTACTTAATTCAATTTTCTCTTAACTAGCTTATACTCAGCCACAATTAAACTAGTTAAGAGGAGTTCTACTATATCTGCAAACACTTTAATATATGCATATAGAAAATAGTTTTTACTGTTCTAATAAGATGAATAATATATGCACACTTTAAACATCTCAATAATAATCAACAAAAAAGGGGACATTCAGTATGAAAATATTTCTTGAACAGTAACTATTTAGGGCCCACTAGCCAGTAACCTAGATCCCAGATTTTCAGATTTAGTATGAGTGAACATATGTTTAGTCAATGCACGCTTACGAATAAATGCCTTCTGACACACCTCACAAATAAATGCTTTTTCTCCTGTATGAAGAAGAAAATGATCTCTCAAACCATTCTTTCTTTTAAAACGTTTTCGGCACACCTCACAAACGAATGGTTTTTCACTTGTATGAGTACGAATATGCTTAGTCAAATTATACCTCTGATTAAATCCTTTCTGACATATGTGACAAATAAATGTTTTTCCACCTGTATGAACAAGCATATGTTTAGCTAAATTAGAATTATCACCAAATTTTTTACAGCACAATTCACAGGTGAATGGTTTTTCACCTGTATGCGTACGGATATGGTTAGTCAAAGTATGCTTCTGTTTAAAACCTCTCTGGCATACCTTACAAATAAAAGGCTTTACACCGGTATGTGTACGGATATGTTCTGTTAAATACTTCTTTTTGTTAAATCCCCTCTGGCACACTTCACAAATAAATGGTTTTTCACCTGTATGTGTACGACGATGACTTATCAATGAACCCTTTTGTGCATAACCTTTCTGACACACCTCACAAACAAATGGTTTTTCACCAGTATGAGTACGGATATGACCAACCAAGTGAGACTTTTGACTAAATGCTCTACCACACACTTCACATGTGAAAAGTTTTTCTCCAGTATGAGCACGGCTATGAAAAATCAATGTAGACTTTCGTTTAAATTTTTTCTGGCACACATCACATGTGAATGGTTTTAAATCAGAATGAATACAAACATGATCCATCAATGCACCCTTTTCTGCATAACTTTTATGGCACTGTTCACAATTGAATGATTTCTCAGACATCATAAAAAGATCCAAGATATTATATTTTACATAGAATCATTTCTAGCACACATCATAATATATCTTTTCAACAGTACAATTAAAATCTGACTATTTATATCACTTGTTATAATATGCTTTACGACACATCTTACAATACAACTGCTCTTTATACGTTCAAAAACACTTCTGTTCAAATCATTCATTGAAATACTAAGCATTGTGGAAGATTTTGACATATGACATTTCATGAATGGGAGAAAAATACGAATTAAAATGATTTCTGTTCATCTTGAAGTTTGTATACATGTCATGACTATTCTACAAGTAAATTTTTAATATATGCCAAATTGTATCAGACCATGAGGATAAATTTTTAGAAAAAATATCTTTTCCAGTACATATCACAAACAAATCTTATTTTGTAGTTTGTTTGAGTAAGTGTGGTGGCATGGATTAAATGTTTCTATGCAAAATTTAGAAATAAAAATATTTGCCAATGCGTGAAAAGGTAATAAATATTCAAAAAATTCATATCGCCGTGATCTTTTGTTCTAAATACAAGATTTTTGACATTGTGAACACAATAAATTCATATGCGGTGAGCATCTTCAATATTCGCCACTAACAAAAGTTTTCAGTTAACATTAACAGAGAAAGCACACTTAGTGTCAAATTTTTCTTTTAAGCCTGCCTCACATGTATAAAGAGTTATATATCTGCTGATATTCAGTACATAGCAGAACACCCATAATTGTATACAACTGCAGGAAAATAGAAATACTGATCACAATCTACAAACGTATTGCCCACATCTCTAATCAAATCAAACAGCAGCTGCTTTTTTTTTTTAATTTTGCAATAAATAAACATTAGAAACACCGAAAGAGAAAACCCCATCAAAGAAAAATACAAGTAGAAAATCAATATAATAAACAATAGTTCTTTTTTATTCCTAGAATTCGAATCATTCCTGACATAAAATTCGTGAATTTCATTTGAACGACTCAAACCCAAGATGTACGACGCGACTGAAGGAGCGGCAGCATCCTGCAATCAGGAGCATGAGTCTCGCGCATGTTCACAATACCAACAATTTCCAGAATTTTCCCCTTTCTGATTGGAATAGATGAGTTTCATGTGACATCACGTTCGCGATTTCATTGCACAGCGGCCATGTTCTTTGTAACAAAGGTCTATCCATGCATCACAGATGATTTTTAGAAATTTACAATCATTTAAAACATAATTTTCAGTAGGCTATATCAATATTTATCTTCTCTTAGGATTATTTAGCACAAATATACATAAAAAGATGTGTTTTGATGACAAAAATTTCATATTGCTGCTAGAAGCATATATGCAGAATATTTGATTTTGGAAGTTCACTAAAGGAATTGGGTTAGTTACATTTAAAATTATTTTGTTGGCATCTATCCTTGTATTATGTAATCATATCTGTGCCATCAAAGTTTGTTTATTTAATTGAGCTATTTTTATTTCATGCACTTAAAACACCCATATTGCAAGGCTTTTATTAGTAATATATATTGAGTTGTAAACTTGTACAGTAATATAATGTACAGTAAGCTGGCTCATTTATATATAAAAAAGGTCGGTTGTTCTGTTGCTGTATTAGTTATTATTGAAGATATGCAAGAGAAAACAGGCATAATTATGTATAACATAAGTTACTCTGTAGAAGTGATCTATTTGTTTTTTTCTTGGGTATATATTTCCATTGAACATCTCTTTTAATATTCTTGCACAGTTATTGATATACCACATAAAGCTAGCAATCGTAGGCTGAAAATTGTTTAAATTTGTCTTTAACCCTTTCGGGACGGCGGCATTCCGAAACTACCGTGGCCCAAAGGACGAAGCGCTTCGTTTCCGAAATGTGCGTAAAAGACGGCTACTTTTTTGCGCTAAGCCTTACTCTCGAAAAAAATTCACTAAAAATCACCCGTTCAACACAGCATTCTACTTTTTTCAGGAAGAAAGGAAATACTTATTTTCTATTTGATGTATATTTTTTATTCAAATTTTCTTTTATCAAAATATTAAAAATTTTAGTGTATATATGTTTTAGGTACAGATGGATAATTCTTTGGCATGTCCTTCCGATTTTTTAAAACTGTACCACATATATGCGTATTCTTAGACAACAAATACTTTGCAAGTACAGGAGAGGTAAAAAATTTATCCAAAAACAAAGTATATCCTTTTCCTGAAAGTTCACTTAGAAGTGTTTTCACAACGCGTTCTCCATATCCACCATCAGAGCTTGATAATCCCGTGTCCTTTCCAGTATACACAAGGAAATTCCATTTATGGCCTCATTCCGATTCTGACGATTTATATATTTTTATTCCATATCTGGACCTTTTCGATGGGATATATTAACGAAATCCCAGCCTTCCTTTCCATGAGAACATAAATAACCTAATCATTTCATTGCCGCACATTCTTTTACCCCCCCCCCCCCCTCAAAAAAAAACCTCTCTTATATTCCTCTAATTCAACAACCAAATCAATAAAAGACAAAATCAGTACGAGACCCGGAACTCAATTATAAAATTGTTGATGCTATGAGAAGTGCTATGTTTACTTTACAGAACCATGTGTTTCACCGCTCCAAATGGAGAAATAATTCATTGGATTCTCCTTGTGCCAAGGTCAAACATCTACAAAATACATTTAAGTTGCTTCCACGGGCATTTAGCGCCATCTAGGAGACAAATACATTCAAACTAAAACGTTCCACATAGAAACACCCATACGTGCCAGTCGTCCTTTAGGGTAAAATTTCCTCCGGCCCGCGGGAGTGCCGTTCGTCCTTGACTGCAACTTCACAGCTGGCGCGTATGCGTGCCACTCGTCGCGAAAGGGTTAAAATGCTTCTCCAAACTGCAATAAACCAAATCATACAATAACTTGTAAAAAGTCTGTATATTCAGCTTTATTTAATGCAATTTTGTCTTCGATAAGAAATGACAAACAGATTATGCATTGTTATTTATATTAAACTTGTGAGTGTTGGCAAGTAAACTATGAAGTGAAATTTCTTGCCCTGCATATAGATTATGAAACTAGGAAACGTGAAAAAACTTGCTTGTAGTGAACATTTTGTATCGCAAAGTGCAATCGGTCGAGTTCATTCATAATCCTCGGATTTTTTCTATATTTTTAAGTCTATATATTAAAATAGAAAAGCATATGTATTTTCTGATGAATACATATTTAGAATTTTAAAAAAATTAGGTAATATGAATTTTTTTTAAATTGTTGTGTAAAATTGTTTATACAAGCATCTTTTCATATCTGAATATATGTGATGTCGTACAAAGGATGTGAAAATTTGAACTTTGAGTTTAATACATAAGGAAAGTATTGCGACTGGAATCAAATATTTGAATATTTTTCTTCTGATTTACACACTTTTAGCAACACTGAACTATACATAACATCTGGAAAACACTCCCATTACAGATATCAGCATCCATGGACCAGTTTTGGCCTTATTATATTGTCAGTTCTCATGGAAGATAACACAAATTGTGACTTATAACAAGTTTTTTGCTATCATTGCAGATATTGTTTATTCCATGTTGACGAGCACATAAGTGAAAAACTGGTCCATGAATTCTGGTATCTGCAATACGAGTGTTTTCCAAATTTTGGGGATGATTCTTATAAATGGCTTTTGTGATTCTATACATAATATATTCCAAATTATGTCAGTGTGTGTAACAGGGCTGCCCTCCATATGGATATCCAAGATATTGTGTTTCTTATATAATTTTTCATGCTGAATCATATTTCCATCATTGGAACTTTACAACTTCTGCCCCCTCCTCCAAAAAAGACTTAAAACAGTGTATGTCATGTGCAAACAATGTATGTTTGTGTGTGGACACAATATCTCAAAAACAAATTGAACAATTTGTATAAATTTTAGTATAATTTTAGTAAAGAACATTATAATGGAATTGAAAGTACTTCAAAACTATAAAGTATTTTCATAACAGTTTAACAAAATTTATATATTGTTTATGTCTTTCTCATTAGACTTCCATAGAATATTTTATTTTTATAATATCAAGTACCTGACATAAAATACCATCATCTGTTTCTTTACCGACAAAAAGAAAAACAAGTGGACATTATTTACTGGTGGTTTTCTTTGTATGTAGACATGTTTATCGACTATAATTTGAATTTTAAATACATAATCTGAGAATAGCACATTCACATTAAACTGAAACTGTCTTTCTTTTTTAATTATCCCTGTGTACTTAATTTGGAGTTAATTGGATAAATTTAAAACCGCTGCAATGCATTGAATTGCGGAATGTACTTAGACATTATAACATACTACAACATGTGCTTACATGAACAACATGGGTAAATTTTCCAAAAACATCACAAAATTGTTTTTACATTCATGTAACAAGCTACGTTTGTACCAAATTTGGGTTGTGTAGAAAGATCAATAGAAAAGAAACACCAATGTGTTTTCTTGTATTGTAATTGATACCCATCAAATTGTATATATTTTCATTTTAACTAAAAATATTGGAAGTAAAGACATTCATATATTTTTTTTATTGTATATCCTCTATATCTTTACACAAGAAAATTCTATCATTATGTATAATATTTTGAAATTCATACTTTATAACACATAACCATCAAATTACAAAATATGTCATATCATATCATTAAAATATGCTTTGATATTTCTATGCCAAACTTAAGGAGTTTTAAACATTCTAATTAAAAGTTATACACAGATTTTTAAATTTTAAAATCCCAATATCTTTAAATCACAATTAAACTTGCTGATTAAAGATAAAAAATATATATATACAGTGGACTCTTATTAAGGCGGCACCCGTTTAACCCTTTCGCGACGAGTGGCACGCATACGCGCCAGCTGTGAAGTTGCAGTCAAGGACGAACGGCACTCCCGCGGGCCGGAGGAAATTTTACCCTAAAGGACGACTGGCACGTATGGGTGTTTCTATGTGGAACGTTTTAGTTTGAATGTATTTGTCTCCTAGATGGCGCTAAATGCCCGTGGAAGCAACTTAAATGTATTTTGTAGATGTTTGACCTTGGCACAAGGAGAATCCAATGAATTATTTCTCCATTTGGAGCGGTGAAACACATGGTTCTGTAAAGTAAACATATCACTTCTCGTAGCATCAACAATTTTATAATTGAGTTCCGGGTCTCGTACTGATTTTGTCTTTTATTGATTTGGTTGTTGAATTAGAGGAATATAAGAGAGGTTTTTTTTGAGCGGGTGGGGGAGGGGGGGGGGTACAGGAATGTGCGGCAATGAAATGATTAGGTTATTTATATTCTCATGGAAAGGAAGGCTGGGATTTCGTTAATATATCCCATCGAAAAGGTCCAGATATGGAATAAAAATATATAAATCGTCAGAATCGGCATGAGGCCATAAATGGAATTTCCTTGTGTATACTGGAAAGGACACGGGATTATCAAGCTCTGATGGTGGGTATGGAGAACGCGTTGTGAAAACACTTCTAAGTGAACTTTCAGGAAAAGGATATACTTTGTATTTGGATAAATTTTTTACCTCTCCTGTACTTGCAAAGTATTTGTTGTCTAAGAATACGCATATATGTGGTACAGTTTTAAAAAATCGGAAGGACATGCCAAAGAATTATCCATCTGTACCTAAAACATATATACACTAAAATTTTTAATATTTTGATAAAAGAAAATTTGAATAAAAAATATACATCAAATAGAAAATAAGTATTTCCTTTCTTCCTGAAAAAAGTAGAATGCTGTGTTGAACGGGTGATTTTTAGTGAATTTTTTTCGAGAGTAAGGCTTAGCGCAAAAAAGTAGCCGTCTTTTACGCACATTTCGGAAACGAAGCGCTTCGTCCTTTGGGCCACGGTAGTTTCGGAATGCCGCCGTCCCGAAAGGGTTAAGATGAATTTCTCGTTATTACGTACAAATATGGATTCCCCGGTTAAGGTCTATGGACGTTGCATGTTATCAACATTACTGAATACATTCATTTATTCGTTAAGATAGACAAAATTAATTTAATTTTTCAAACAGTAAAAGATATTCTGAACATATATTCCGAGCAATTGAATAAAATTGAGAATGTCTTAAAAAAAATAGTGTTTACCCAGGAGAAATACATAAAGATTATTTCATTTTAAAACTAACATTAACGAATAACTACATTTTGTTTATGCTTTGAATGTTAATATTTGCTCATATTTACCTCATTATACATATTAAAAATTTTTTCGCATAATTTTTTTCTCTTTTTTAAGGTTGTATTTTTCAATATACCTATAAAATTGAGGATAACAAACTTTCATTACCGTTTAACAATTTTATTGCTATTTTACTTCAGATTTATGGACTCTTGCTAATACGTACAATAAATGTTGATCCTTGACTGTCCATCTTAACGAGAGATCACTGTATATTCATTTTGTGCTAATTTCATGAATGTTACAGAATTAGTAATTGTGCGAATTCAAAGAAAATGAATTAGATATATTAATAAAGGAGTTTCAAATTTCTATAAGTATTATTTCTGTAAAAATAGCTAAAAAGTAACATCGTTAAAATCACAGAATAAAACAATAAATGATACCATTACTAATTTGTTTTAATATTAGTGAATATGTTATATTAATATGTAAATTTTGGAATTAATGATTTATTGAATTGATATTTAAATTCCGGCAAAGAGCCGACGATTTTTGGTAGAAGAGGTCTAGTGGTTTAGAGTTGATTATAAATCAGAAATTGTATGTGATATGCAAACTCCATTCTTAAGTATTTAATAAATATTGGATTTGAATTTAAATTGTGTTTTTATTTGTGTAGACTTATATTTTTCAGCTTTGGAGGAGTTCTTGAAGGTAAAGGTATTTTTCCTGTTTATTTTGGATTTTGGTTGGGTTTTTCCGCAGCTCATCAATTGGAATCTTTCCAATTGATGGGAGGTGTGTTTAAAACCTGGGTAGAAGAAATTTCCTGAGAAGTTAGACTTTCTCGGTCTGCCGTGTCGGGCGGGAATCCGTTGCGACTTCTGATGCCCTCGGAATTCCCGTTGTGACAGATTCCTCTCCTCAGACACTAGTCATTTTTCAAAATTTGGCTATTTCGATTTTTCTCATAGAATCCGCAACGCGGAGATATAGGCTTTGTGCACAAAACAGGCCGTTTTTTATACCTAATATGTCTCCTCGTTAAAAAATGTTGGTTTGCAAATGTTTTTGCAGGCTAGTTTCCACATGTGTATGTCTGTCACATTGGTAAATTTTGTGGCTACACGTTGTTTCTTTCACCAAATATGCTAATTTTTGCGTTAGTTGCTTCTTTTATGGACATAAGTGTCTAGCAGTATACACGTTCTTTATACAAGATATATAATATAAAGAAATTTAAAATTCACAATTATGTGCAAATTTCTGTAGTATTCTAATTGACATTGTTATTCAAAGTAGTCTATTAAAATATTTGGTTTAATTTTCCTTAAAAAATGTATAAGAACCTCTGAGCTCAATGTATAAAATTATCTTCACAAGCATATCTGAAGAATAATACATCTTGGTTGCGTTTATAAATAAATTTACAAAAAAATGTGAAATTTGATAAATATAGAGCAAAATGAAAGCATATAGTATTTTAAAATATAACCATACTATTAACACATTATAGTACAAGATTGTTCATCCAGCGTCCCGATATTCGGAACTCTCCAAAAAACGGAATTCGGCAGAATGATGCCAAATTCTGGGCCAACAAATACTTTTTCGCTTAAAATTGGCTAGAGTCCATATAATAACAATTACGGAATTTTCCCTATTTTCCCACGGATAATTGCTGTCGGCCTCCAAAAATTGAGTCATGTGTAATGTGGATGTCAAACCATCCAACAACGGGAACTTATGCCCATGACATTTATTAATTATTACCTCATTTTTCTTGGAAATAATGTTATATGCTTCATACAGAATTTCTAAATTTGGCATAAATCGATAAACGAGTCATTAAGATTGTGACTCCGTACAGCACCTCCAAAGTTACTTTTTTCTGATTAGATCTGAGAGATGCATACGATGTATTATACTTCGCCAAAAGAAAATCTAAAAAAGAATCTCAATAATCAACTTCTTTCATGCTTTGACCCTTTTTCATAATATTTTCTTAACAACTAGCTCTAATTCTAATGTAATTACATACTATCATATATTTTTAATAATATATAATTTTATTTCATTAAGTATACTTTTCATATAGATTGCAAGCTTTATGTAATACATTTATATTTAAAAATTGAATTACGATTTTGTGCAATAACATTGTAGAACATTACTGCAGAATTTAGAAATATATTCCAAATTACAGAAAAACCATTTATCCAGAAAATCCAAAGTTCCAATTATTCGGAATAATAGATCCCATACTGTATATGAGTTTGAAAAGTCTCTATCAAAATAAAACAGATCACATAAGAAATTTAAAATATCAATAATTCTTATCCTTAAACCTGAGGGTCACAATTGATAAAATCGAGTCAAATATACAATTCTGATAAAATTTATTTTTATATTCATTTCTTTATTAAAAATATTTAATAAAAATTGGGTGCTGTATAAACACATTGGATTTAATTCCTTTACAAAGCAACATGATATATTTCTTCAAACAAATGTGTGGAAAATACATCACCTGCATAATGTTATCTCAATGGAAGGTTCATTTTTTGTTAATATCTCGACAATTCCTGATACAGCTACCCACAAAATTTCATGAAATTCAGTGCAGATGTTCTTCTGTGGTGATGAGACAAACGCACATACAAAAAGATTTCCCATTTTATGTCTATAGATATGATCAAAATAAGGCCGTTTATTTATTGATACAGAAATATTGCCTTGTATTTATAACTGCATTCCTCCCATAAAATTGATAACTACTTGAAAATTATAACAGCTTTTTTTTTTAAATAAATTTAGATTTAGAAATTAAATTTCCTCATACACATTTTTATTGCTTATGATTTATTATATATATCTCTTATAGTTTCGAAGTTATTTCAAGTGAAAGTATGAAAAATGAAAAAAAAAAAGATTCGGACATATGTTTTCAAGTTTTTTTTTAAATAAAGCTAAATCCAAAATGCAATTATATATGTACTTGTAAGGCCTTCACAAAGCTATAAATTCTTGCTTATTGTTCAAAACTATCTCTTTTAGTTTGATATTTAAGTATTACAAACTTGAAAAACGAAAAATTTTCAATCATTTTCAACTTAACAAGACTTGCTCAAAAACTATAAAAACTTTTTTTAATAATATAGATTTTAATACTAACTTTTCTAGTACATATGTTTTTTCGTTTACTATTTATATCCATCTTTTATACTTTATATTTCGAGTGAAAATTAGAAACACTTTAAAAAAAACTTTTCTTTTTATTCTACGCCGGACCTTGGTTTTTCAACCATCAATCTCTGTCGGGCAGCCCAGTAAAGTCTTGAACGAAACGAAAAGTCATCCTCTGCAGAATTTCTATCAGCGATGTCAATAAGCCCAACGCAAGTGTAGAGGCGGAGAGCAATCATGTCACCAAGGCCACATAGTGTGCATGTCGGAGAATCCGACAAGCCAAAACGATGTAAATGTTTCTGTAGAAAGTCGTTGCCAGTCTTGAGCCAGAAGTTAGCCACTTCCACAGCTCTATGGAGGGAGACAAAAACATGCTCAAGAGATATTTTTCAATTTTTACAAAAAAAAGTTCAAATATCAAAATTATTTTTATCAGGGTTGTTTGATTCAAATCGGCTTGATTTAAATCACTTGATTTTTTTAAAAAAATCATTGATTAAAATCATTTTTTAATTTTGTCATTTCTTGAAGTTTTTTTTTTTTATTTTTATGCTAAAATAACCTGGAACAGAATAAATGCTTAAAATAATAAAATTCCACATCAAGACATCTTTAGAGTATATAAAAAAAACTGAAATCCTTTCTTTAACTCTCGCTCAGTGGAGATAACACTATTCATTGTTTGAAGTATAAAATCAAGTAACAATGACAACTGACCAGTGTTGCCAACTTATTTTCTAATTTTATAGCTAAAAATCACTCAAAATATATCTAGAATTATCTAGATTTTCTGTCAGTTATCTAAAAACATAGCTAGACAATATTTAACATTTTAATTGTTCTTGTGATGATTTATTGGGATCAGTGGTTGCAATACAGTTTTTACATGCATATTTCAAGCTACAAAAATTTAAAATACCTTTTAAAATGTTATTTATATGTGCTGTAATAATTTTTACCATAGAAATAAGAAAATTTGGTTCCTTCCTTTTTTTTGTAATTTTTGCTGGCGCATACCAATATAGCAAACAATGTTGGGAATAGGATTGATCGGCCCTTAAGCAGATTGGGCTCCCCCACCAATCCCTACCCTCACCCATTTTTTCGGACTTAAAAAATCAGTCTGAGGTCTCTTAGAATCATAGGGCCCCTGGGCATTATCCCCTTTGTCCCTCCCTCTCTTCAATTCGATAGTCCGCAACCTATACAGTACAAAAACTAATCCTTTTTGCTCTTTATCACAGTAGAAAAAAAAATTTGAGAAAAATTGTAGCTCCACCTCTGATAAGAATATAAAACACTTTATTTCCACATTAACGAATCATAATCCTCATCTGTAAAATTTGAAGTGCCTTACTGAGAAACGATAAAACTTTATTTGCTGTACATTTTCGATATGTAACCGTAGCTTCTATGTCCTTCAAAATTGTTGGGGGGGGGGGGGGTTATAATCATAACATTTCCCATATGCGTGTGTCTTAATAGTCCTAATTTAACTGTTAAAATGGCATTCAGTAGCTTTATTTTCATTCTATACCGGAGCTTTGTTTTTATATAACTCATGCTAGTAAAAAACTGTTATGCTCCTTTTGAGACAATTACCAACACCATCTCAATTTTACACAAAAAATATTTGATTTTGGTGAAATTTCATAAAATTATCTATATTTTTAGGCATTATCTAGATGCCCCTTTTTGCTAGAGAGATGACGTCAAAATTATCTAGATTTGTAGTCATGATGTAGATGCCCATTTTCGTTAGATAGATGACGTAAAAATTATCTAGATTTGTAGTCATGATGTAGATGCCCATTTTCATTAGCTAGATGAAGTCAAAATTATGTGGATATCTAGCTAAAAATTATCTAGATTGGCATCCCTACAACTGACAAAAAGTATTTCTCTCTGAACACTAATCCACCTGTAGCCCAATAAACCTGTTTTTCAACTATTTGGAAGGAGTACCCAGGACACTTCAGATTCTGTTGTAAACTTGACTCTAGACTAGAGGATAGCTAAACTTGTGTTGTATAATAGATATAGAAAGCAAATTAGTAGATTCATTTACTAAAATGGCAGAGAGGAAAAAATATAGTATATGGCTTTTCTTCTCCAATAAAATATCCCAATTTAAAAAACCCTATTTATTTAAAAAGTCTTTGGTTTTTTTTAACCCCTGCATATATTTTTTAATCTTATATTAATATATATTCAATAATTTTTTTTAATTACACAGTACATTAATATGGTCTAACCTACCTTCTGATCTGAAAAATATAAAAAATTGATTTTGAAAAAGACTAATATAAATTTAAAAAATCGGATTTAAATCAAAAACATCCAATTTAAATAAAAAAAAATCTGATATTTTTTATTTTTTTTAAAAAATCATGATTTTTATATATTCGTATTCTGGACCATTCTTCCAACAAAACCAGAAAAATTATTTACAATTTTATCTATTAGATTCAGAGGAATAAGTATGTTTACAATTTACATTTTTCATAACATTCCATTTTTCCACCAGAGAAATCCCGTCCATAGAAATTATTCACATCAGAATTTAATTCAAAGAAATTTTTCTAAAATTAAAAAAAAGCATGAGATATAGACAAGTATTGTTTTATTAAAATATATGTAAATGTGGAAAATAATATATAATAAACATGAAAATAAAATAAAACGATAGTCAGAAAGTAAAAAACAAGCATTAAAACTTTATATAAAATTATTTCCACAATTACTCGCTCAGATTTCAAAATTGTTAAGAGTTTTACTGAGAATAAAAAGAAACTGTGAATAGGTAACATTTAAGTATTAGTCTTGCCCTTCATATGTACAAACAGATGCATTAAGCATTAATATGATTAACCAGGAAAAAAAATTTATACTTTTGACTAAGTATTATAAAAAGTTATTAATAATCATAAATAACAGAAAGTATACACATAAAAAAACTTTTTTTTTTTCATATATAAATTGCTGCCTTTTGTATTAACACTGATTTTTTAACACAAAACATTTTCCACATTTTAACACTGGCTCTATCCTTCTGCCCTGACATTATTCTTAAAAATTAATCATTATCCTATAATCTCTTATGAAAAAAAATTCCCTTTTCTAGGCTTTAGTGAAGAAAATATTCCCCTCTTTTAATAATCTATAGAACTGGCAAACTTGGTAATCAGGCACTTCAATAGTTTCACTGACTGTCTTGCAATTCCAATATAATGGAGCGAAACTTAATAACTAAATTTTTTCATGAAAGCTTGCTTCACTTACTTTCTTTTGATTTTCGGTGATTAATTCATTAAAATCTTTAACTGATTGGTATCAAGGGCGGATCCAGGGGGAGAGTGCAAGGGCACACCCCCCCTCCCGAGAATAGGAGTTCAAGGCAGGCAAAAAAAATCAAAATATAAAATTATTTCAAAAATAAAAATATAAAATTATTTGAAAAATATAAAATTATTTGAAAAATAAAAATATAGGAAATAAATAAAAAAAAATACAGGAATGAAATATGCTTAAAAAATCCGACAACACAATATAAAGTAGAAAATATAAGCTGAACGCAAGAAAGCATCTAGAAGTTTAAAAAAAATCGGTGGAGGAGGTCGTGGCTTGGTCACAGCACAGTATGTGTTATTTATTTTCACAAATGAAATGCATTTGGTTGAATAATAAAAAAAAAATTCAGAAATATTCAGTGATAGCCTAGAGATGTTTTCACACAGAGTCCAGTGTTTCTTTCAGGCATACTTCCGGGAGACGAGTATTTGCACCCTCTCTCGACGACATTTTATGTTAACCTAGTTTCTATTTATGTGACACAGCACTTAGATATATGTATACTGGGCAAATAGAAAACTTGCCCTCCATACATTTTCATTCGCCCCCCTCCTGGCCAAAAATATCCTGAAAGAAATACTCGGCAAGACTTTCCTCGAATTTCCTAAGATAGTATTCTAGGTGTGCTTTCATAACGGTAATAGCTAATTGCGTTGAGCAAGCTAATGAAAAAGTAAAATTTTATTGAATTATGCTTCATTTTTTGGTATTTTGTAACCGAGATGAACTTTGTGCCAGAAGTTAAATATAGTAGGAAAGTAAAAGGTTTTCAGAGTTTAATAAACGAAAAGGAAATTACCATGAACATGAAACCGAAACTCACGAATTAAAGAGTACTGAAACCTGCATACATTGCAAATCCTGATCTTTCGAGAGCTATAAGAATTTCTATCTTACAATATTTGTAATCACTCAAATTCAACCTTTTTAATTGGAAAGAGGCCTTTTTAAATGGTCGTTGATACCAAGCAGTCGTGATTCATGGAATGCCTTAATCAATAATTCCTCAACGTGTGAACCCAAGACATCGCAACATAAGCCAAGGGAAAATTGGGGTTTGTCAATTTCTACAACACACTGATCTTGGGTTATGTCTTGTCTTCGAAGAGCTGCATATGATACAATACACTGTTCTAGAGTTATGCCTTGACTTAGGTGGGTGTTGATTACATATGCGAGAATATGCAATACAATGTGAGAATATGCAATGCACATCATACCAAAATAACGGAAAATTATGGAAGACACAATGCTTAACCAAAATCAGAAATAGAAGCATCAAATAAGAAAGAATTTTAAGGGGAACTAGTTTAATGATTTGTCTCTGTGGCCATCAAAGACAGTAAGACCTGGTTGAAAGGGGTGTGAGCAATATTTTTCATGTGAAAGCGACTAATATGGTTTTATTTGTATTTATACGAACTAACTTCAAAGAAAATTTCATCACAATCGTTAAAGTCGTTTTTGAAATAAATTATTTGCCTTTCCATACATTTCACATTATTTTCTGGTTTTTTCATACTATTTTCAATTTCCATAGCTAAAAACCTAGTCCGCGTTAGTTGCGACCCTGTGCAAAATTTTAGTTGTGACTATTGTGCAATTATATTAAGTTTTTTAAAGCCAGGCATTCTTGAGAAAAACAATGACAAATATGACATTTGGGCGGATCCTAAAGAGCTTTGTTATGCTCAGCTCAATAATAAAATTATTTTTGGGTTTTCGTACTTTTTTAAAGAGTCACAATTAACAGTATATTCTTAAAGCTATATGTTCAGCAGATATTATTTTAAATATCTTCTCCGTAATTAAAGTGCTTTCAGCTATTAATGCTGTTTCGACATCACGTCGTTTGAAACTCTAAAAGATATGTAAATCACTATTCAGTATTGATTCATTTTGCTTTTCTTTTATATGTACGTTTTGTGTGCACATGTTCTTTTTTCAAATAAGTAATTCAAATAACAACAATGATTTCAATTTTTTACATTTGCCAGTATATGCATATGGAGCATCATTTTGTCAAGTGAGCTGATAAAATAGAACCTGCTAAAATATCATTGGAATGGTAACTCAGCTTACATGTATCATTCATTTATCAACCAAAACATGGTTGTAGAGAACAAATGAAAGTTCAAGCAGTGCGTTTCGAAAAATAACATTGACTTCTGTTTTTGAGGTCAAAACAGGAATATTTTTGCATGTTTGTGGACTCAAGATATGTTGGGAAATACAAAGCTCAGCCTGAGAAGTGTTTAGTAACAGAGCCACTTAAAAAGTATTTAAAATTCAAATGAAAAATAATTTTTTTAGAAAAAATAAAATAATAACACTGAATAACACAATAGGATGAGCTCACATATTTATAAAAACGTTCGTTCTACCAAATGTAGATAACCAGAACCAGAAGAGCTTTTTCTGACAAAAAATAAGTTGAAGAGAACATGACAAGGCTGCGTCCAATGAGAAAAACAATTCTGCTGTTTGGCAACCAAAATATTTCACAGAGAAGCCATCAGAGATAGACACCAATTGCGAACCTACCAGGAATCAAGGAATCCTCAAAGTGCTTCGCTTTTGAATTGACAGTCAGGACAATATTATATAAAATCAATCAGAAATATACTCTACAAATGCAACATTAAAATGACTTGCAACAAGTTGATAATCTGAATTTGTGTCGAGATTCTGAGTGATTCTGATACAGGTACAGGAAAAAAAATTACAGTATAATATTTAATAAAATCACTGATGAATCTCCCAATTTACAACTCTGTTTATCAGTGCAGTATTGTTCAAATGCCATTGTAAAAGAAAGTTTTGTGCATTTCGTGGATCTTCAAGAAGATATTTGAGATAATAGGAAGACTGGGCAATTAGAAGTTCTGTTCTTGGGAAAAGTATTCTTAAATTCATAAAAGAACTGGAACTAGATCTGAATTCTGGTGTAGCAACTGGTTATAATAGATGAACGGTAAATATTTTGCAACTGTGTAGGATGTGACGGAAATTAAAAGAGAAGTTATGAACGCATCTCTCTGTTGTTGCAAAAATCATCATCTTAATTTGGCAATTTATAGTTACTGTGATGAGCCTTCCAACAGGAATGCACTAAGAACTGTAGAAGAAATTATCTCTTTTTCAATGCTATGTAAAAAATCATGCAGTACTGAGATATCATTTGGGTTTATTTCTTGGTCGAACACTGTTGAATCCGCTAGGATTAGTGCCATGAGTCAATTCTTCAGTTAAAAATTGATTTGCACTTTACAACAGCTTTAGTGAAATTAACACAATGCCATCATAATATAAGAACAGTGGCCAAAGCAAATCTTCTCAAAGGTACATCGCACTGTAAATTCATAACGGCCATATTTTCATTGAGTAATTAGCTGGCAGACAGCAGCACCAAATTAATAATTTAATGGAAAGAGACTCCTTGTCAACAGCGCATTGGAAGTGGACTGTTTGCGTTATTTGATCAAATATATCCTACGATTTTGAGAACATTTTCCCTCACCAAAAGGTTTTAAATCATTTAAAAAATTAGAGTCTACGGATTCATACTTCAGAAGGATTATCAAAGCATCATGTCACCTCATGACACTACACGAGTCAGACCAAGACACCCTACAACAAATTGTTGCAGAAGTAAAACTCCTTTGTCAGAGGCCAAACTTCAGTAAGTCCTTTTCGCTCGATGTATTGGAGAAATTGAAGGAAGATGGCGATATTTACTCGTACCTTATTAAAGTGTACAAGATCACACTTCGGGTGTCAATTGTCACAGCAGAGCAAGGTTTATTTACTTTGCGAGGACTTTAAACTTGGTTGAGGTCTCAAATGGCCGAAGACTGGTTAAAAGGGCTAGCGCTGATGAATGATCATCCCTATATTTGAGTTGATGTAGAGGCCATAATAAATTAATTTACTACAAAGAAAATTAAGTTTATTTTATAATACTCATGGCTGAGATATGAAAAAATAAAGATATTAAAAGATGTATGAGATATAAAATGATAGAAATATTGTTAAAAAGGAGTATAATGTGTTTATATTTAAATGAATATATGTTGTTAATTATTGTAAATGAATTATTTATACATTATATTTCAAGTTTGATTATTTTAGTTTTGTATTCTAAGCTTTTACATATCAAAGCGAAATATCCCATAACTTGAGATGATGTGATTATGATGTCAATATTATGATTAGTAAAAAATTGTGTTTTATAATTATACATATCAATCACAAAGTAAAATGTTTCAGGCATTCAAAATAGCTTTACATACATACATTTTGCAATAAACTGAACAGTGTAAATTAGCTTACAAAATGCTAATGTCTCCCCCGCCCCCCCTTAAAAAAAATATAAAGAATACTCCATGATTGCTAGTATCAGAAATATAAATTATTTTTATATATTTTAGATACTACATATGAAGTCAATTTTATTTTATTAATTTTATTTTTGGATTACTTAAGAGGACCACCTATTCTACATATCAATGAAACATGTCCATCATAAGTATTTTTTATACTGCTATATTAAAAATATTATTTTTAATTGCGGTATTAGTGGTATATGAGATTTTTTGTATCTGCACCATGCAATAAGGTCTTATGTGTTTTTAATAAAAAATGAGTTATACCAATTTTCTAATAGTTAAAATGTATTCGGTGTAAATATACATATTTTTTTCTCTATGCCAACTTCTTATATCGATTTGTCTTCAATAAAGTTTCTTAAACTGGTGTTACACTTTTTCCACTAATTCAAGTTTATACGTCATAATTTAGCTTAAAAATGAAGATTAAATGAGAAAAGCTTTCTTTTTTTACTTTAAGAATGAATCCTTTAAACAGTTTCATGGAATAAAACTTTTATATATATATTAGAATAAGCATATATTTAGTTTTAAAAATATATTAAATCTAATTTTGGCATATTATTTTTAATAGGAAGATTATTTTGTTTCTCATTTCCGCACATTTGTTTTATTAAATAGATAAAATAATAACATGGAATAACGAATTAAAAATAATACGCTTTTTACAAGAGCAGCAAGCTTTCTTTTTTTACTTTAAGAATGAATCCTTTAAACAGTTTCATGGAATAAAACTTTTATATATATATTAGAATAAGCATATATTTATAGTTTTAAAAATATATTAAATCTAATTTTGGCATATTATTTTTAATAGGAAGATTATTTTGTTTCTCATTTCCGCACATTTCTTATATTAAATAGATAAAATAATAACATGGAATAACGAATTAAAAATAATACGCTTTTTACAAGAGCAATTAAAAAAAGAAAAGAAAAAGATATATTGTTTACCAAAAATGAATGTCAAAAGCATTTAAGAAAAATTGGTTCTAGCCCTTTAAGCGGGAGTAATGGGGGTTGCACATGTGAAAGGGTCTAGAATGGATCCCGGAAAATACCCCATTTTTCACCCCAATGTTTCATGGCCGGAAAATACCCGCTTGCATGTGAACGGGGCTTATGAGTCAAAGTATTTCCAGGTCAAAACATGCTTCTGATGAAATCCTATTTGGTACACTTCACAAATGAATGTTTTTTTTAGCATAAGTATTCATATGATAAATCAAACTGTGCTTTTCATTAAGACAATTCTGACATATCTCTAATTCAAACAAATTTATAATTTTTCTACATGAATACGAATATGTTTAGTCAATGCATGCTTCTGATTAAATCCTTTTTGGCACACATCACAAACAAAAGGTTTTTCACCAGTATGAGTACGATGTGTGGAAACCCCAGGCCGTCCGACTCATCCAGAGGACATGAGTAACTATTTGGACGACCGGGAAGATGAGTACGATGTGTTGAAGACCCAGACGGACCGACTCGTCAACAAGGACATGAGCAGCTATTTGGTCGGCCGATGAGTACGATGTGTGGAGTACTCATCGGCCGACCAAATAGCTGCTCATGTCCTTGTTGACGAGTCGGTCGGTCTGGGTCTTCAACACATCGTACTCATCTTCCCGGTCGTCCAAATAGTTACTCATGTCCTCTGGATGAGTGGGACGGCCTGGGGTTTCCACACATCGTACTCATACTGGTGAAAAACCTTTTATTTGTGATGTGTGCCAAAAAGGATTTAATCAGAAGCATGCATTGACTAAACATATTCGTATTCATGTAGAAAAATTATAAATTTGTTTGAATTAGAAATATGAGTACGATGTGTGGAGTTCTTGGGTCAGTTCGCTATTCTTTGGCATTAAGCCTTTTCTTGGTTCACACGGTCCAGCTCTAAGCACATGTCTCCCTTGATGGACCCAGCTGGGTCGTCTGTGGACGACTTCCAGGGATGCGGAATTAAAACCCGTAAACCGAGAGGTAGGTTGAGTCTGCACTTCTGTTTGGCAGTATGAGTACGATAATGGTTGGCCAAAGTCTGCTTCAGATTAAAACCTTTCAGGCATACTTCACAAATGAATGGTTTTTCACCAGTATGAATAAGAATATGCTCAGCCAAAGTCTGCTTCCGACTATAACTTTTCTGACATACTTCACAAATGAATGGTTTTTCTCCAATATGAATACGAATATGTTCAGAAAGAATATGTTTCTGTTTAAATCCCATTTGGCACACCTCACAAATGAATGGTTTTTCACCAGTATGAGTACGAATATGCTCAGTCAAAGTCTGCTTCCGATTATAACCCTTCTGACATACTTCACAAATGAATGGTTTTTCTTCAGTATGAGTATGAATATGTAACTTCAAAGAATACTTCCTATTAAATCCCTTTTGGCACACCTCACAAATGAATGGTTTTTCACCAGTATGAGTACGAATATGCTGGGCCAAAGTCTGCTTCTGATTATAACTTTTCTGACATACTTCACAAATGAATGGCTTTTCTCCAGTATGAGTATGTATATGTTGAGTCAAAATATGCTTCTTAACGAATCCTTTATGGCACACCTCACAAACAAATGGTTTTTTACCCGTATGAGTATGAATATGGTCAGCCAAAGTTGTCTTCTGACTAAAACCTTTCTGGCATACTTCACAAATGAATGGTTTTTCACCAGTATGAGAACGGATATGTGCAAAAAGGAGACCCTTCTGTTTAAATCCTTTTTGGCACACCTCACAAACAAATGGTTTCTCACCAGTATGAGTACGAATATGGCTGGCCAAAGTCTGCTTCCGATTAAAACCTTTCTGACATATCTCACAAGTGAATGGTTTTTCACCAGTATGAGTACGGACATGTTCAGCTAAAGAAATCTTCTGGTTAAATCCCTTTTGGCACACCTCACAAATGAATGATTTTTCACCAGTATGAGTACGAATATGCTCAGCCAAAGTCTGCTTCCGATTATAACTTTTCTGACATACTTCACAAATGAATGGTTTTTCTCCATGAGTACGAATATGTTCAGTCAAAAAATGTTTCTTAACAAATCCTTCATGGCACACCTCACAAACGAATGTTTTTTTATCCGTATGAGTATGAATATGGCCAGCCAAATGTGTCTTCTGTCTAAAACCTTTCTGGCATACTTCACAAATGAATGGTTTTTCACCAGTATGAGTACGGATATGGTTGACCAAAGTCTGCTTCCGATTAAAACCTTTCTGGCATACTTCACAAATGAATGGTTTTTCTCCAGTATGAATTCGAAAATGTTCCTTAAAAAAAAACTCATTATTAAATCCTTTAAGGCACACCTCACAAACAAATGGTTTTTCATCAGTCTGAACACAAATATGATTAGTCAATGTCTGATTATCACTAAAAACTTTCTCGCACACCTCACAAACAAATGGTTTTTCATCAGTCTGAACACAAATATGATTAGTCAATGTCTGATTATCACTAAAAACTTTCTCGCACACCTCACAAATGAATGGATTTCCACTTGTATGAGTCTGAATATGTTCAGCCAAGTGAAACTTTTGATTACATCTTTTATAGCACACATCATAAGTGAAGAGTTTAGGCATGTTTAAAATAATTTGTGACTATCACCAAAATTTTTTACAAATGTTCCTCACGGCCACGGTTATAGTAAATATACATTGTTATATTGCCTATACTCTTCATTAAAATGTAATTCTTTTGAAAAGGTTTTAGAACACTCAGAACGACCGTAAAAAGTTTTATTAATAAATAATGTATTTAAAAAAATATATATATATAACTAGGTATAAATTATTTATTTTATTTATTGTATAAAAATTTAACTGTATTCATGCCTGGTTTAGAAATTTATGGTAACTTTTAAAGTTTGGCAACACTGCAATCGCATTTATAAGCAGTTGGAGGGAGGTGCTTTAGCTCTGCCTGTTAGCCTAAGTAACCAATAGCGATAGCTAACCCAACCGTGGACTCATCCGGTTAAGGAGTTTTCTTCAGGATACCCGGCCACCGGACGTGGAGTCAGCCACAGCCTTATTCTGGGGTTACATTTATTTTAGACGGATATCATCACGTTTGGCGTTTTTGGGGTTACATTTATGTTGTGTACAAGATGATGGGGATTTTGTTCGGCTCGCGGTCGTCAAACTTTCTACAGTTTCTCTTTCCCTGTCGGTTTATAACGGATGCTCGATTTGAATATGGAAATATTGAATGTCGGAGTGATGGGATGGGGTTTATTTGTTTGCCAATTCGCGGCAATGCAGTTATTTCTGAACAAGTATGATACTTACAAATACAAATATAACACCGTTTTAACAAACTCGGTAATGCAGTGATTTCTGGACAAGTATGATTCAGTTAAGGTTCGAAAAATACAAATATAACACCGTTTTAACTAACTTTTGTAAAATAAACATTTCTGCTTATGTTATAAGAAGCTAATATTTATGAAGTATAAAAATCACTAATTGGCCGGGAAACTTAAAATAGAAGATAGTTATACAATATTTAAATATTTGTTTTAATATGTCTGTACCGTATCGTAGACAGAATTTTACAGAGGGGGGGAGCTGACGATCGAATAGAGGACATTAAGAGTGCTGTATTTGTTTTGCAAGAGGGATTGTATTGATAACTAATAATCTAATGCAAAGTAAATGGAGAAGGGACCCTTATGTGCCGTACGGCACTGGTACCGTTTGCAGAACAATGATTCAATGAATACTTTGGAAAGGAATAAGAGGACCATGCCTTGAACGTAAGACTTGTATATAAATATATCATTATGTACAGGATATTGAAATATTTTTATAGGATCCGTACAGTTCATAGGCGTTTCTAGAATTTCGAAAGGGGGGGAGGGGACATTTACATTGTTTGTCGTTGCATTGGAGCAGAACAGGGCCTCCCATAAGGGGGAACGGACACCACTTGAATAGGAAAGGGTGTGTCCAATGACTACTTCGAAAAAGAATAAAATGACCATGGATTGAACGAAAAACTTACAGTAGGATATTGAAACATTCTTTTAAATATCCGTATAGTTTTAGGAGTAGATAGAATTTTAGAATGGGGGGCGATAATCGAATGGAGGACATTTACAATACCGGATTTCATTTTCCAGTATGAGTTACAATACCGGGTTTCGTTTTTCAGTGGTTTCAAAACAATCAAGTTTTTTTTTTATACATGTGTTTAAAGTTAACACGATTTACTAGAAGTGAGTGCGAACCGTATTGTAATGAAGAAATTTTACCTTGATAGTAGTATTATTTAGGAATCTTGGGTAATTCATTTATTTTTAACATTAGCAATTTTGAATTTTCATAAAAATAGAAATTAAAACAAAAGGTGTAACATAATTTACGGTTGGAATATTGTAACTGGCTACATGCTTGGGTACAATCCAAGAGGGCTGGGTTCTATCCCCGCTTTCAGCCGTAATTTTGAGCCGTAAATTTTTATACGCGAAATTTTCAATTTTACAAAAAATATATTAATGCTTTTAAAATTTAACTACATTTACTGATTTTTATTTTCTTTCATAAATATTTTTCTTTTGTAAGTTTTGTATACTTGTATATGCAAAGTCGCATAATAGTACTTTTAATGGAACTTTCATGGAAATTTGTTTTTCAGTATGATTAAGAATATAAGCTGTTGTAAGTGAGATATAGGAGTTTAGCCCCCATTAAGATCAGTCTCCAATCTAAAATTTTCTTCTGCTTATGATTCTACAGAATTATGTGAAAGGATTTAATGCAAAACATTTTCTTTGCTCATTTGAGCTGATTTCATAATTGAAGCTACCGAACAAAGAGCCGTGGGTCTCAATACCGCGTAATGTGCACATTAATAATTGATATATCTATAATTTCAGCAATGTAAAACTCTTGTTCACTCGCAATTAATATTTTATAAAACAGCGTAAAGTTAATTTCAAATGGCAACTAACAGAAAATTAACCCTTTCGCGACGAACGGCACGCCCAAGTGCCAGATGCGAGCATGCATTCAAGGACGAGCGGCACTCACTCGGGCCAGAGGAAATTTTACCGCAAGCGGATAGTGGCAGTACGCAGAACGTTTTAGTTTGTGAACTAGATGGCGTTACTTGTCCATGGAACTAACTTCAATGCATTTTGCAGAGGCATGACCTTGGCAGAAGAGGATCGAATGAATTATTTCTCCATTTGGAGCGGTGAAAATCATTTTGTAACATAAACAAACAGAGCAATTCTCGTAGCATCAACAATTTTATAATTGAGTTTCGGTTTTTATTTTTATTTCAGCGTTATGATTTCGTTGGTGAATCATAGGAATGTAAGAGAGTATTTTTTTTGTTTGGGTTTTAGAGGCAATGAAATTATTCGTTTATTTCGGATAAAAGAATGGGAGCAACTAACGAGTATTTTGTATTCAGATTTGTATGAAAATTATACATCAAATAGAACATAAATATTTCTTTTATTCCTGTAAAAAGTAGATTTCTGTGTTGAATAGGTGATTTTTAGTGAATTTTTTTCGAGAGTTAGGCTTAGCGCAAAAAATGCGCCGTCCTTTCGACCAGTTCGGAAGCGAAGCGCGTCGTCCTTTGGGCCGCGACAGCTCCGGAATGCCGCCGTCCCAAAAGGGTTAATCGTTGAAGCCGTCAATTACAATACTGATTGCAAATGAAATATATGCACACCTATGCAATTATTTTCCCAAACGATAGAAGAATGTTTTAATGAGTATTAAAATAGATTTAGTATTAAAACATGTATTTCTATAAAACTGGAAAATTTGAATTTTTAAAACAGTTTTTCAATACTTCACGAGGAAGCATAAAGGACATGCACGGAATTTAGTATTAAGTTAAATACCAAAGATGTTGCGTCCTGTGAATGCACTTCTCTGAAATTCATTTCTGAAAAACTTTGATTTATTTCATCAAAATATTGCTTACCCATTTTGATGTGAATAACGTCTATGGTTTCTCTGATGGAAAAGCGGAGCTTTACGAAAAATGCAAATACTTTAGACGCTTATGATCTCGAGTCTAATAAAAATGTAAATAATTTTTCTTGTTTTGTCGGAAATAGCGTTTAGATTATGCATATATTAAAATAATTTTAATGTTGTAATATTTTAACCCTTTTTTATGAATAAACTTTTAAAAAAATTTCTCTCTGAGAGAGTAGTTTTTCTTTTCATTTAAAAAATAGATATAAATAGTAAACGACAAAAATGCGTACTAGAAAATTTAGTATTAAAAAAAGCTCTTATAGTTTTCGAGTAACCGACTTTTTACGTTGAAAAAGTATTAAAATTTTATGTCTTTCAAGTTTGTAATATGCTTATATCTTAAACATTTAAGTGATAGCTATAGACAATATGCAAGAATTTGTAGCTCTTTGAAAACCCTATAAGTGTCTATAATCCGATTTTGGATCGAGTTTTTTTTTTCGTTCTTAAGAAAATTGAGTTTTATTTTAAAAAATGTTATTTACTTAAAACCATTTTAGGTCATTCGGACTAGACCGTTGATTTTTTTTTCTTTTTACGTTTTATTTTCAAATACTTTTCTTGAAATATATGTTCTCGAGATATTACACTTTTTCAAAAAATTACATAAAATTAAAAATTATAAACTACTGAGAAATATATTTACTTTTACATGTAGTATTCTACGCTAAATTTGTTAACATCACTCTCGTGGGTCTAGTTTGTTCCATTCACGACAGAAGATACATTGCATAATAATTTTGACGCCTAACAATTCGTCAACAGTCATTTATATATAAGAAATGCCCTTCTGTCTGTCTGTCTGTAACGCTAGGCGAGATATGTGGCGTACGTAGTGACTTATTTAACTTTTGACTTATTTAGTGGTGTCTTATTTGGCAAAAAAACACCAGCTTTGATATTTTGCACCAGATTATTAAAATCGTAGTAAACATAGTTAAAAGTTAATAAATATAATAAACATTATTAAAATAAATAATAGATAGTAAACATTATTAAAATAAATAACAGATAGTAAACATTATTAAAATCGAAAAAAAAAATGAAGTTAACAAAAATGACGCCACAATGATGAGTTAATTATTAAAATATATGTGGATTATTGCTTATTGCGTATGCTATCAATATTGATAATTGTCCATTTAGAGTTGTGCGAAATACAAATTAATTAGGTACTTCGAAATAATTTTACATGTTGTCATCGAGAAAAGTGCCCATTTTGCAATTTAACATTACAAACATTGTGCCGTAGCTTAGATCTTATACATTATAACATCATGTAAAAAAAGTGCATTCGTTGTGCTATATATGGAAAGTCATGTGCTGCCCACATAAAAATTTCTTTATTTGCGCTAGATTTTACGAAACTGATATAGTATAACATCATAACAATTTTCACCAGTTTTCTTTTACAAGTTAATCTAAAATGTTTCCTAAAATTTCTTTAAAATTCATGTATATATTAATGTGTGTATACAAATTATTACATAAGTTAGGAGCAGAAGTTATTATTTAGTATTAGATATTAAGTTAGGAGTAGCCCAGTCATTAAAACCAATCTTACCAATAACGTCGAAGAATTGTGTGTATTCAGATGATAAGTATTAATAAATGGTATTTTAATACTTTAAATTCATAGCGCAATTCAAATGATATCATATTCTCACATACACAATGAACCGGGGACACTTTAAATTTTATTACAATAAAAAATATTTTTAAAATGTACTCTACTTAAGTGTTCTGTTATAAGCCATTACCTGCACCTGAGAAGCTTGGGCGACAAAATGAGAATACTTCGGGGACGGGATCTTTTCCTTTCAAGCCCTTCGAGGTGTAATCAAGCTCTTTGTTCAAGCCTTGAAGCGGCACCCCCCATAGCGGCACCCAAGGTACTTTAAACATAAGGTAGGTCAGAGAGAGGGGGTTGCTTTTCGACCGGGAGAGCAACTTGAAGCATGACGTCACTGACTTACGAGTCAAGAATAGGGAACGTAGTAGAGCTCCTCTACTACAGGCTGACTTATCAAGCATATTGAAGCCCAGCCAGCTTTCTACAAATACATGGGTTACCATATTTAGCGGTTTAACACGTGCTCCAAATATTGATTTTTGCAGGTATTTGATAATGTTAGCCAATTTAGAATTGAGTTACATTTTTATAAATATGAATTAGATTGGAGTAACATTTGTAATTACGCGACACTTATTAACAAGAATCAAAAATATGATTCTCACTCTATAAGCAGATTCACAAATAGATGGACATTTTTTTTTTATTATTATTTTTTGCAAAGATCCGGTCTTATTAAAATTTATGAAATACTTTGACGTATATATTTCTATTTTACATTTGTTGCAGTTCTACCATTATATAGAATAAAATATGGTCTTATTATGATCTCAGAAAGACCTTGAATTATTTGAAATACCTGAACTAAATAATGAAAAGTTGTTTTTGAAATATATATTTATGATGATACATAATAGTGTGTAAATTACCCCGGGGGGAGGGCACTTTAAAAAAGTGTATTTAATTTTAATGGTACTAAAATTTTAAAGAGGGGTAATTTTGTTATAAACCTGTGGATGTATAGATTAGATAAATACAGCATTTAAAATTTTAAGAATAATAATAATAAATTATATAAATCTGTATTGTATACGATATATTTTTTATGTCTTGTACAAAAGAATTGAAGTACTTTTAAAAGATTATTTTAAGGAAATCCTCTAAACTGGATCCTCTAAACATAGCGCCAATGTTTACTTCAAATGATTGATGCCAATCATCGTCTTGGCGATGAAAATATCAGTGCCGTTCCAAAGTAAATTTCAGTCATTCAGACATAATTTTTATGTTTTGAGTAAAAAAACCCTATTTGATCATTCATTATCTTTTATGATAAACGCATTTCGATTTATTTACCATTTTAGCTTATGTTTACATAATTATTATAATATGGTACGATTTCCACTTGGCGACAGTTTGTTAGCAGTAGGATTCTACAATTTTATGATTCATTATACTCTAAAAATGCAACAAAGTGCATAAAATTTGAAATATATTGGTGTAACATGAATAAATCTTTAATATATATATATATATAATTTGAAGCAATTATACTTTTAAGTTTTGAAGAGAGAGAATAACACATTCTGGACTACAAACCACGTTTACTAAGATATAACACATAAAAATCAATAATAATACATACTACAGTTACCGAAATTATAAAATAAGTGTTTAAAATACTACTTTATATAAAAATCTGGTATGTTTAGAGCAATTTGGTGCAGAACACCTACCAAAAATTATTTCAATAGTACTTTCTAAAGTGAAAATACGAATAGAGCTAATGCTAATGGATTACGCTTTCGATCTCGGTGGGCTTCAATATGCTTGACGAGTCAGCTCGTATATAGAGGAGCCTTAGAACGTAGCGATACGAGTATAAATTTTAAAAAGTTCGCGTTTATTATTCGAAAAAGAGATAAGATTATTCGTAATAAAATTTTAAAAGAATGAAATTAAATGATTCTACTCATACATGCTTAGGGCTATCATTAAAATATTATAATACATATATTATTTATAATAAAAGCTGAAATATATCGTGAAAAGTGTAGTAAATATAAAAATTACATTTCAAGTGTTTTAATACAGATATGAATAAATATTTAATCACCGGATTTTTAAAAATATAGTATCCATTATCTTAAACATTGATAATACTTTCTACATGTAATATAAATATGTATTTCAAAAATATCTAATTGCGTAAAAAATCCCACATAAATATAACATATATTGATGACTATGAAATATCATCAGTCTAGTAGTTACATAACTATATATTATATTAAAAAGCGTAGATCGGATCTTGGGAAAAGGGGGGAGTTAACGGTCGAATGGATGGTCAATGGCAGTAGATTTATTTTATTTACTCAACAAAAGGACGATGCATTTAATGAGCTAGTAGAATACTATGACTGTTGGCTAAGCCACTGGATATGTCAGTTTTCACAAAGATATTTTAAGCATGCAAAATTGGAGTCATTAAACTTTATAGAGTTTTAAATACATAAACCATGTTCAGTTTTAAAATTTTAAAGCAATGTTTACATGGATCATAAATAATAAATACATACCATTTTTATACTATGATACTGCTTTTACACCATTTAGAGGCTTTTCTTTGTTTTTTTCTCTCTACTAATTGTTGCATAATGTGAATGAATGTTCTGGTTCGTGAAAACAAAGTTATGGCTTTTAGTGATATGGAAGGTGAAATGTATGCTAACTTTGACTGCAAGTTCTTAATGACGCATTTCTCTTTTGATATATATGCGCCATGCATTTCTAAGAAAGCATTCTCCCACTTTTTATTTCTTCTGAAAAATGTGCCGTTGGCTTTTAGTTTTAGTGTAAATAAATTTTTTGTGCATTATATTTCAACTTTGATGATTTTAGTTTTGCATTCTAAGCTTTTTACATATCAAAACGAAATGTCCCATAACTTGAGATGATGTGAATATAATGTCAATATTATGATTAGTAAAGAATTGCGTTTTATGATTATGTATATTAATAACAAAGTAAAATGCTTAAGGCATTTAAAATTAACTTTACATACATTTTTGCACTAAACTGTGTAAATTTGCTTACAAAGTGCTAATATCCCCCCCCCCTCCTCCAAGAAAAGAAAGAAAACTCCATAATTGCTAGTATCAGAAATATAAATTATTTTTATATAGTTTAGATACTGCATATGAAGTCAATGTTATTTTATTAATCTTTAAATTATTCTGCTATATTATTTAAATTATACTGCTATATTTTTTAAATTATACTGCTATATTAAAAACATTATTTTAAACTGCGGTATTAATGGTATGTGAGATTTTTGCGCCGTTGGCTCCTTGTTTTAATCGTTTAACCGGATTCAAATTCAAAAATTTACCCCCAAAATCTTCATCAGAAAAGTGACTTGAACAGGCAGTTGCTTTAGCAATGGTTATTTTATCCTCTCTTTTGCACTTCATGATCCATAATTTTTGGAGTGTAGGATCTCTTGGAAATCTATGAAAACTGATAGATCCCATTGATTTCTTATAATAATTTGAACACAAAGCAACCGCGCAGCAACCAGGCATTTTTGCGCTCGCAAAACACAATTTATATACAACAATTAATCAAAATTTTACTTTATATACGTGAAACTACTAATATACACCTATAATACACACATTTACACTTAAACTTCACTTTTACGAAACAATTTCAAATCATATTAAAACAACGACTGACACAGTCTATGTTTTCCCATAGAACTGAATACCACTCGGAGAAACTGGCACTTCTCCTTCTAAACCAGTGACGTCACGAACGGCGATAACGGCCACCCCACCCTCTAGAATACTGTCAACAGCGGCATTCTGGTCTTTTGATCTCTGACCCTCCCTGAATCATCTCCCCCAACCACCCAGACACATAAAACTTCTTTCATATCTATGCCGAAACAGGTGTCCGCATTGAATGTACAGTAGAACCTCGATTATCCGACGTAATTGGGACCGAACCCACATCGGATAATCGAAATTTCCGGATAATAGAGAATTTTACAATAATCGTCTAGTTTAATATGTAACATCGTCATCGAACTGCATTATGACTATTTAAACTGCTAAATAAATATCTAAATTCAAATTACAGTACAGCTCTGTCGTGCAGCTCTCTCACGAAGTTTTTTTAAAAGCATCAGAGGAATCACACTGTTCTTGTTGTTCCAACCAAGCAAGGCCATTTGAAAAACACTCAAAAGCATCATTGTTACTAATCTTTACTTGGGAATCATTCTCGCCTTCATCATCATCTTCTTCTTCGTCTTCTTTAGGAGAATGTCGGACTTCTGCGATAATTTCCTCATCATTAAGCAAATGGAAGCCTGCATCTTCCATATCACAAATCAACCAATCTGTGATTTCTTTGATCCCACAGTTTTCAAAACCTGGCATCATGCTAAAAATGTTTGAAAATTAAGTAACACCATCTTTCGCAATGTCTGTAACATTTTCATCTGCGACAGTTGAAAAATTCGGCAAAAGATTTCTCCAACATCGTCTTAGTGTCAATTGCGTCATTCATTCCTATGCTTCACTGATCATATAAATGCAGTCTTTAATGTTGACAGATTTCCAAAACTCTAGTATTGAAGCTGTAGATGCAGATTCTCCTTCAAAAAGTAATTTTCTTATTAATTTCTTTCGGAAACGCCGTTTTAAAAGCCGCGAAACGCCGTTAAAAAAAAAGTCAGGAAACCGAAGTCGGTTAACGGAGCGTTACGGTTAAACGAGGGTCGGATAATCGAGGTTCTACTGTAATTAGAAAACTGGACAAGGATTTGTCTCAAAAGACATCTTGAGAGCTTGAGACATCGGTGGACCATTGTAGAATTTATGATAAACACCGCATCGGCTGTGAAGCATGTATTTATCAATCATTTTGTTCAGCGCGAGATTTGTTCTGAGGTGAAAAAGTCCAGTCGTACGTTTCAGTGAGAAATGTAAAACATCATTTTTCTTGCCCCAAAGTCGTTTTCCTTATCGTTTTCCTTTCTAAATGTTATACAGTTGAACTTGATATTATCTAAAATATTCATCTAGCATTTAACATAAAATTTAAGGTAAGCAAGATATAATTATTTTATGATTGTTTAAAATTGTTTCTATTAACATATAACATATTATTACCCCTCCCCCCCCCCTTAAAGAGGATTCAGATCACTCTAAATTCCAAGAGTAAAATCGGTATATTTCTTAATTTAAAGGTAATGATAGTTTTCGTAATAACGACTTATATGCATACAGCATCTGTCGAGTCACTTATTAGCTAAGAAAACATTTTAAATTTTACTCACGGATCAGTGTTTGTTTGCTCCTAGGATGTTATATTAAATTTAGCTCATTAAAAGTTCTTAGAAATTGTTTCTCGTTCTGCTCAATTTTTAGATTTCTTTCCCGTGTGCGTTTTTCCTACCTAATACCGTATTTATTTTTTCTTAAATTAAAAGTATGTAATATTACTTTTTTACGGACGGTATTTTATTTACGGACAATTTCTACTTTTTCGAATTATTCAAATTTTTGACTATCAGGATTTCAGCTAAAGCTACGTTTAATTTGAAAAGTAACTACTGTGTGTGTGTGTGTGTAATTTGGATGAATTAATTTGTAAAACGAAGACAATATTCAACATATTCACATCTCGCCGCTTTAAAACCCCCGTTATTTTATAAACATGAATTTTTTAAACGAATTATATCGGATCATAAAAATGTCATTTACATATATTATATTTTGAGTTTAAGTTATTGAGTAAGAATTCATTAGAATATAACATTCTTTGGCATTTGAGTATTTACAGAGAAAGTTAATAGGAAAGAATTTAATTTTTAAAATTATTGGAAATCAATCAAAATTTATTTTCTAAACCAACTGTCTCAGATGTAGAACTCCAAACTTTCCTATTTTTATTTTTTTATTTTATGTCATCAAAAAAAATATGATGAACCTCAAAGAATTTTTGTTCTTTCTGGTAAATGAAAAGTAAAACCAAATACTGTAAATTTCTTAAACTTTCTAAATTATTTCAACTTTTGAGTATAATTGAAATTATGTTACTATTTAATTGGAACTTTTAAATTTTGCATTTTAAGCATAAGGAAACTACATGTTTACATCCTTACATTTTCTTATATTATGCTTGCAGTGTGGTGCACAGAAATGACCTCTTAGAATATTTTTTCAAGCATATAACTAAAGCCATATTCGTACAACATTTTATTTCAGTCGGTTGAGTAGTAGTATTGTAATGTTGCGAAACCAACATTTGCTCAAATTGCGAATGACTAGTGAAAAATAAAAAATAATAATAATAAATCGTGCCGTTATTTACTGGATCGAGTAACAAGAGCCTAACTATGTTCAAAATCCGAATTCATTTGGTTCAATAGTTTCGGAGAACAGCAGGGTACCTCGATTTAACGATATGACTGAGAGACAGGTCGACAACAAAAACTAAAGAATATTTATTTTGTGTTAATCAGTCCCTTCAAAAATGTATAGATCTTTAAAAAGATATGTGCGAATACTTACTTCTATTTTGTGACGGAAGTATAATAAACATCACAACAAGAGTTACAAAAATATTCTTTTTATATCTAATCTCTTTTCCTGCAACACATAGGAAAGGAAAAGTATTGTGATGGGAGTCAAAAACCGAACGCTTGGATTTTGATAAATGTACCAGTGTTGAGGTTGAGAGCATCCTTGAATACTAATCAACCATATTTCAACGATGTCTGTCTATCTATGCAGTGTTTCTTTCAGGACTTTTTGTCTGAGAGGGGGGGGGGGGGGAGTGAGAAAATAGAACCTCAAAGGGGCAAATTATCTAATATAATCTTAACTAACTACTATATAGAAGTAATTACTATATATATACATATATGGAAGTAATGACTATATATATATAGCAAATACTTATTCAAACATTGCGAGAAAAACTTGCTCCTGCTAAACAAGAGGATGAAAAATTTTTAAAATAAAGTAAATTGAATTATAGCTACAAAATTTCATTCTGAGAATAATCAATAGCGAAATAAAATTATAATAATAATCTAAAAAGTGGAAACTAGGTTAAAATTCACAAAAGTATTTTGTGAGTTTCTGAATTTATTAGTATTTGGTCCGGTAACATAAAATGTATCCGGGAGTGGGGGTGTAGGATGTTTCCGGAAGGGGCTTCACCCCGCCCCCCCCACCACCACCACCACCAGATGTATTTCTAAAAGAAACACCGAGTCTTTGGCAATGATATCTCTATAACAAATCAATAAAATAGAATACAATTCGATAATACTTCTTCAATCAATAAATATCAGAGACTCGTTAATTTTCGGGTGAATGGGACAGAAGAAAGTCATTAATTTTTCGAACATTTAAAATCAAAAATAAAATGAGCATGAAAAGTAAAATGTTTAAAAATGTTACAAAAATAGATATTTTAATTGAATTTTCACCTAAAAGCAAATAACATCATTTATATAGAACGCTAATATATACCGTTTTCGAGATATTTTGCAAGTTTTAAGGAACAGGAAAAATAAAAAATAAAAAAAATGAAATGCACTTAATATTATTAAGTTATTACACATTTTGCAATTACTTTCAACAGGAAGTAAATGAGTACCATTGTTTAAAAGTTCTCATTGAAAATTTTATTTTCCACATGCAGCACTATATACGTATGTCAAACAAATTAATCAAATCAAAATATATTAGGTATACAATCAATAACCGCCAGCTTCTTAAATTTCTCGAAGGCCAGGATCTCCAAATTTTCTTATTTCGATAATTAAAAAAAAAAATTTATATGATTATATTAAAATTTGTTACAAAAATATTAATTTTATATGTAATATTCTATTTTTTAAATTACACCATTTACAGAACGATAAAATGTGTGTTTTGAGGTATTGCACGTTTTTGATTTAAAATAGACTCTTTTTTACATTATATATACTACTCACTATTGTTAAAGGAGTAAATGATTTGTAGGTACTTCTAACTAGAAAGAAATGGACAACATCGTTCAGTAGTTACCACTAGTCGTTCTAGAGATATTAGAAAATTTTACTATCCTACAGGAAAAGATACATATCTCAAAATAATGAAACGAAGTACATTTGACTTTCAGCCATATCTAGTTATAAGAAAGCTTTAATTTATGTAATTGTTTTCTAAAAAACAATAAATATAGAAACTTTGGTTTTGGGCTAAAATATTTTATTCATAAGAGCTTCAATGGAGGCAAATTATAAAAAATATCAGAATTCTAAGTAAAAAAATCATTTTAGTTCTACGGCAAAGTACAAAAAACATTGAGCTTAATATATAGAGTTAAACTTGGCAGTGTTATATATATATATATACAGGGTGATTATAATTAAAGTTTCCGGTTTGAAAATGGTCTTAAATAAAAAGCACTGGTCAGAATGATTTGAAATTTTGCGTGAACACTCGTGGAGCAATGGAATTTTGTTTGGTGAAGAAAAAAACAGTAGTTCAAAAACTCGTCGCTAGGAGAATAATTGGCGCTTTACTACGCTAGAATGCAATACAAAAGTAATAAACGTTGACTTATTCATTGGCTAATGATGTAAAAAATGTTCAATATGCTGTCCTTCGCATTCTGAAACAAGCTGAAAGCGCAAAATAGCGTGCTCAACAACATATTTGAGTGTTTCTGTAGAGATGTTGTGTATGTCATGAGTGATGCTAGCTTTAAGTTCCGCTAAATTGGTAATGTGTCCATTAAACACCACATTCTTCAGATGCCCCCAAAGCCAAAAATTACATGGATTGAAGTAAGGGGAACGTGCTGGCCATCTTACAGGAAAATGGTGGCTGATGATTCTGTCATCTCCAAAATGACTGCGAAGTAGCCGCTTCACTGGTTTTGCGATATGTGGTGGAGCCACATCCTGCATGAAAATAGTGTTATCGATACACTGACGCTCTTGCAGTGTGGGTATAACGTGACTCTTCAAAAGGCGTTCATATCGATGGCCATTGACAGAACAGGTGACGGGGCCATGAGGACCAACTTCTTCAAAAAAGAAAGGCCCGATGACTTTGGGGGAATGAAGAGGCACCTGGCGTAGTTCCTGTGGATTTTCGGTTGCCCATATTCTGCAATTTTGCGTATTAACAGTTCCGTGGAGATGGAAGTGTGCTTCGTCAGTCCACAAAACGTTCCAGGGCCATTCATCGTCCACTTGTATCCTAGCCAGAAATTGAAGTGCGGACATTTCACGTGCAACATTGACCGCAGGTAGCAACTGTTGAACATGGGTCAGTTTGTAAGGATAACATTTCAAAATGCGTTTCAAAATTTTTTGCACCGTACTGAAGGGTACGTCTAATGATCGGGCAATTCCACGTACACTCGTAGATGCATTAGCGTTACGCTCTTCTTCTAACGCTGTAGCTACGTCTTCCACTATCTGTCCATCAACTTTTTACCGTCACCTGCCCGGTTTGATGTCCAAAGGGACAGTCTCTTCAAATTTTAAAATCATTTTGCGCAAGCTTTTGCTACACAGAGGACAAGATTTTAACTTTTTCAACATTCTGAACTTTCTAAGAGCTACTAAACAAGAGCTGTTATTCTCATAAAACAATTTGACAAGAAGAGTACGATCTTTTAATGATAGAGTCATTGCGACAGAACAATAGAAGTTTTTCATTAAGTTATGAGAAACAAGTTCTGTTCTTCCTTTTTTATAGCAAACGTTTATTGCAACGTCACTGTCTTATGCAAATTTGCAGCAGCATTTGAAGAGCAGTTATGCAAAACAAGTTAAATCTACTTTTTGTGAAAAAAGATACGGCTTACGTTTGCATAGAATTTAACATTGTTTAAATGGATGAAATCTGTTTTTCATTACTTGCATGCATATGATGATGAAAGATCGACTTTTAATTCAGTATTCGAAGGACAGCATATTAAACATTTATTACGTCATTAACCAATGAGTAAGTCAACGTTTATTACTTTTGCATTGCATTCTAGTGTAGTAAAGCGCCAATTATTCTCCTAGCGGTGACTTTTTGAACTACTGGTTTTTTCCCGTAAAGTTTCGACCGGTAACGGTAGCCTATAAAGCTTATACTACAACAGCAAATACGAAACTTATTACACTTTTAAAACCTATTATGACTCAAATAATGAAAGGTGGATCTGTAATGATAAAAAATAGTGGTGATATATTAAAGAATTTGAACAAACATCCCACAAACCTGATTTACAAGTCTTTTGACTATAAAGATCTGTTTAATAACATTAATCTGTCAGATCTATATGCCATTATCATAGAAATCCATAGTCAATATCACCTGCATAAATACATAGCTTTACACAAATTCAAAGCTATCTTGGATATTGTGCTTTTTGAAAACGTCTTATTCAATGGTATGAATTACTATAGGCAAGTGAAAGGTATACCTATGGGGGGAGGCTGCTCCTCGATGTTGGCAGATCTATACCTCCATCACTATGAAGATGGCACTCATATATTAAATGAATTGCCGTATTTCCGTTTTGTGGATGATATACTTTTGGCACATCAAAAAACCAATATTAAATTTAACTTCGACTTTTACCCTGAGAATTTAGATTTAATCGAAACTCATGCAGATTCTGCAGATGAAATTAATTACCTTGATATTAACATTCACTTTGCTGAAGATGAACCCTTGTATACGATGCTTTATGATAAAAGACGACATTTCAAGATTAAAATTAATTATATTATCAATTGGAGGTCTAATTTAAGTCAGAAAGTTTTTCGTAATATCGTAATGAATCACTTTATACGGAATGCCCGCTTGCATACTTACAATAAAGATCGTATAAAAAGTGATGTTATATTTATCACGGAGGCTTTAAAACAAGACTATCCCCTTGGATTCCTCAGACATAATTATAATGCCTATCACAATAAAACAGTCAACGCATTTGAAAACGATTTTGGCAAACGTTTTGTTTTTGGTTATAAATGGCAACGCTGGTGCTAGTCCTATACACTCTACTCCCTTTTCTCTTTTGACTGAAGGATTTTAGTTGGAAGTTTTACTTTTCTTGTGTGTTGTCAATTTGGATTCCGACTTTAAATGTATATACTTGCTTTTACTGCTTCGTAATGGTGTCCATCTGTTCCTTGTTCGGACTGTTTTGTGCGTCTTTTGCTTTGACGTTTGTACGGAGATTGGCCTCAGGTATTTTTCGGCTCCGGGAGTGTTTCCTAAGGAATAAAAGTCGACTTTTAACCGGGGAACTAGGGGTCACCACCCCCCTAGGCCTTTACAAATTTCCCTGTTGGCTTTTCTCCACCCCCCCCCCCTTTTTGAGATTTCTTTGTAGAATTTTTCTCATTTATTATACTAGACAATTTAGAGCAGCATTGCGCCTACCTGTCTTGTTAATTTTAAATCTTTTATACGTAACTTTTATCGCTTTATGAGTTATTTGACATTTATATATATATATATAGCGGTGCTGAATATTGCACACTTTTGATGCAGGATAACGTCTTTGTCGCCACCTGGTATGTAGGAGAGTCTACGTCGGCAAATCGGGTATGACGATAGAGTGAGATTTTGAAAGATTATAGCTTGGCGTGTCAGAGGAGGACGACAGTGGTACCAAGTGTTAGGCCGAGATGTACGTGTGTTGTAAGGGGTGACGCGCTCAAGAGAGAAATGCGATCGATTGCGAGATAAGATAAAATTTATCAAGAAATAATAAAATTGCTACGTTTTATTTCTTTAATTCTGGTACTTAATTAAAATGTCGTAATAATTAATTTTGTAACTTATTAGACCACTGTTGGCAGTTTGTAGAAATAAATGACATGTTTATGTGAACCGTTGCTTCATTTACAAACACCCGTGTGATAAGACGTATTCTACGTTGCGAACGTATCTTCGGTACAGCCCCTCAAATCTTTTTTTAACTATCGTACAACAATGGGATTTTGCAGGCCATTTCGTAGAAAAAAAATACCGGTTCTATTTTTTGAGGGTGTAACAAACTTTAAAAAATTAAAATGTTCTACTAGACTACGCTGTATACCGAATTTCAGCACTCTAGGACGTAGGAAAGTATGTTGAAATGTCAAAGAAGTTGGAACAGACACACACACACCATTCATGATGAGTTAAATAAAAGCTTTTAATAATAAAATTTATTAATATATATGGAAAGGCAACAGTAAAGGTAATGTATTAGACAACAGATTTTTTTAAATCTAAAATTGAATAGCATCATTTATATGATGCTAACATATTTCATTCTTGAGACATTGCACATTTTTTTAAATTTAAAATGGAAAAAATCGAAATATTTAATCACAAAGCAGATCCATTCACTTGAGAAACATTTGGAACAAAATTGACTAAAAAGTGGCGATTTAGCAGTGTTTCTCTATTCTATTGCATGTATAAAGGTAAAGAGAAAAATGAATTTTAGGGAGGGGGCGGCCACATTGCTTTCTGCTTGGGGCGGCAAAAAACCTAGAGCCGGGCCTGGACGTCATTTGAATAAAGTTAATTTGTTTTCGATAAAGTTTTCAAATATAATAAATTATTGTAGTATTATGATAATTTAAAAAATATTACCGAGGAATGTATCGCATTTTAGAGGTATTTAAACCAGGCAATTTACATTTCAATGCCGTCATTTGAATGAAGTTCATTATTTTCGATGAAGTTTTAAATTTTCAAATATAATAAGTTAATGTAGTATTGTGATAATTTTAAAAATATTACCGAGGAATGTAGCGCATTTTAGAGATGTTTAAATAAAATTGCATTGAAGTTGGAAAGTGTTTCATAATCAACGCTTTATGCATGATCGATCTTCCTTGTTATACCTAATACGTTTCCTCGTTAAAAAATGTTGGTTTGCAAATATTTTTGCAGGCTAGTTTCTATATGCCTGCGTCTGTCACGTTGGTAGATTTTGTGGCTACTTGTCTCTTTCGTCAAATATGCTAATTTTTCAGTTTGTTGCTTCTTTTATGGACATAAGTGTCTAGCAGTATACCCGTTCTTCATACAGAATATATAATATAAAGCAATTTAAAATTCACAATTATGTGCAAATTCCTGTAGTATTCTAATGACATTGTTATTCAAAGTATTCTATTAAAATATTTGATTTAATTTTCCTTTAAAAATGTATAAGAACCTCTAGGCTAGATATACAAAATTATCTTCACAAGCTTATCTGAAAAATAATACATCATGCTTGCGTTTGTAAATAAATTTACAGAAAAATGTGAAATTTGATAAATGTAGGGCAAAATGAAAGCATAAAGTATTTCAAAATATAACCATACTATTAACACAATGCCGTACAAGATTGTTCATCCAGCGTCCCGATATTCGGAACGCTCCAAAAAACGGAAATCAGCAGAATGATGCCAAATTTTGGGCCAACAAATACTTTTTCGCCTAAAATTGGCTAGCGTCCTTATAATAACAATTACGGAATTTTCAATATTTTCCTACGAAAAATTGCTGTCAGCCTCCAAAAAATGACAGTTACGTGTCATGCGGATGTCAAACAATCCAACAACGGGAATTTATACCCGTGTAATTTGTTAATTATTATCTCATTTTTCTTGGACATATGTTATATGTATGAAAATGTCGCAACATTTATCGCCAAGTGTGTCTTATCGCCAAGTGTTGAAGTGTTGAAAACCCGGATCACACGACAGACCCGAAGGTTTACTGTCTTATCGCCAAGTGTGTCGATGGGAATGACAGACGATAGCTACCGAGACATCATTACAGTACTATCTCCTAACAACACACCTTTAATTGATTTAGTGTCATTTTTATCAATTTGGTGATATTTTCATCAATTTCGCAACATTTAAAGAAAGTCACCAAGTTGGTAATATCCCGCCAAATTTTTCACCAAAGTTACATAGACGGATGGATGGAGAAATGGGTTCTTAAAGTCATTCAATCTCATTAAGTGTCCTGCCCATTTAATCCTCTGTATTGCTATAAATTTAATAATATCTGGCTCTTTAAATAATTTGTAAACCTCCAAGTTGGTTCTTCTTCTCCAATAATTATCACACTTTATTCCTCCAAATATGCTTCTCAAGATTTTTCGTTCAAATACAGCAAGAGTTTCTTTGTCCTTCTCAGTCATTGTCCATGTCTCAGCAGCGTAAGTGAGAACGGGTCTAATCAAACTTTTATAAATGAGCACTTTGGTTTTCCTGCTGATAAAATTAGATTTCAAATATTTTTGTAGTCCAAAAAAAAAACAACTATTAGCAGTTATAACTCTGTTACGGACCTCTGGGGTTATATTATTTAATGTGTTCATTTCAGAGCCTAAATATTTGAAACTGTTAACAGTGTCAAACCTGTACTCTCCTATTTCAAGATAAGGATTATAAAAATTGGTGTATGGCATATATTTAATTTTATTCTGATTAATGGCAAGATGCATCTTAATTGCCTCAGCTTCCAAAGAAAGGAAGGCTTGTCTAAGTGCTTCCGGGGTTCGTCCGACAATAACAATATCGTCAGCAAATGCAAAGATCTGCACAGATTTATTAAAAATTGCTCCTCTAGTGTTAATGTTAGAATCTCTTACAATCCTTTGAAGGGCAATATTAAAGAGAAGGCAAGCCAGTGCATCTCTCTGTTTGAGGCCATTAAAAAAAAAAGCAATAGGTTCTGACAAGTTATTCTGGATTTTAACACTTAGCTTAGTTTCTGTTAAAGTAATAGTGACCAGCTTGATCAGCTTTTCAGGTATGTTGAATTTTCTCCTTGATTCCAAAAGTAATTTCCTGTTTACTGAGTCATAAGCCGTTCTAAAATCTATAAACAAATAATGGGCTTTAATATCGAATTCCCTTGTCTTTTCCATGATTTGTCTCAAGTTAAAGATCTGTTCTGTTGTTGATCTTCCCCTGCGGAAACCGCATTGGTAATCACCAATAATTCTGTCAGTAAAAACAACTAATCTGTTGAAAAGTATGTTGGAAAATAATTTATAGAAGGTGCTGAGCAGACTGATACCTCTATAATTTGAGCACTCGAAGATGTCTCCTTTTTTATGTATGAGACATATGGTGCTCAATTTCTATTTTTCAGGTAGAACTTCATGGTCCCAAATGAAATTGATAAGATAGTGAATTTCTTCAACATTTCGATGTGCTGCATTTTTTATGAGTTATGGAGTCAGGGCCTGGTGATTTGTTATTTTTAAGTTTGTCAATCCCTTCTCTAACTTCTATTATGGATGGTTATGGGATAATCTCGTTATTTAAAACAGGAATTGGGTTGACCAAACCTTCATCCTGTGTGTTACCATTCAACAAATCATCAAAATACTCATTCCATCGGTGAAGAACTTCCCTCCTGTCATTCAAAATTACATTATCTTTATTTCTACATGCAGTTACTCCAGGTCTAAAATCTTTTCGACCAAAATTTATTTCACGAAAGAAAGCTCTGTTTTCGTTAGATCCCCTCAGATGTTCAACAACGCTAAACCGATCTTCATGAAAAAGTCTTTATTTAAGCCGATGAATTTTCTTTTCATTCTTCTAGTTTTCTTATATTCCTCCACTGAGGTTCTTGTATGTCACTTTTGTAGCATAGTTTTATATGCCACTACTTTAGTTTGCGATGCCAACATGCATTCCTGGTCAAACCAATCTTTCGATTTAGTTTTTTCGGTGTTACCCAGTATGCTTATCGAAGATGGAAATGGGTAGGCCATGTTTTGAGAATGCCATTGGACGGCATTCCCACCGTTGCCCTGGACTGAGCACCTGAGGGCAGGCGGACTCGGACAAGAGGTAGACCGAAGTTAACTTGGAGACGGTTGGTGGAAAGTGAGAGAAATCAGGCGGGATGGGCGAGCTGGACTGAAGCGAGAGCTGCTGCACGCGATCATCGTGTTTGGAAATCTAAGCTGAAGGCCTTAAATGCCACTTAGACAGGAAGATGATGATGATGACCCAGTATGCTATTAGCCGTATGTATAACGGCACTTTTGAGTGCATTCCATTTTAATTCCCCATTTTCCATTTCAACAAGGTTCTTTTATTTAACTCCTCACTGAGATTAGACCGGAAGCTTTGCTTAGTTGTTTCATTTTTTAACCTTTCACAATCAAACAGCTTCTGTCTCTCTCCCTGTATCTTACGGGCATTTGCGATTTTAACATTAAGCTTAGCAATGACTAAGAAATGATCGGAATCACAGGTTGCAACACTATAGGTTCTAACATCCTGAATATCCGAAACATGTCTAGAGTCAATAAGTACATGGTCAATTTGACTCTGCATCTCCCCATCAGGCGCGTGCTAAGTTATCTTGTGTATTCTTTTATGATTAAATAAGGTGCTGGATATGGTCAAACCATTCTCAGCTGCAAAGTTTATTAATCGTTGTACATTATCATTAGTATTATCATGTAAACTGTATTTCCCAATCGTTGATCCAAATTCATTCTTTTTGTCTATTTTTGCATTCATGTTTCCTAAGATGATTTTAACATCATGCTTTGAACAGGTTCCATACAGCATATGAAGATCCTCAAAAAAATAGTTCTTTTCTTCCTCATCCTTATGAAGAGATTTAAGGAAATCTAAATCAAAAAAACTACAGCACTTTTGAATAATGGAGGCAGAAGAAAAATCGAATCTGCAGACAACCAAAGGTTGTTATGATAGATGTAGGGGAAGGTGGTGTACCTTGATACCAATTTTTTAGAATTCATTTCCTCAAACTCTAGCCTTTTGTCATATTTGCTTTTTTTATGAAAGCAACACTTTCTGCTACTATTGCTTCACCATCCCAGATTTTTTCCAAAACAAAATCAACAATTTTAAGAGTAAGAGGGATGATTTTCTGAAGCTATGCAAAGTGGCCTAAGGTACAACACAGCATTGTACCTTGAGCCATGACTGATATTTTTTGCTGCAACAGACATAAAGCAAAGTTATTGGAGTAAAAATAATTTGTATTGTATATAATAAAGGAAGAGGACTTAAATGCTTCATAACAAATTATTTCTTATTGCATATTAAAGCCTAAATTGCATAAATCTATAGCAAACACTAGATTTGATAACTATTGAACAGTGCCTCCCAACATCGTAGGTGGTGGCAGCTTCATAATAACATCTTCCTTAAAAATTGAATACATTTTAGGATCAAAATAATGATACTTATTAGTATGAAGTACTCGCTGTAAGTACTTGATGAACAAATAATCTACTTTCAAGTCTCGACTTCTGTGACGTAATCTTTAATGTTTCTCTTGCTACAAAGTTTTACGCGAACAAAATTTCCCTTTTCAATTTCTGCACATTCATTTCGCTTGCCTTTCTCGGAATCTGTAAGGGTATGTTCTGACCGTGAAGACACGTCGTGAGAAATAACACTATCAGATTCAGGAAGCAGAAACGAAACTTAGGTTTTGAGAGTTTTGCATTTTTAGATTTTATGCCTGTGCAACAAGATGGCTTCCTTTTCTTTTTTGCCATTTCAGTCTCAATGGCTTGCTTCTCGGGCATATCAGTTAGAATTCGGGACTTGCCTGGTTTTCTCCCAGTTCGTTTCATTTTCCTGGCTGATGCCTTCAGAAATGGCCTGATGACTTTAGGCGAAATAAAAACAGCAGTTTCAATCTCACTGTTCATTGTGTGCCATTATTATCAACCAACACTACTTCACTATCATTTATTAGTCTATCAGTTACAAAAATGATGGCAAAAGTCATAATCTTCAAGAATATTGTTGTTTAATGGCACAAGCTCGCTAACTTGAAATCCGTGCACACTATGTTGGTGGGAGTAAAGCTTTGTTGAAAAGCTTTTCCAAGCATCGCTGCTACCTCATAAATTGTTATGGGCTTTCCAATATTTTCAGGTGTCATCCAGTCATTGACAGCAGAATTATAAAATGATTTGAAGGGACCCAAACACTTTTCTGTCTAACGGTTGTATTTTATGACTTGTGTGAGGATGAAATGTTATCATTATTACACCAGATTCTTTAGCACGTTGTATTACAGGAATAGAAATGTGGCTTTCATAGTTGCCAAGAAATAAAATGACTGGATATTCGGGTGAGGGTTTGACATGTTTAATAAAATGTTCAAAGAATTTTAAAAATAACACTTCGTTGGACCATCCCAATGGAGTTGCAACTCCAACTGTACCAAGTGGAGAACCTTTAATCATAAAGCCATGTGTTGTACCTTGGGCCGGCTCAAGGTACAACACATGGTACATCAGAACAAAATGATATTTTAGGCCTAACTGATTCAAGATAGACAACTATAAATTTGAGAATACCTTAATGAAGGAATGCTTATTATGCTACACTTGTGATACATTTCAAATTCATTACTGCAACAATTAGAGTAGATTAAAAGAAAGATTAAAAAAACTTACTTTATAAGTCTATACATCTTTAAGTTAGATAGTCTATTCACTGAAGCCTTTATAGTCAACGTGGAGTAGGTGTATTACCACCTGACACCAACAGCAAAAATTGAAACTATGTTAATTAAGTTTGGTTGGTAGGGGGTGCGACAAGTCAAGGTGGCTCAAGGTACAAACCTGCCTAAGGCACACCACCTTCCCCTATAGTCTTTTTTGCAAATAATTAAAAATCTATATTTTTCAATTTTCATCCCAAACTCAGGACCTTGCATCTGAGACAAACCTCTCTCCTCTGTGAAATCATGTTTTAAATCAGGTTTATCAAAGTCAATGATCAATTTTTTTTGTTGTTGTTTTGGACTGCTAGCTTTTTGCAAATAATTAAATATATATATATATATATATATATATATATATATATATATATATATATATATATATATATATATATAAATATATTTTAATTTTCATTTTAAAAACTTTCATTCTATAATCTGTAACTGCCATATAAGACAAACCTCAACTTTCTATACCCAAAATTTAGGTTTTAAATCTGTCAGCTAACTGGCACATATTTAATATTGTACATCTTTCAGCGAATGGAGTAATATACAAGCACACTTTACACATGTTAATAATGATCTACAGAAAACGTAAAATTTAGAAGTAAAATGCTTTGCCAGAATTTTTTTTTAACCAGAAATCTTTTAGGGCCCACTGACTGGTAATCTAGATTTTTAATATGCAGTTTTAACAAGAGTAGACATATGCCTAGTCAAGATAAGCTTACTATTAAATCACTTCTGGTACAAATCACAAATAAAAGGCATTTTTGTTTCAATATGAATAAGGGTACGCTCATTCAAATTATATATTTTTTTAAAACCTTTCTGTCACAGGTGCAGATTTTAAAAAATTTCAGGGAGTGCTTAAAAATTAAAATGTCTTTAAATTTTTTTTAATCGTTCGAAAAAATGGTTGCTTCTCGTGAATTTAATGAAGTCAACAAGGTTTGAAAAATTGATCAAGATGAAACACAAACCTATGCAGAACTTACATCCTCATCAGGGGCGTCTCCAGACCGAAATCCAGGATGGAGGGCAAATAGACTAAAAAAATGTAATAACATAAATGAGAAAAGTATTTGCACTCTCATTTGCTAGTAATTTCTATTATTACTTATACAAAATGTATTTAATCGGACTTGTGCTCTCTTTATAAACTCGTCTGCGACTAAATCCATATTCAGTTTGGCAGTTATCTCCTTGTGAATATGCACAATAGCCACGCAATTTAATCTCTGCTGTTTCATTGTAGATCTCAAGTAAGTCTTGAGTTGTTGGAGAGTAGTCTTTCAGCTGTACAGGATGTAACCGAAACTGTTAATATTCAGTTTATTAATTTACAGAACCTGTGGTATGAGCGAATGGAGAGAAATGTTTTATATTCTATCAAAAAATTCAACTATATCGGATATATTGTTCATTTCTGCAGAATTCGCCTTAGCTGTGTCCCAAAACATATCCTGGGCAACCTTTTTCCATAAAAATCTGAACTGTAAAAATATACTATTTGTTCTTCACTCTCAATTTTATTGAGGGCAAAGTTTTCAATGATGGAAAGATGCTCCATCTTTTTCTCAAATCTTTAGGGAACTTATGACATTGTCCACTAATTGAAAGTAAATTTAACGATATCTTTCTGCAAGTGACTGAAATTGATGAGGATCACTTCCCTCGTCAAATCTTCTTGCAATTTTTCTAATCTGTGGAAGGACAGGATCTTCTTCTAAATCCAATTCTACATTTTTTTTATTACTTCTTCCCATAAATCCTCAAACTTCTTTACTTCTCTCCGAGACTGAATAGATTTACACTTTTCATGTAATTATTTGCATCTTGAAAGTTCAAGGATGTTTTCTGGAGAGCAATATTTAATGTCTCCACTCTTTGAAAGGCAAAAATAACAATTTTTGTCATAAAGAAAAATTCGAATTCTTGATTTTTTTTAAGAAAGCCATTAGTTTTTGCTCCTGCTTCACTTCCTTGCACATACCTTTGAGTGACCGTTTTCTAATTTTTTTTCCAATGATGAAATGCACCATCGAATTGCCGAGGTTTCCCATCGCTGGTGGGTTTCTGGTATCAACGGATGGGATCAAACCATGAGTGAAGCAGGAATGTCACTAACAATCCCAATCGTTAAAAACGGACCTCAGATAAAGAGCCATAGGAAGGTTCTTTCTAATTCTATGGAAGTGCGAGGTAGTGAAAAAAGTGGCTTAACACTTTTTTTCCTCAGTATAGATCTTGAAACACAGAATTTAAGTTTGAAGTCAAAAATTTTTGTTCTGCAAAATAATTTTTAAATTAAAAAAATTGGTTAATGATAACATTTTGGGGAGTGCTGTGCATCCCTCCAATTTTCCCCGGGGGGGGGGGGTGCTCGAGCACCCGAGCACCCCCACAGTCGGTGCAAATGCTTTCTGGCATACCTAACAAATGAATGGTTTTCTCCAGTATGAGTCAAAATATTTGGTCAAAACATGCTTCTGATAAAATCCTGTTTGGTACACTCCACAAATGAATGTTTTTTCTTAGCATAAATATTATTCATATGATAAATCAAACTGTGCTTTTCATTAAGATCTTTCTGACATATCTCTAATTCTAACAAATCTATAACTTTTCTACAACATGAATACGAATATGTTTAGTCAAAGCATGCTTCTGATTAAATCCTTTTTGACACACCTCACAAAAAGGTTTTTCACAAGTATGAGTAAGATAATGGTTGACCAAAATCTTCTTCCGATAAAAACTTTTCTGACATACCTCACAAATGAATGGTTTTTCTTCCGTAAGAGTATGGATATGTTCAGAAAGAAGATTCTCCTGATTAAATCCATTTTGGCACACCTCACAAATTACACCTTTCTGGTAGGTCGGACGGTCTGGGTCTCAACAACACCTCACGAATGAATGGTTTTTTACCAGTATGAGTACGAATATGTTCAGTCAAAAAATGCTTCTTAAGAAATCCTTTATGGCACACCTCACAAACGAAAGTTTTTTTTTATCCGTATGAGTATGAATATGGTCAACTAAAGTTGTTTTTGGACTGGAAACCTTTCTGGCATACTTCATGTGTTGCATGCAGAAGAAAGAAGTCTTGTCTCAAAACACAGAAAGAAATTTTGCTTCCAGGGGTTTCCTTTTTTAAAAAATATATAGGAAATGTAGAACAACTTCTAGTACTGTATTTGGGAAGAAACTAAACCCTTTTTAAAAATTATTGTGCCTTTGACTCGAAAATGTGAAAAAATTTGCAACATTAGCAGACCTTCCGAGAGGTTAGTGGTAGGGGAAAGAGGGTACGGTCCCTGTGGATGCCTCCCCCACTGGGTTCCGGTCTAAATTGGGTGGCACTTCCCGGCCGTCCAAACGGTTACCTTACACCTTTCTGGTAGGTCGGATGGGCTGGGTCTCAACAACAGCAACATTAGCAGATTTATTTACAGTTTTAGACTCTACTGATCTTTTTTTTTAATTATTATACTCATGTATAAAAAATCTAATGATGAAAGTTCTTATGATAAAAATTTAACTGATTTCTTTTTTTTTTTTTTTTTTTGAAATTTTTTGGTCAAAGTCCTTTATCTCAGCTATTTTGACTTTAGTAGCTTTCCTTAATGCATTTGCCTTGAGCAAAAGATCAAGGTTATTAGCAGATACTCTCTCATCAGCCAGTTTTTCAGCTGATTTTTCCATTGTCACAATATCACCTTTAAGAAAAATCCCCTTAGATTTTAAGCAATTAAGTTCTTCTAGTTTAAGTTTCCTTTTATTTTCTGAGTTTGCCCACTTCACATTACTGTGCTGCTCTTCCAAATGAAGAAAATACTTTTGCCTTGAAGAAGATACAAACTTTCTCATTTCTTTACTTATTAGTATTGTGAGGCCAGAATATGTCCTCACATGAGGCATTTTTATTGCAATATTTATGGTGCATAGAACGGCTAACAAAGGTTTTAGTCTAGCTGGCGCCGAAGTTTACAACAACGTGAACTTTTAGGTCAAATACAATAAATTTGGGTGTCCCAGGCCAAAGGGGCTGAGAGGGGCCTTGATAAATGTCAAGTGATGCCATTGGGTTCAGAAGAACCAATGAGCGCCAAGGAGAAGAAGGGTGGAGCTACCCCCCCCCCCCCCCGCCGAAGGAACCACAAGTCACTTTGATACGAAATGTTGCAGAAGTAACTCTGATACAAAATGTTGCAGAAGCAAGTCTGACACGAAATGTGGTTACGAGAAGTTTCCTACGAAGTATTGGTGAAAAGAGTTTGACAAAAGGAGCGAAGCGAACAAGACCTAGCAGTTGCAGATATAAAGTATCAGTCGAAGTGAAAAGTACGAGTAGGAGCCACACACCATAGAGTTATGGCCGTACTTCAGCACTAAGACCGATGCAAGCGAGATGATGAGCCCAAGTCTAAACTGGAAGGTATGTGCTCTGATGTTACCGGTCCTAGATACCTTCGTAAAATTAATACTTCTGGTCGTATCTCTCCTAGCTAAAATAGTTAAATGAAAATAGATAATAAATGAGAAATGATATAAATGATAAATTGTTAATATTGATGATAAATTGATGTGGTTAATAAATTATATTGTTTAAGTTTTAAATAGTCTAATCTTTTGATATTAATTAATAATTCTTTTCAGGACTTACACAAAAGGTAAAAATAATTGGAGGGTTTATTGCGGCACAACGAGCGATGTACGATTTAAATGTTAATTCCACTTTATGAGATCAACGGCCATGTTTTTAATGATTAATAAATAATTAATATTAATATAATCTTAAACTTAACTCATTTCAATACTACGTCCCACAAGTATATTTTGAACGTCATTAGAATTAATTGAATTTTCATGAATAAGTCTTATATGATTCTTTTTTTATATTTTCTACCTCTAATAGCTTGTTGACACTAAATCCACAATCCACAGTAGCCTAACCATGAGACAAAATCATTATGGTTTTCATTAGTTTCCACAACTCTCCCTTTGTTTCATCTATTACTAAGAAAGCCATTTAAAAAACTGTCTAATCGCATTATTTTTGGTTCAAAAATCTTAAACAATGAAGCAGATCTCAAAACAATACTCTCCATAAAATCTTTAAATTGAAGAAATATATCATCACAATCTTTTTCTGCAAAAGTTTCTTCTTTTCAGTAAAATGCAATAACATATGCTTCAAGGCATTCATGCACTTGTCCAGATTGTTAACCGGTCATCTGGGGGTCAAGACAGAAAGCATTACAAACAAGCAAATATGCTACAGGAGATTTATTCATGAGGCTTTGTAGCATTTTTATAATAAAACTTCGACAATCATGCTGCAAGTCATAGACAGATCTATCAGTTATTTGTTTCTCCTTTAATATTTCCTTTACTAATTTGTCCCCAATGAACTCTTATACTGATTTTGTCTACAGGAGAATAACAATTACAGTCAGAAAAATCAAACTTCACAAGAATTAACTTATCTTTTATAGCTTTTATTACTGTTAGAGAAGACTTGCAATTTACTTTACTCAATTTACCCATTTTTACATTTTTAACATATCTGACAACATCAGTCCAAATTTCAATTGCACGCTCTAAACCGGGGCATTCTCTAACCATCTCTGACCACAAAATTTCACAGGAAGCTTTTTGGCATCAGACAAATTATTGAAATCCTAGCTTCTTACAGGAGAATCTTTGAATAACCAATATAAAGAAGTTAAAATGCCACTGATATTTCAATCAGTACTATTTTCTCCATGCTTACTCGTAAAAGCATTATTTAAGATATGAAGACCACAACTGCCTATTAAAATGATTTCCCGATTAAATTATTTTCTCAAATCCTCTTGCAGATAGTCATAGAATTTCCAGTTGACATTTAGACCATCCAATGAAACATGCAAAAGTTTAGACAAACTTAATTTATCAACTGATTTGTAATATGATGACAAGATATCATCAGATCTTGAATGATCAATGAAATCAGGGGTCCAGAGCTAACCATTCTTTGTACTTATCATTAGTAATCCATAAGTAGTTAAAAATTTATTTTCCAGGCATACTAATTTTTAAAACAATCCATTTAATTCAAGAAGAGAGCGTGTAAATAGTGTTGGTTAAACATGCGTGCACAGAGCAAATTATAAACCCATCGAGTACGCAGAGATGCCAAGCTGCGATGGAAGTTTTCAGTAGTACCAAAGAATGAAAGCAGTAGTTTTAAGAACTTTTCAGTAGTCATGTGAAAATTTAACAAATTGGCTTACATAACACACATATATCATTAATTCATAAATGTGTATGAAAGTATTATATCACATTACTAAAAATTGAAAATTTTGTTCATAAAAAACATTTAATAATTAAATTAAATTAAGCACTCTCTCTCATTTACCAAAAAAAAAATAATAATAATAATAATAATACAGAAGAAATTTAATGAAAGAAATTTAAACAGTTAAAAACTTTGGAATCAAATTTTAACATATTAGATAAAACACATTGTCACATTTAAAGCGAAAATTTAAATTTAAGATTTACCAACTATAGATGAGGTAACTTCTCTAAAGCATTTAAGTTCTTTGTTTGAAAATGTTTTAGCAAAGCAGTTCTCTTTGTGGATATTCATCTTAATATTTTCTATTAATAGTGCCTGGAGAGTTTCAACTACTAAGTTTGGCCTGAAGTCATTCTGATTCTTGCAGACAATGCTAAAATTTCTTTCATTAGCAGCATTAGAATGAGGTACAACAAGAATATAGAATATTAGTCTGGGAAAAACTTCATATTTCAAACGTCCATTACAATCTTTCAACAGCTATATTCTTTTCCAAGCTAAATCAACAAGCGGAATATCTAAAACATCCTCAAAATTGTCACACTGATATCGGGCAAATTCTGTTTCCAGTTTTTCAATCTCATTTTCGTTGAATAATGAAGGGAAAAGCTGTAATATATAGAGCACTGAACTAAAAGAAATATCAGTTCTTTTTTTAATATCACTTATTTCGGCATGCTTTAAAAATTCGTCTTTTAGTTGCAGCTTCGCAACGATATAAGAACAGGGCTGAACATAAAAACTTTGCACGCAGCTATAAAATTAAAAAATCTCTTCTGTTAAATTTGCAGAATTGAGAAATATTCTTGTCTTCACACCAATCAATAATTTTCATCATCTTTCTGTGTTTTTCTGCTCTTGAAGTTTATATCCATAATATCCTGTTCAGCAACGTCACTGGAAATTACCATGTAAAGAACAAATCTCACTAGCAGATCTATAAAAAGTTGATGAACAACACTATGTAATTTATGTATGTACAGAGCAGTTTGTTGCAAAATAGTGTTCACTTTAGTAAACAATGGAAGCACACTATTTAAGAACAAAATGCACAACTTTGTGGTGTCACTCTTTAAACATTCTTATACCTTTCTGGCAGGTCAGACAGTCTGAGTCTCAAGAATAACAGCATTTCAAACATGGTTTAACAAGTGCCAACATTTTTGAAGCTTTTGTTTTGTACACCTTCTGAGTTTTGACTTTCACAGAAAAATAAATTCAAAGGCTCCCATTGCTCCAAAATTCGTTCCAGACATTCAGCTAAAGCCACCTAATTCAGGCCAGACATTCAGATAGCCACCTAATGCTTATGTATTTCAAAATTTTGTGTGCCTTTCCAAATAAACCATATGATTCTTGGCATATTTTAAAACAATTTTTTCTTTTAGAACTTTTATCAAGGAAAAAATAGATGTCTATCAGTAGTATTTCCACATCAATGATATCACTGAATTTTGATGCAGCTTTCTTTGCAGCTATATGAATCAGATGGCAGGGGCACCCCCTGATTATAGTTGAAAGATTTTTTTTCAATATAAATGCAGACACACCTTTGCATTTCCCTATCATTGTACTGGCATTATCTGATGAAAATGCCACACAATTTTTCCACAATATGCCCTACTCTTCAAATTTAGCAGAAATAGCATTAAAAATACCTTCATCAGTATTTGTTTAAAATTATATATGTTTCTTATAAACAAAACATTAAAATACTGTACCATTTAAGTACATTATGCTTTAAACTTACCTGAAATAAAATTTTATGAACAATTTTTTGAATTAAAATAGTGTTAGTAACAAATTATATATATAAAAAAAATAACTGGATAATATTAATTCTTGATTTATTTATAAAACCTTAATGCCTCCCTCCCCCCCCCCTTCCCACCACCAAAAGAAAAAAAAAATACTGCATTAAATATCAGGGGTAGTACTAGTAGAATATGAAAATTCAGGAAACCAATTTTACAAAATTTCAGGACAATAAATTATAAAACAAAAAATATATAAATGATTTATCCGGTGAAAATTACTTTATAATGGAAACAATTGTTTATGTTTGGTAAAACACAGGTTTTTACTAAAGAAAGTAACAAATATTGATCTTTAATAAAAAAAACAAAATATAGCAATGAATTATATTCCTGCAAAATGGTTTCCTTTTATTTGCATAAGACATTGCTTTAATACCACTTTTTGAAAAATATCCCTTCACAGAGTTCATACAGATTTCTCAAAATAGAAAAATTTGTATTATGCAAATATAATAAAAAATTAACCTTATTAATAACTAGCCATATGAAAATAAGCTAGTTTAGTCGATCAAATATGCAACATTTAAATGTTGGAGATGGATGGATAAAGATACTAACGTACTCTCAGCAATTCACGTGAAGTAACTGAATTGCGTAATCGCACTGTTTATGTGAAAATAATTAAGAAATTAACCGTAATAATTAATCAGAATATGAAAATACGCTAGTTTAGTCCATCTAATATGTAACATTTAAATGATGGAGATGGATGGAAAAAGATACTAACGTACTCTCGGCAATTCACGCGAAGTAACTGAATTGTGCAATCGCACTGTTTATGTGAAAATAATTAAGAAATTAACTGTAATAATTAATTAGAATATGAAAATACGCTAGTTTAGTCCATCTAATATGCAACATTTAAATGATGGAGATGGATGGAAAAAGATACTAACGTACTCTCGGCAATTCACGCGAAGTAACTGAATTGTGCAATCGCACTGTTTATGTGAAAATAATTAAGAAATTAACTGTAATAATTAATTAGAATATGAAAATATGCTAGAGTGTCGATCTAATATGCAACATTTAAATGATGGAAATGGATGGAAAAAAATACTAATATACTCTCGGCAATTCTCATGAAGTAACTGAATTGCGCAATAGCACTGTTTATGGGAAAATATTTAAGAAATTAACCATAACAATTAATCAGAATATGAAAATACGGTAGTTTAGTCGATCTAATATGCAACATTTAAATGATGGAAAAAGATACTAACGTACTCTCAACAATTCACGCGAAGTAACTAAATTGTGCAATCACACTGTTCATACGAAAATAATTAAGAAATTAACCTTAATAATTAATCAGAATATGGAAATAAGCTAGTTTAGTCAATCAAAAATTCCTTCTCTATAAACTCTATGTACTCAATAAGGGTAATTCTCCTACCTTCGTGACCGTAAAGCGTCGCGAAGTTTTGGACATCAGCCTAAGCAATAGTTCTGCTTTTGAGAATGTCATTAATTGGAAGGTTTCAGATGACATATCCTTGTCTGACCATCAATTAATTTCTTTTTCTGTTAAAGGTCCTGTAAAACCTACAGAGGACAAAGGTAGGAACCCTAGGAAGACTAATTGGGGTTCCTACAAAGACGATCTCAGGCCCAGATTGGTAAGTCACAATGGTGAGTATTCCTCTATCGAAAACCTGGATTTGGCTGTTGACTTTGTGCAACAAGCCATTATCCACTCTTTCCATAGTAACTGCAGAACCACAAAAGCTGACTCCCCAAGGATCGTTCCTTGGTTGTCTAATGAGCTCATCCGGTTGCGTGGGAAATGCAGAAAGCTCTTTAATAGAGCTAAGAAAAATGGTGATTGGCAGACTTATAAATCTGCCCTCACCTCTTATAATAAAGCAGTCAGGGACTCCAAGAGGAATTCTTGTAGGACGTACTGCGAAGGTACTAATGATGCCCCTGCCGTTGCAAAACTCGTTAAGTTGATGGCTAGAGACAGAAATTGTAATCTTAACACTGTCAAGTTGTCCAATGGTGACTTTACTGCTACTGGTGAAGAGACCCTGACTGAGCTGTTCAGGGTTCACTTTCCGGTTTCTTATCCTTATGTTCAGTGTGACAGTGGTATTGCTTGCTCCACGTTCTGGTCTGATGACAATAGTTGGAGCATTGCTAGGAGCATTGTTACTCTTGATAGGGTAAAATGGGCAATTAATTCCCATAAATCCTATAAAACTCCGGGAACTGATGGCATCATTCCAATTCTTCTCCAGGAGGGAATTGAGGTGCTTGCTCCCATTCTCTGTAGTATCTACAGAGCCTGTATTGCCTTCGGTCATATACCAAATGCGTGGAGGCATACTAAGGTAATCTTCATTCCGAAAATTGGAAAGGACAATTATTATGAGGCCAAATCTTTTAGGCCTATTAGCCTTACGTCTTTTCTTTTAAAGACTATTGAAAAGCTTATTGATAGGTATTTAAGGGAAGTGATTCTGGCCTCTAAGCCCTTGTCAAATTCTCAACATGCCTATCAACCGGGCAAATCTACGGACACTGCTCTTTACAGTCTCTCCTTTATTTTGGAGAAAAATCTCAATGCCAAGGAAATTGCTCTTGCTACCTTTCTCGACATTGAAGGTGCCTTTGATAAGGTACCCATCGACACCATTCTTGTTGCTCTTGACAGAAAAGGTGTGGATACCACGATCTCTTATTGGATCAAGAACCTGTTATCTAACAGGTATATCTCTGCATCTTTGCTTGGTAATAGTATGACTGTGCATGCACTTTCGGGCTGTCCACAAGGAGGTGTGCTTTCACCAATTCTCTGGTGTTTAGTTGTGGACTCTCTTGTGGAAAGCATCAATATCTCTGGCGTCTCTTGCGTTGGATATGCTGACGATGTTGTCATCATTACCAGGGGTAAATTTGGCAACACTGTCTCTGACATGATGTCTACTGCTCTCAGGAGAGTTGAGACATGGTGCAAAAATGCAGGCCTTATGGTTAACCCGCAGAAGACTGCTTTAGTTGCGTTTACAAGGAAACGCATTCTTAATCTTGGGAATATTTGCTTCTTTGGGCTGAAGCTTATTTGCTCCAAGGAGGTTAAATTCTTGGGAATTTACTTTGACAAGGAACTCAATTGGAAGAGACACTTGGACTACTGCATGACTAAAGCCAGAAGAATCTTCTGGTCTTGTAGGAATGCTATTGGGAAAACCTGGGGCTTAAATCCCAGGGCTATCCATTGGATTTACTCGATGGTAGTCTGTCCTATCATTTCCTATGGATCCATTGTTTGGTGGTCCAGAATTAGAAGTGAAAATGCTAAACTTGATTTAGTTAAGCTTCAAAGGATGGTGTGCATTGCAATCTCCGGATGCATGAAAACCACTCCTACTGCAACTCTTGAACTTTTACTTGGTTTGCATCCGCTCTATATGTGTATTGAAGCAGAGGCACTTATCTGCATGAACAGACTCAAATATCTGAAATACTGGAAAGATTACTCAAGGTATTTATCTTGGGGTGAACTTATCAGTAATGTTGCTAGTCATCCTTATTTCTGTATGCCACCTGATGGCATCCATGTCAAATTTACGTTTGACAAGCCTTATGAAATTCTTGTCCCCTCGCGGGATGATTGGAAAAGGACTCCTACCTACAATAAACTGAACTGTTTTGTATGGTATACGGATGGCTCGAAGATTGGCACAAGTACTGGTGTTGGTGTCTGTTGCCCTGATGATGGCACTGAGCTATCTTATCAGCTTGGCAATTTTGCAACTGTCTTTCAGGCTGAAGTATTTGCCATCCTTATGTGTTGTAGAATTTGCTATGACAGAAAGTATGAGAATAGCCAGATTTTCATGTGTTCTGACAGTCAGGCTGCTCTTATGGCTCTGGGGAAGTTCACTGTGACGTCTTCCCTTGTCTGGGAATGTTATAATGCACTCTGTAAAATTGCTAGTAATAATAATGTCATTCTTTACTGGGTGCCTGGTCATTCGGGCATTCCTGGCAATGAATTGGCAGACGAGCTTGCTAGGAAAGGCTCAAGTACTCCTTTTGTGGGCCCTGAGCCAGTCTTGGGTATTCCCAATGACCTTGTTAGAAGAACTGTCTATGACATCTTCAGGAAGCTTCAACGTAAGAACTGGCGTGACACTAAGGGACAAAGGCAAGCGAAAATTCTCAACTGCAATTGCCCTAGTACACGTCAAAAGGAACTTTTCAGGCTTAGTAGAACTGGCATCAGGAGAGTTATTGGGCTCCTTACTGGGCACTGCACCCTCAAGAGACACCTTAATATTATGGGTGTCACCAAGGATTCGCTTTGTAGAGGCTGCAATCACAGCGAAGAAACTGCAGCTCACATTCTATGTGATTGTGAGGCTTACTCTGCTCACAGATTCGAACACATTGGCCATCATGTGATTGAACCCTGGGAACTGAACGACATTCCTGTCAAGTGCCTGCTTATTTTCGCATCGGCTACTGATCTCTTCTCTTAGGGACCTTCACTTTTTGGGGTAGTACAATAGACCTCTGGTCGGTGTGCTGGGCTCTTCCGGAGTCACCCACCTTCATTTCATTCATTCATTCATTCAATCAAAAATGCAATATTTAGAAAATTGAGATGGATGGAAAAAGATACTATAGTACTCTCGGTGATTCATGAGAACAAACTGAATTGCGCAATTCCACTGTTTCTACGAAATTAATGGAGAAAATAACATTTTAGTGATTTATGCTGAATTAGACTACCTTTGAAAAAGTATATTTATTACCTTCATAAAATAAGCGATCGCGATCTTAATTTACATTACATGTGACCATAAATCTCCGTTGATTTGATTGGCATTAACAGTGCATTTTATTATGGATTTGATACGATCACGGGAATGGTAGAAATCAGTTCTGAGAAAACGGAAAGTCTGTTTTCAGAGGACTTTATACTATGTCTGGGTAATTGACAAATTTTAAACAAAAAAAAGCTGGAGAATTTCGTTAGTAATCCGGAGGCCGGAGAATTAATAAAAAATCTGAAGAGTTGGCACGTCTGTTGATGTATTGTGAAAAATAAATAAAATTAAATTTTTCCATAGAAAAAATCATCGATTCTGTAATCCGTAGTAACAGATTCACTTCCGTAGAAACTACAGATTGCCAACTCAGATGACTGATAAAATTTCTAGATTAGTGTTAAATTTTTGGAATTTCATTTTGGAACCAAAAACTGCAAAAAACCCAAGAAAATTTTCAAATTTGTCATTTCCTATAATTTTTTTTCAAATTGGATTGGTGCTTGTTCAGGAGATCACAGCGTTGCTAGTTCCGCGGTTTTCCTGTTCAATTGGGCTAGTTTTTTCAAAGAGTTGCAGTACAGCATGATGAAAATATTTTTGGTTACACATTATTGTGCTAATTTCAGAAAAGTTCGATGATTTATTTTGGGGGTAAATTTTGACGAACTTTGAGAAGGCCACTAAATTTTATCTTGGAATTTCGGTAAATTTATGAATTTTAGTAGTTTTTGGCAATATTGCGCAAAATCTCACAACACTAAACATTGGCCTAGTTTTCGCCAATTTTTGGGCGCGATTTTTGGAAAAGATCTCGTAACCCTGGGATATCAAGCATTGAAGCTCAAAAATAGGTAGGAAATGGAAAAGTGATCGCATGACTGGGGAATTTCAATCATCAGGGTTCTCCCTAGGAAAAAAAATTAGGTGGGATTATCCTATACTAACTTCAAAATTAAGTGGGATTTTAAAAATTAACACATGAAATTTTTTTTCTGAGTAGGATTTAGCAGCAAATTGCAGGAATCACGCTCTAGGGAGAACCCTGATTATGCTCCAATTTTGGGGAAAATAAGAAGTGTTGATGAAAACTAAGTAGTTTTAAGGGCCTTTAAAAAGGAAAGCTAAAAATAAAGAATTCTTAAGGATCGTGGGAACCCTGTATTATAGAGTTTGGACAGTAGTTAGGATTTTGTTAATTGACATGTAAAGGGGAGCTTGCTGTATGGAGCAATGCACGTTTGCGGACAAATTTTTCCTCACTGACATGAATCATTTACCAGAATTTTTAATATGTCATAAAATGTAATGCAAATTAATTTTTACATCACAAAACACAAATTTTCCATTGCAATTCGCAATGCAATACTGCTTATTTTGCCCCCTGTTTTAAACTATAAGTCGGGAAAAAAACAATGAGAAAAAATTTTAGCAGACAATCATTTGCATTTATGTCTCGCATCTCAGATTATAGTTGATCGTTTGTGACAAAAAATGGCTCTTTTGCAGAGAGTTCCTAATAACACTATGCTGCTTCAAGTCGATTCGGGGGTTAAAGAAAAAATCAGCTCAAATAACAGACAGAAGCCGGATATTGTTTCGATTGAGCGGTGGATCAAGGACATTTGTGATAGGGATGAATATTTGAGGTAAACGGTTGTGAAATCATTCAAGAAATGTTGATTTAGTAATGAATGTGATGACGTAAATCATGAAGCTCAATGATGGGTTTTTAATAAATGATGATGACAGTGATATTTATGACTTGGGCAAAGATGGGATTGATATTTAACTCATGTGCAAAGGGCGAGTTTGATATGGACTATATTAGATCTGCTTGGAATTGGACTTTAAAGGGTTCTGATAAAAGTTTTTGTCATGGAAATTAAATTTTATTATTATACATATAAAATTCTTTTTTGTTTTCAAGTGTTTTTGAATAATTTACTAAAAAATTGTTTTTTCTTTTTGGGATCAAATTATACATGAGTTTTGGATTTTTTCCAATCTCTTTCTCAGAAAGTAGGGAGGTCAACTTATACGCGAGTATATACGGCATTTGTTTTGGTAATAACAATACAAGAAAATCTGACACACCTGTAAAGTGTATTAATATAGGAAAATTACAATTCAACCAAATATGTTTTTAACTAGTAACCATGCATGCATGTTCACTCAAAAGACATTTACGAATAAATCCCTTCTGGCATACCTCACAAATAAAAGGTTTATCTCTAGTATGAATAACAATATGATCATTCAAAGTATCCTTTCTTTTAAAGCTTTTCTGGCACACCTCACAAGTGAATGGTTTTTCACCAGTATGAGTTAGAATATGGTTGGCCAAAATCTGCTTTCGAATAAAACCTTTCTGACATATGTCACAAGTGAATGGTTTTTCACCAGTATGAGTACGGACATGTTCAGCTAAATTATTCTTCTGATTAAATCTCTTTTGGCACACCTCACAAATGAATGGCTTTTCACCAGTATGAGTACGAATATGCTCGGCCAAAGTCTGCTTCCGATTATAACTCTTCTGACATATTTCACAAAGGAATGGTTTTTCTCCAGTATGAGTACGAATATGTTCCATCAAAAAATGCTTCTTAACAAATCCTTTATGGCACACCTCACAAACTAATGGTTTTTTATCCATATGAGTATGAATATGATCAGCCAAATTTGTCTTCTGACTAAAACCTTTCTGGCATACTTCACAAATGAATGGTTTTTCACCAGTATGAGTACGGATATGGTTGGCCAAAGTCTGCTTCCGATTAAAACCTTTCAGGCAAACTTCACAACTGTATGGTTTTTCTCCAGTATGAATACGAATATGTTCCTTCAAAGAACACGTCTTATTAAATCCTTTAAGGCACACCTCACAAACAAATGGTTCTTCACCAGTATGAGCACAAATATGATTAGTCAAAGTCTGTTTATCACTAAAAACTTTCTCGCACACCCCACAAATGAATGAATTTTCACCTGTATGAGTCTGAATATGTTCAGCCAAGTGAAACTTTTGATTACATCTTTTATAGCACACTTCACAAGTGAAAAGTTTAGGCATGTTTAAAATAATTTGTGTCTATCTCCTCATGCAAAGTAATACATTTGTATATATGTTACGATTATTCCTTATAGAATTTTATGATACAATAATCTACATAGAACCACGAGGAGTCACCTCATTTTTAGTAACAAATTTTTTCCAGAACACTTCTCAAACAAATCTCACAGTTTTTAATATGTTTTAATAAAAGTCAATTAAGTTTTTCTATGCACAATATAGAAATTAAATATTTGCTATCAATACATGAAGAATATATTAAATTTTAAACACAGTTATACTAATTGATCTTTATAGCATGAATTGATAGCATGAAATACAGGGGTTTTGCAATTGTGGATACGAGAAATTTAAATGGCATGAGTCTCTTTCACGTTCAAACATACTAAAAGTTTTCAACTAATATAGAATAGGATAGTGAGTCAGATTTTTCTTTTGGCATGCCTGACATGTATATGGCGTTATCAGAAAGCTGCTATTTAGTACATATAGCAGAGCAATCATAAATGTATAAATTTACAGGACAAGCGCCTTTGATGTACTGATCACATTTTTCAAACGTTTTATCAACACTTTTATTCATCTAAATCAAATCCAGCCGCCTGTCAGCAATAAATAAATATTAGCTTTAACGCCGAAAGACAAAGAACTCGCAAGAATTATACAAATAAGTAGAGGAACAATATAAGGAACATTAGCTATTTCTCTCATAACATTTGAATCATTTGTGGAATGAATCATTGGAATGAATACCAACTGTAACGTTGTGTTAGAAAACAGAGCAACAGCGTCCAATCAGAAATCGAGAGAGTGACAACTCTGATACATATATTCAGACAAGATGTCCGTTGTACGTATGGGCGGGATTCGGGGTGGGCCATTGGACGTAATAACTTTCACGTCACTCACACTTCGCTTCCGTTACATACTTTTTTTTTCTTTACTTTTTTTTACATACATACTTCCGTTACATACTTTTTTTTTAGTAATGCTATTATGGTTATTACCCTGGATATAATTTTTTATTGAAATATCAATCAAGCAAGTGTTACATTTTAATATGTATAATACCGCATATTTCCTTTTAACAATAATCTAACTTCATTTCAAGATTGTTTAATATCAAATTTAATTATTTACAAAAATTTATTAAATTCTTATCAATCGTGTATAAAAGTACACTCTAAAAGAGTGCATATTTTGTTAAATGTCGAAAAGGCAAGATAATCTTTATAAAAATCCATACCAGCACCTTTCCACACAAACCACCCCATGCCTGGTTATAAACAGTTGCAGAATGCAGGCATCTTTATAATCTATATAACAATTCATTCCAGCACCTTTTTATACAAACTACACCATGCTTGGTTATTCTACAGGCCGTGTCTAAAGCACCGTATTGATAATGAGGTAGATTACGTCACCTCCTGCGCAGAGCTATTACAACCCATGAATTTAGGTTACTACATACGGTAAGTTAGCATTTGTAGAAACTATTGGCGATTATATAAGAAAACGTTATTTTTCAGTGCCGTACCGTATGATGCAGTCAGTATTCTGTGATATGATGGTGATCGATTACATCTTTACCGTAAAAGCATCGGCGAGTGAGTTACTGACACTCCATAATGCTGTCGCCCATGATAGTAAAAAAAATACAATCTTATGATAAATATGACAAGTTAATATATGAAAAAACTGTTAGCGAATATTCAAATAATGTTATTATTTGCTGTATGTTGCCTTTAAGCACCGTTCGGTCGGTAACGCTACTACCGCATGATGATACTTTCGCCATGATAGTAAATGACTAAAATAACGCGAATTCTTACACAATAAAATGCCTTTCTAGCCTATTTATTGATGATATCGAGTATTAAACCATACTTCAATGTTAAAGTATATAATCAAAAATATTAAAACTTTGTTGTCATTAAAGAAGGATGGTTGTGGTTAGGAAATTTGATGTTAAATTACAAAGTAACCCTGTACTGTTTATTCTACATCTTAATGATTTTATCGGTTAAAGTTGCTGTTGTGATTTGTGACTCTACAGTCAAGAAACACACAGTTTAAGTGAATATCAATTTTAATGATTTGCAGTTTTATTAATTATTTGACATATAACGTCAGTGAATCATCTGATGTTAAGTTTTACTACATGCAATTGCTAAGAAATTTTCAACTTTCTATTTGCTTTTGTAAACTATTAAATTTATTCTGTTTTATGTTTTACATTTCCTTTTGCTAGTGTATAATGTATAATTTAGCTATTTTTCACAAACTTTCTATTTTATTACCTAATATTGTGCTCAAGTTTTAAAAATACTTTTCTTATATATGTTGTTGTTGAAACCCAGACCGTCCGACCTACCAGAAAGGTGTAAGGTAACTGTTTGGACGGTCGGGAAGTGCCACCCAATTTAGACCGGAACCCAGTGGGGGAGGCATCCACAGGGACCGTACCCTCCTTCCCCTACCACCAACCTCTCGGAAGGACTTTCGGACCCACATGTTTAACGTGATCGTACTCCGCATGAACACGGCGGCAGTTTTGGCATTTGGCAGTGGCTGGAATCGAACCCGGGCCTACCGAGTGCAACTCCAGCGCGCTAACCAATGGGCTACCGCGCCCATATATCCATCCAGTGGAAAACTTCCATCAATTTTAACAATTATTTGACTCTATCAATTAATAAGTAAATATACTGCAAATTTATGATTTTTTTTTTTTTTAACAATTTTCATAATTCACGAACATGTATCCCAGTGATTCTCGGTTATTATTGATCACATCACTTCCAACTCACTATAGTTTATCTAATAAACCTTTCATCTTATGTTGCATCAAATATATCTTCAAGTTTCTTGTAAACATTTACATATGTAGTAGTGATAAATGATTTTAATTAATATTTTGTACTAAATACAGGAAATAGTTCTTCAAATCAATTGAATGATTTTATATATTTACACCTTTAATCATTACTTGAGTTTTAAACCAACCGTACTTGACAGGTTTATGAAATATTTTCTAAGTTAGTGTATTTAATTTTTACTTATAATTCTTCAATTGATCGATTGCTATGTAATCACAATGAAATGCAATTGGCAAATAAGCATCCTTAAGTATCTAGTTGCTTTCATAAGCTTAAATTATGATTCTCTCTAGACCAGCCACTGGCTACCAAACTGTATTTTTTACTAATAAATCATGGCCTAATACTAACAACTTTTAAAGCAAAATGTAAGTATTTCTATTTTGCTTTAAAAGTTGCTAGTATAGACTATGACAGACTAGGACTTGGGATATTGAACTTTAAAAGTTTTTAGTATTTTTTTTTCTTGCATTATGTACTTCTTAAACCCAAAATAGGCAAGAAAAGTTCAGAACAGTAATGCTTTTGTAAATAATATATTTCATTAAGATAACTCATTTTTAAAATAATCAAAATAAAAATTGATAATATATATAAAAATTTATAGATTACTTCTTCCTCTTTGTTTTCTTTCTGCAAAACTATATTGACTAACTAATATTTAACTAAGCTCATTTTATTATGTTAATTTTATCTATCACTTTGAATAGTATACTGGTTATTATCCATAATGGAACCATTATCGTTATGAAATCTCATAAAATATACAAAATTAAAACTTTTAATTGGTATCCTCCTTAAATATTACAATTTAAAATATGGTAATGGATGGACATTACTGCTTATGTTCCATTTACTGACAAATATAAAAATTCTGAAAAAAAAAAAAAATAGAATTGGTGTGTTTGAATAGAAGTGGGGCAGACATCCCAAGTCTCCTACATAAATTAGGGTTGTTTATGATATTTTTAAACCTAATTTGTAAATAATAAATTAAGTTGTAAAAAATTTTCAATTCTCATAGTAATATGGAAGGACAAGAGTTCTTAAATAACAAAAATTAATAAATCATACAAATTACATTTATGTTTTAGTTGCAAATATTAATGCAACTTATTTTAAATAATATAACACATAAGGTATCACAAAGAAAAGTGACAACTTATAAAAAAAAAATTTCTTGAGAGCAGAAAAACTAAACCAAACTAAACTAGCATTTGTTTTAAGAATGGATTTTATATTTATATTTGTTTATATAGATTATGTGAAATATACATGTGTAACCTTTGCATGTAATAGCTAGGGAAAGCTTATCCATCTCAAGCTATAGCTTAAGTTATGCAGTAGCAACTAGCCAACTGGCTAATAACTGTCAAATTTGGCTGGTGTATTGTATATTAGTAGTCCCTGTAGCTAGTATCTTTCTTTTCTGCCATCAACTATTTTGATACCAAGGCACAGTTAAAAAAATTGCAGAACCTAGCCAAATGGGTGAAAGATAGAATTGAAGTTAATGAAATGTTTTCTTTGTTTTGTATGTTAATTTTAATAAAATATAACTTATTGTAATTTTAAATTATGAAATTTTTATATAATTATTTCTATATTCTTTTAATTGTTATTTTATTTAGTGAGCCTATGATTTTATAATTTATATTGCTGCGTTTATAGTAACTTGTGATTAAGTCATTGGCTAGTAATTAGTCAAGATTAGTTAGTAAAAATGTGAATTCTACTTACTGGTTGCTATTGAACTCCAGAATCATAAATTAAGCTATACCTCAAGCTGATTAACTGAAAATCATGGAATTTTAAGTATATATATATATATATATATTATTTAACAAATGGCAAACCATTGACCACTAGGTCATTAGACCACAAGCTCTCCAATACTTTTCAACAATACAGTCCAAATTATTTAGTGCAGAACACTCGTCCAGATGAGCAGCAGTCATGGGTTGTCCAGAGGTACACAAAACGCAGTCAGGTGAAGTAGTTAAATAAAAATTATACAAATAGACACCAAGACACCTAAATTTACCAATTTTCCTAAACTTCTCCATTTTGTTCTTTTCAATAATTATATTTTTCAAGGTAAATAATTATACTTACAAGTCTCAGGTGTTCCATAAGGTGGCTGTAGTAGCAGTATGTTAGCTAATTTATACCTATATCATTATGAAAAATTCCTTACTTCTACAGATTATAAAATTTATAGATATGTAGATGATCTGATTTGTTTAGTATTTACTGATAATTATGTCATAGATATAGATTTCTATCCGGATAATTTGGAATTAATACCTAATGAAACTACTATTAGTAAAAATATTAATTATTTGGATTTAAATCTAATTATAACCTACCAACCTACTAATGGGATAGTTACTAATTTATATGATAAAAAGATTCTTTTAATTTCAATATTAATAAAATATTACCTTTTAATTCCTGCAACTCGATTCAATTGTTTAGAAATATTATACTTAATCAACTTTTTAGAATTTATAGATTATCAGATAAAAAATTTCAAGCTTTGCACATAAATAACCTCCTACTTACCAGTAAATTATATGAATATCCACCGTATTTAGTAAATGGTATAGTTAATAAATTTCGATTAGCCTAAAATTCTTAATATTCTCTCCTTAGTATCGTATTTTAGACTTACTTCTACATTCTCTTGCTTTTAATTTACAATATATATTCATCTTTCTATTTTGCAGCTTTTACTGTAGAATATCACATTTTACTGCCATTGCGTAGTACGGTTTTTATTACTCACTTTAGCAATAGTAAATCTCTTCTTTACTCTTCAGTATATGCCAACATTGGTCTTGTCTTCTTTTGCTTGTCACAGTTGAACGTTGAGATGCATTTTAAGGTATTTATGTTTCCTTTCTATTTTTTCAATCTTTATGCTTGTCGGCTTATTAACACATGTTTATAGATAAAATCTATCTTGTGTTTCAGAAACAAGCATTTTTGTGTTCATTTCATTTAAAATATTAGGACTTGATAACGAATTTCTTCGAAATAAACTATTCTTAAGCCTAAAGCTCTTCCACGTGCAAGCTTTAATGCTCGATTATTTTGGAATTTCTTTTCGATTCCTCTCCTTTGACATTTGTTGATTATCTTTAGCTTTCTGAACTGTAATATGTATTATAATTTCCTCTTTATTGTTGAATTTCATTTTATTTCATTGTATTCTGTAGGCAAAAAAAATTTTTAAAGTAGTGTATTATGAGTTACTTCTTCCATTCTACCATTGGATTTACTATTTTAATATTTTTTATATATATATATATAACTGAATATATATATATATTATATATATATATGTGTAAATATATAATATTTATTCATCTACATTATTGATACCAAAGTGTTATTAACCTTTCTACTAAAAACCCTAGTATTTTATTACATATTGTCGAAATAAATTATTTTTCAAATTAATGCTTATTCACAAGTCATAAATTATGGGCATGTTTTCATAAATCCAATGTTTTATCTGATTGATAGACATCAGAATTTCCTTTCAATCAGGAGGTGACATAGAATAAAATGAAATTAGAGCCTTGTTATTCCTTCAGATGATTGAAGGAATTAATAAGGGATTAATACTGTCCCTTTCTCACAATGAAAGTGACTTTCAGTGAGTATTGTTTACATGATATTATAATATAAATAACATAAATGTATATTGATATATGTGATAATATAAATCAGCTTAAATATTCTATTTCTAAACACATTGATAGTTGGTAGCAATATTCATTAACAAAACAAATTTAAATAAGACTAGAAAATGTACCCGGGAGTTGAAATAAACCATTGTGGCATAGCCATGTGTGTACCCACATAACAATTTTGTATTATATTTTGTTGTAAAGGGGCATATTGCTAAAAGGTTATTTAGTTTCTAGGAATTTTCTGTGTGTTCTGGTGTAATATGTATTTATATTTATCAGACGTTTGCATTTTAAATCCCAGGCAATGTTGGATTTATTTACAAACAAATTGGTTAAAAATTTATGGTTCTAGAGATATCACTCCCAGCTTTTATGAAAATTTGCATTACTGTACAGTATAAGTAAGACATATTGAAAGATGATTTTTCAGTCTTTCCGATGGGTCAAGATAGAAACTATGAGATAATATTTTCAGTCTCTAATAAACTGATTTGCATGAAAATGCTAAAACATAAAATAACTAACAAACTAATTCAAATTTAAAAAAAAATAATACCAAGGTCTTGAAGTACCTGTGTACCAAATCTTATAGCTGTACGTTGATTAGATTTTCCAATACACACACAGACATTTTTTATTATGAAAGATGATAAAATGTGAAAAGTGAAAATTAACAAACTTTTTACACATTTTAAAAATTATTACAAATACCAATTACAGCTCTTTGTTTTAACAATTTATCTGTGTTAAGTGGGGAAAATCATAACACTAGCTGCAATACCATAGAGTGAATATGGGGGCGCTAAGCACCTCCAGCTATTAAGCGTATATTGGTATTACTCTTATACATTGAAACTGAAATGATAGAGGCTAAAGAGGATTTAGCACCCCCAAACTACAAATCCTACCTCTGAATATGTACAATACGGTCCTGGTCCTAACTTATCTTGCGGTAGAAGATTTTAATATCTTAAACGCATCACTATATATGGCAGGGAAACTAAAAATGAATTTACAAATGAATAAAAAAAAAATGTTTTTTCCTTCCATGTAGATTTGCTCTAACACATTGTGCATAGCATGTGAAAAAATATTTAATAAAGAATTCATTATTACTAGTGAAAGTTGATATTGTTACGAATGTGGCGCTTTGCTTCCCTGTAAAGAGAAAACACTTTTTCAGCCATTCCTATCTTTTGAACTATTGCTAATATGTGAAAGGGTTACCTAAACTTGGTGATATTTTTTCGGCATAAGTGCTAGATTTAACTAAATATTGCCAATTTGTTCCACTAGTTTTGAAGATACCGGCCTCTTTCTAGTAATTTCTATAAGTTATTGCTCTCTTTAGACATAGTTGATGTAATATGAGCTAAATTAAATTGTAAGATACATCAGTGTTTTGAAAACAGTTTTTAATATTTTGTGAGTTAGCATGTAAGATGCATTTAATATTGTTTTATTGTACCGACAGTTGTTTTGTGATCTTGTAAGGTAGCTGTAGTGTTTTAGCTGTGTATTGTTCCTATTTGTGCTTATTTGTGATTTTAAGCATTAGTTATTCAGAAAAATTTGGACATATTTTTGTATCCTGAGTATACACCCACATTTTAAGAGGATGTGTTATAGCAATATTGAACAGTAGTTGAACTTTAGTAGTCCATACTTCTATATAGACCTACGCTCTGGTGTGACCTGATCTGCAGAACATTCTTAATTACCAGTTATTTTCAGCCTGGTTTGTGTGTACATGTATATTCCTTATAATATTAAAATTTTAATTTTTATATATATTTGATATGTTAAAAACTTTAATTAGATACTTACATTTCATTGATGTCATTATAAATTGATTTTCCATTATACAAATTCACTCAAACTGATGTTTAAATAAATCTGCAATAAAAATACTTCATTTATAATAGCACAAAAAGTTGATTCAATAGGTATAGGAGCCAACTTTTTAACAACTCTATTTTATGACCTGGTCTTTTGAGAAGTCATACATACCTGCATTTGAAGTCAAAGAATTGATGGATATGTAAGCAATTGCTTTTATCTAAATAATTCACACCTGTTTTTTCTGAACTGTGAGCAAAAACTTTTAATTTCCTTCAAATTTCTGAGTGCTTTGCACCCACAGAAAAAACCTGTGGGTACAAATTGCACCCATAGCTTCTAATATCCCTGCATGTGTGTGTTATAAAGGTATTTACCATGAAGCCAGACAAATTCAGTGGGCGTAAACATTATCTGAAAAGAGGATGATCCTACTATGGCAACCGTCAACTCCCATAAGTAATAGGCCAAATAATCATAAGTGATAAATAGTACATTTTCATAAAAATAGTATTGACAAAAATAATCAATAATAAATAACCTACAATTTTCTAAGATCCTGAAGGAGAGGACTGCAATTAAATCCAGTCTCTGTTGTGATTTCCGATAGCTGGAAGTAAGAATGTTCAAAAGAAACACTGGACTCGAAAATAAACAATGGACTTTTTAATGGATTAATAATTTTTTTTAACACACAGAAATGCTTAGAAACGAAAATAAGGCAATGAAATATTATCACTGGATAGAATGTAAATAGTATGTTTAGCAAAAGATAAATTCAATTAATGTTTTTAGAAAGAGCACTTGAATTAAAGTTAACAACCAATTAAATAAGAAAAAATTTTAAATTCACCCAAATGAAATCAATGATGAATTAATTAGAGTAGATCTTTAAATGTTCAATAGTTTAAATTATAATATACTTTTTAATAAATTAAATATTTATATTCATTCTTTGGTAAGACTAACGACCACTACATATACAAAAGTAAAGTGGACTTATCAGTATCTGCAGGTGATTCACTACTTGGTGAGAACTTCTAAGCAAGAGTATATACATCACTCCGATTTTATTGTAAATGTTTTGTTAAATCTTACAGCATGTCAGACTAGATGAAGAATTTGGTCATCTAGTTCATTTCAACCATGTGTAACAGTGTTCTCCCCAGGTCTTTTTTAAGGGCTCCATCTGGCTAATTTTACTGACCACCCAACTACAATTTGAATTGTATGATGCACAAATAAGCATTCATGTATTCTGGGGTTGTTTTTAAACATTATTTTTAAAATGACAGTCTTGCAATCTTACTATGAAGATGGTAATCTAAAATGGCATCGTTTAAACGACAGTTATACGAAAATCTAGATTAAAACAAATAATGCTAAAGTTGAACACCAGATTTCAAAGATCCTTTACTAAACTTAGCAAAACTAGCTGCTGTTGGACTGGCTATACCTGTAATAAGCACTGTTGAGTGTGGAGAATCTGCTTTAAAGCAAATTAAAATCTTCCTAAGGAATCGTATGAAGCAGAACAATCTTAATAAAATGCTGATTTCACTAGAAAGACCAGATTCAACAGTATTGAATAACTGCAGACAATTGGGTATCAAAGAAGAGAATATTTAACATATAAAATATTATCTTATTGAATTTCAATAAATGCAGTCCCCCTTCACATTAAGATTGTGTGATTTTGTTTTTTGGCAGCAAGTCTGCCCTACTCGGCAAGTTTTCTCAACCACCAGGCTTCAATTTTTTTCTGAGGAGAACATTGGGGGTATTTCCAGGTAATTTACCAGGATTTGATGTTATAATCCAGTGTGATTCAAACATGGACTTTCGACATAATAGCTAGCTCAAACCATCAACAGCAATATTTTATATCAGATATTATATAGCTAAGAGCATAGTAAGGTTCTGAATCTGTAAATACTTCACCAAGACACAGAAGGTATAGTAGTAATAGCCCCTTTTTCCTGGGTTTCACAAAGATGCCAAAGGAAAACTATTCTAATCCAATAAGATCTTCCCCCAGTTCAATATACAAGGGTTGGTAAACACTCAAATAAAATTCACAATTCTCCTAAGGTACTGGAGCTATCCATGACTATCACAATTCAGAAGCCTTTTAGAGAAGTTTGAAAGATGAGTGTATTGATACATAACCTTACAATAGGTCAATATTTCATATCAGGGTACTTGTATATGATTACTATGTATCAATACAATATCTTTCAATATATATCATATGTCCAATTTGTAATAAAGATTTTTTTTATTTTAGAAGAATTATAAGTGATAATTTTGTTATGATAAGTAGAGCAATTCAATATATATTTTTTTTTTCATTGGAACTATACTCTGAAGTTACAATGTGTACTTATGATGTTTTTGTTTTACAAATTTTTCAACTTTTGACTTTTAAATATATCTTATTTGTTGCTCTTTTTGTCATTAATATGTCTTCAAATTTCTCATACATTTTTTTGCAAATTACATTGATCTTATAATTATCCTTTTATTTTAGTTTTGAATATAATTTGAAACTATATTCAATTTCCTTATGTTTTCACTGAACAGGATTTAATGATTTTAAATTGTGAAAGTCATATATAATTCAAATATTTAGAGATTTTTGCTGTAGTTTTGATTGCTCTTGCAAAATTTTATTATTATATATATTTTCTAATTTGTATTACTATGCTGCAGGACTTCAATATTATAGTAACTCATTCCCAGTTTATCTTGAGCTGATCTTGGGCATATATCTACAGCATACTGGAATATCTGCCAGATTATGATATTTGTAAAATCTATGCTCAACATTTTCGTTAGGAGGAATTCATGAAAAATTATTATTTTTGCACTGTTTATTTTAAAATGAAAATATTTTTGATGCACCAATTATTCATACTTAAAATATTCAATTTTGATTGTAACTTATAAATTTTAATATTGTTCTTGCAGATATTTTGCCATGAAGACAACAGTATATGAAGAGTATTCATGTCAAATAGAACTTAATCAAAGCTGTAATATACACTGGTGCTTAACATTAAAGGATAATCTTTAAAAGGGTACAAAACTTGTAGTGCAAGCAAATAAATATGGTGAAATTTTATGTACAAATAAATTTGCCAATATAGAAGGCATATTTCCAATTGCTATGCAGTACTCGGAGCTTGACATGGCTCTGAATATGCAAAATTAAAGATTAGTTTAAAATGTTTGATATTTCTCTCACTTCTTATACCAGGTGCAGGTGGTATTGATGCAACACAAAGTTGAGTTCAAGTACAAATAAAATTAATCAGAGCCACTGTCAGCTACAGATACAGAAATATTTTTACATTTTGTGTACAGAAGACTTCATGAGAGGGGTCTTTATTTGAGTAGACCAGTGCCCTCTCACTCAGTCCACCAGAAGAATTGTTTATTATGGAGCTGTGAACATCACCTATAAAGCTTCGACCAATCAGCACTTGTTCTTTTTTCAAATGAACCCCAATTTAATATGAATACTGATTCCTTATGGGTTCATAACCAGGGATACATTACATCCTCTCTAACATAAGGGAAAGGGCGGTGGCATTCTTGTTTAGACAGGGATCACCATGAGCAAACACATCAATCTACACATCTTTCATAGTGAATTGGTAACTAGTTTGAAGTACAGAGATGAAATTCTGGACTTCTATGTCAGGCTTTTCATAGTATCAGCTTGGATTTTATTATGGATGATAGCGCTCAGCTGGTAGATGACTTCAATTGAAAGTGAGGCTTTCAACAAGTGGAATGGCCAGACAGATCCTCTAATCTCAACCCTGTCATCAAGCATGTGTATATATGCATTAGGGATAAGGAGACACATTGTAACATGCAAACTGCCCCCCAAAAGCTGTAAATAGCTCTAGAGAAATAGGTCATATTGCCTCAGGACATTATTAATACACTTGTTAATAGCATGAAAAATTTTTATCAGAGGTGATCATATACTGCATTAAACTGTTGTATACTCTTACATTGAATTGTGCAAATATTGTATTCTTGTACATACAAAATGATCTTTAAATTCCATTTCACATTTAATGGATCATGTAACAATAAAACTTCATATCAAATTTCATTTCATTTCCTTTATTTATAATACAAGTTACATGTAGTTTACACATCATGCTTTAAATTTGAATACCAGTGTAAGGGGAAAATGTTGCGAATTACACATAGTTTGCACACAATCCTTAATTTTAAGTATATGTAGTTCAAAAATGTATATTTTGTATACATTTGAAATTGGAATAAATTTATTTATATGTATTATGAATTTTTAAAAGAAATAGAAATGTTATAGTTATATGTTGGCAACATAAAAACTCATTTGAAGTATATGTAAATATTTTATGCAACTCAAAATTAATGCTTCAAATTACGCAACTTTTAAAAGGCTTTTGGGGAACTTAACATTAATTTATGTTAGCACCAATTAATATCAGGTACTGCATATATAAGTATTAATATGTAAGCCACAGTTCATGTCATCTGGACTAAAGTATCAAAAAATAAACCTATTTTGACTTGTTTCCACTAGTTTTATTTTAGTAGTTTATGAACTTTTAATTTGTATATATGCAAAAAAAAAAATTACATTTAACATCATTAAGGAAAACTTGGACAATATAATAAGTTTTCCTTATCCTTTACACAGTGTTTTTACTTATTGATTTAGCATCATTGTTTAAAAATAAAGAATTTTATAATTATAGTTTTTGCCCTTTGTACTTTTGAACTTGCAAATTTGTTAATAAGATATGAGATATAGGAATAGATCCCTGTTTCACTTGACAACAGAAATTTTATGTTATCAATTACTACACTATGATAATTAGTATAATTATTATAGTGTGACTGCACTATAATAATTATGTACTCATACTGTCGTACTGAATGTAAACAAAACATATTGAAAAAATCAAAATTCACAGAAATTTAAAATTGGATACAACTATTTTAATATAGGCAAATTTAAATTAATAATACACTGGGTTTTAAATGTTTGAGAACAAAAAAGCACTATTAAAATTTCATATTGTTATATAATTTTCTTGAAATTTTGTTCCACCACTGTCAAATGTGAAATAACTTTTACATGCATAAAGGTATCCATTCAACTACATAAAGGTGTCCATTGGACACTTGAACAAGTGTAAGTTCCAGCATTTTGTAATATAAGCTATGAAAGCTGTGAATTTCCTTGAATATGTATAGAACCTTATACTTAAGCTCTAACATAGCTTGACAGAGAAAATTAATTTAAGTAAGCAAACTTGACAAAGGTTTTGGATCTACAATGTGTTAGGAATAAATGGTGTTTGGTGATACTACCGTTTCTTGTGATACTATTCTGTTTAACCTTTAATCCAAAATTTCACAATGCATGTGATTGCTAATTTTTATCTGCATTTGTACACTTTGTTTATCTGCTTATTTATGTATAATAAAGTTAAATCGTGCAGATTATTCTGCAAGTATCCATTATGCAAACCTAAAAGGATCCAGCATCAAAAGGGAAATTCAGAGGCTTGAACAACATGTATGGCCTAAATTAGAACCACATAGAAGCAATTGAAACATGGCTGTATGTTGTATTATAAAAGATAAATGTTATACAAGAGGCGACTGCATCTACCGTATTTGTAAAGAAAGCCACACAAGAAGTGACTACTATTCAGTATGTGACAGGAAAAACTGGGGCTTGTTTGCTTTTCAAAATTCAAAGATGAACTAATATCTACCGGTTTCTTTTTCTCTGTAAATATTTTATATGACCATACTTTCCTATAGATCAAAAATCCTGGCTATGTCACTGTTTGTAAATTTAGTGCACACAAACAATATTAAAAGTAATTGTTTTAAATGTAAGCATTACATTAAGCAAATGTTTCGATAAAAAAGTATTTATGGATCTATGCTACATGAAATAAACATATTTTTACATAGTTCTGGCAGTCCACTTTTGTTCCTAGACTATAAGAATAATCAATAAATGAGTATAAAGTAACATATAGTATTTGTAAAAGTCAAAGTATTAAATTCGCACTATATATATTAGCTTCTGTTCATATGCAATACCTATTTCTTTTTTTTAGAAACAGTAAATTCATTTATTTATTTTCACTTTATATTGATGCCTGTTTTTCATATGACTCAAAAACAAATTAAAATTGCATTGTGCTCTATAAATTCCTATATAATTACCATCAATGAAATATTTACACCTCTTTACATTTGAAAACTTCTATACCAACCTGCCCCTGGATATGCGTTAAGCACGTTGTAAATTCCGACTGAAACTTTGATATGACTTTTGTATGGAAATAACATTAAAAGAAGTGAAAAAGAAATTAACATTGCATAGTGCTCTATGAAACCCAATGTAATTATCATCATTAAAACAACTATATCTTCTAAAATCTGAAAGCTTCTATAACAGACTGCCCCAAGATGTGCGCTACATTGAAAATCCAACTGAATAACTTTTTATTACTTTATTAACCAAAATTTACTTTGAAATAAAAATGCCACATCATTTAGTAAGTTTGTCTATAAATGAGATCTTTTTTTTCTTTACCAGATGTCTGGAAAACAAAAATGATATTCTATAAACTGCACTAACTAACCATGGTTCCTTTACAAACTAAAATACATGATGTGTAAAATGTAAAAACAAACCCCCCCTCTACAGCAAATAAATTGAGGACTATTACAAAACAACTAGTTTTGAAACTGAACTTTTTTGTGTTAACTTCGGTAAATTATTTTGTAATATTTTTTTGTTTAAATATTCGTGACCATTCCTGGTCAAAAAGTGTAGAAGTTAATATATGCTGGTATCTACCTTGAAAGTGCAACGTATTCTCACTAATATTGAATATCTTAACATACACTCTGTGCAAAAAAATATATGCACCCATAAAAAAAAAATTGAGCTACTACCGCGAAACTCGACATACAAATGTCGTTTTAAGAGTTATGCAAATAATCAAGCTGTCAGCGCCTATGATGTTATAGGGTTCGTGCAACACGCATGAGAACATCGTGCAGAAGTTAAAACGACTGGTGTTCTCACTCACTGGCAGTTGGGACTATATTTTCTATTTTGATACTGCAAATTCTGACACAGGGGTGCCTTTGAGACGTATTCGACGGCGCTACGAACACTTGTCAGATTTAGGGAGAAGTCATATCATAGGCGGCCTATGTGAAGCTAGTTGGTCCAACAGACGTTTCAGTCGCCATCTTGATCGGAGCTAAATGGTAGTTGCTCGTTGTTGGAAAGAGTGGGTGAGAGAAGACACATGTAACAGTCTCTCTGGTAGGTCGGACGGTCTGGGTCTCAACATGTAACAGTCTCAAACAGACAACAGCTCGAGACATTCCAAGACATTTGCTATCCTCCATGCATCTTGCATCAAGGAATACTATTCGGGGGCAACGGGCAGAAGGTGAAAAGGCATCCATGAAGATGCCTACCATTGATCCGTCAACATAGGCAGAGCCGTCTGAATTTGCGTCGAGCTTGGTCAACGTGGACCGTCTTCGACTGGAGACATGTTGTCTTTAGCGACGAATCCCGCTTCTCTCTCAGTGCTGATGACTTCCGCATACATATGTGGAGCAGGACTGACCAGCGTTCCATTCCCGCATTTCTTGTCGAGCAGTACACTGCCATCCCGCGTGGTATGACAGTCGGGGGAGCCATCTCATGGGACAGCCGATCTCAAATTGTGCGCCGCCCAGGTTCCATTTACCAACAAGACAACGCTCGACAACATACTTCACGACTTTCTCAATAATGTTTTCGAGGATTTAATACCTTCCCATGGCCATCCATATCCCCAGACCTCTCACCAATAGAACACGTCTGGCAGACAGCTAAATGGAGACCTGTTCTGCCAACTAACGGCCTTCAGGTTTTGGTTCTCCACCGCTGAGAGTCGTCCACAGACGACCCAGAAGAGGCAAAGTGGTCTAAAACAGGACCGACAACCCAGGGCAGGACTAACGCCAAAAAGAGGAAAATCTTCTACTGGACCCTTGACCACACACGCCACACCTAGAGAGCAGCCAAGATGTGAACAGGACCCGGAATCCCCCTGCCAGGGGTTTCCTGGCAGGGGCATCCCAGGCCAAGCCCCCTACTCCATTTGGAGAAAATGGGGCACTGAAGAGGTGCGTGAACGAATCTATTGCACTGCAGTGACCGCCCAAAAAAGCCAAAAGAAACCTTGATGGTGAGCGCAGAGAGGATATGTTATTTAGCAGAGGATTCCAACTTTCTAACCCTCGGTAGTTATACAGAGGCAGTATGCAACTTAAAGAGGCGCTGTCGTAACCCGGACTTATACCCGTACTGCCGGGTTAGCTTAACCTAGAGAAGAGGGAGAGGAAAGGGGAGGCAACAGCCAAAGCCGGAGATGAAGCACCAGTAAACTGGCTAGGCCAGAGGAGGAGGAAAGGGCACAGGAAGAGTGCATTGCAGGAGCAATAGAACGGCGAGAGGATTGACTAATTAACTAGAAACTAAAGCTAAGCAGAAAGTAAAAGCGAGAATTCTAAAAACGACTGCGATAGCTAAAGAAAACTAGGCCTAAAACAGGGAAAAGCTAATTAACTATAATCGAAAACTAAATTAAAAAAAAAGAAATATAAGTATACTAATGGCAACTAAGTAAGCTAAAACTAGACCTAAAACAAAGACTACAGAGGCCAGAATGGTACATTGACCAGAAAAAACCAAGGCGGGCCCCTGCAAAGGGGAAAGCACCAGGAGGAGACCCCACTCGGGGTGAACACGGGAGGGAAGGTAAAGGCCAGAGAAGGACCCCAAATTAAAGGGCCAAGAAAAGGATGCGCCAGCGGCGAAGAGCAAATAGCAATTAAGCTAGATAGAACTAAAACGCGCGAAACCACTTACCCAAGGGCGGAAACGCTGAGCACAGGAGCTGAAAAGGAAGGGTTAGCATGGAGGGGCCAATGGCGGCCAGCGAACCTACCAAATGCCGCCTGGGCGAGACTTGCCAAGAGCTTGGGCAGAAGCCAGGGCACCTGAAAGGGAAAGTATTAGTGTTACATACCTGAAAGGAAGATGTGGCGGGGACTTGCATCTGGCCGTTATGGCCGAGGTGATGCCGAGCTTGAGATCCTTGGGACTGAAATAAACAAGTTAGTGGCTGCAAGGTAAAGGGGTATTAGCGCTGGAAGAAAAACGGGGTTATAAGAAAGCCAAGGGACCCTAGCACCAAGGCGCGGGACACCACAAGGGTGCTGGACAACAAGAATAACAGGGTCGGGGCAATACCCCGGCTACGCGGTGCAAGATATCCTAGACTAACACGGACACAACTGAAGAGAGAGTACAAAACACACAACTGGTCACAGGGACAATTCCCCTGCTGGCCAGGGCGTTACAAAGGCCTCTAATGCAGAGGCGGCTGCTGATATAAACAATACCACGAAAAGCAAGAGGCCACATCTTCGGTGGACAACACCAAGAAGAACACTACTGGGACAATCCCCCAGGGAAAGCCTGAAACAGAGAAAGAGAGGAGAAGTGTCTCGCAGGCAAAGGGAAAGGCGACAATAAAGGGTGCTTGGGAGACCAAAGGGAGACGAGAGGAAAATAAAAAGAGTCCTACCAGGGTAGGTAACACTGGGGGAAAGACCTTCCAGTGTCGGAGTGCCAAACAGGAGTAGAGGTCCTTTCCGAAAAATCAGGGGGGAACACCTTTCCACCGATTCCCAGCCACATCCTCCCCTTGGAGAGAGACCCGCTTGAGGTTTTTTTTTTTCCAATAGAACACGTCTGTCAGACAGCTAAATGGAGACCTGTTCTGCCACACGGCTTACAGGTTTGGTTCTCCATCGCTGAGAGTCGCCCGCAGACGACCCGGCTGAGGTCCAGAAGAGGAAGAGTGGTCTAAATCCTGACCGAAGCACCATGGCTAGACAAACGCCAAAACTGGAAAAAGTTTTCTGCTGGACCCTTGACCACACACACCACGCCCAGAGAGCAGCCAAGATATGAGAACTGTGCCCTGGATGACACCTCCAGGAATTTCCCAGCTGTGGCATCCCGGGCAGCCTCCTACTCCAGCAGGAGAAAATGAGGCTCTACTGACGATGCGTGAACGACAAAATTACTACTGCAGTGACTGCCTAACGTTCCTAAAGTAGAGCCGTAGCTACGGCGACCGTATGATTTAAGTCGAGTTTTGCAGAGGATTCCAACTTTCTACCCCTCGGTAGTTATGCAGAGGCAGTATGCAACTTAAAGAGGCGCTGTCGTAACCCGGACTTATACCCGTACTGCCGGGTTAGCTTAACCTAGAAAAGAGAATGAGAGATAGGAGAGACAAAAATAAAGGGGGGGCTAAAGCCGGAGCCGGGAGAGGCCCATAAAAGGACAAACCAAGGAGGGTGATCTGACAAGGGAGGAAGATTATTTTAATCTTAGACTCGGGATGAGAATCTTAGGGGTCTAGTGCTAGTAAGAATGCCATGAGAGAAACCATGAAGGTTATAAATTAAGTGACTATACTAATTAATAAAAACTAAAACATACTAAATAAAATTAAGAATACAAGAGTGAATAACTAATGCACTAGACTAATCTAAACTACGATGAGAGAGGGGGAGACCCCCTAAGCCAGGGGAAGACACCAAGAGGACCCTAAACACAGGGAGAAGGGAGGAGACCACGGAAGAAGGTGGAGAGCCACGGATGAAGTGACTAAACTGCCACGGAGCCAAGAGAGGGAAGCCTTAAAGACTAACTAGACTAATCTAACCTAAAACCGCTTACCCTGGAGAGAGACTGTCCGACACAGGAGCTGAAAAGGAAAGATTAGAGACAGTGGGCCCCCGGGGGGGCCCACCAGAGCCTACCAACTACCTGATACCACCTGAGGCAGGCCGTCCCGTGCCTGGTAAGCTGAGGTCTTCATCCTAGGAGAAGGGGGTGGACCTATTGTCCAGGGGGGAAATACATAGGTGGGCTGGAAAAAACAACACATTATTGGCTGAAAAGGAAAGGTTATTATACCTGAAAAGAAATGCATGGGTCAGAAAACACTTGGAAACTTACTTCCAGAACAATAGCAGCAAACGAGGATAACACCAGGGGAGGATAGTTCAGGGCCATCCCCGACCGGGCGAGATTTACCGTCCACAACTAGGGTGGAGAGACGAGCCAAAACGTGAGTGCGGAGACTCCTTCCACAACTACGGTGGAAACGCGACTGTGATGTGCACTGGCCTCAACTAAGGAGGGCCGCAGCCACAAGAAGCCTAGAGCTGAGAAGGAAACCTATCACAACTTAGGTGACGACACAACAAAAATAACGATGGGGCAGAACCCCCAAGGGAGGACGATGGACTTAAGGTCCACAGGCAAACAGGACAGGGATCTCACAGGCACAGAGAGAGCTGAAGCAAAAAGGGGATGCCTGCGAGAAGGACAGAAAGGAGAGAGGGGAGGGGGAAAGAAAGTCCTACTGAAGTAGGAAACACTGGGGGAATGACCTTCCAGTGTCGGAGTGCCATGCGAGAGTAGAGGTACTCCTCCGCAAATCAGGTGGGAACTACCTTCCACCGATTCCCAACCACAGCCTCCCCTTGGAGAGAGAAACCAGCTTGAGGTTTTTTTTTTTTTTTTTAGACATTGACGTTCATTACAGCGCCTACCACCGTCCCCGCAATATAGGCAGAGCCGTCTGGATAAGAACCGAACTTGGTTAGCTTGGATAGTGTCCGATTGGAAGCATATTATTGTCTTTAGCGACGAACCTGGCTTCTTTTTTAGTGCTGATGATCGTCATATACGTGTGTGGAGGACTGGTCAGCGTCTTGATGCTGCATTTGTTGTCGAACGGCACACGGCCAGCAGTTTGGGTGTTGTTGTTAAGACCCAGACCGTCCGACCTACCAGAAAGGTGTAAGGTAACTGTTTGGACGGCGGGGAAGTGCCTCCCAATTTAGACCGGAACCCAGTGGGGGAGGCATCTACAGGGACCGTGCCCTCCTTCCCCTATCACCAACCTCTCGGAAGGACTTACGGACCCACATGTTTAACGTGATTGTACTCCGCGTGAACACGGCGACAGTTTTGGCAGCGGAGGGAATCGAACCCGCGCCAACCGAGTGCAACTCCAGCGCGCTAACCACTGGGCTACCAGTTTGGGTGTGGAGCAGCCGATTTCCTTTAGTTGTATTGCAAGTCAATCTGATGGCTCGCTTGTACGTCGACGATATTCTACGACGATTGTTCTGCCTATGCTGTCAAGCCGCCGAGGTTCCATTTACCAATAAGATCACACTCGACCACATATTGCAGGAATTTCTCAACAATGTCTTCGAAGATGTAATACTCTCCCATGGTCATCTAGGTCCTCAGACCTATCATCAATAGAATAGTCTGGGAATAGAATACGTACAATGGCAATTGCAGCATTCCCAGAATGTCATTAAATTAGCTAACCAGTTGCAAAACTTGTGGGAAAATCTTCCGCAAAGGGACATAAGTAACTTAATTGACTCTATGCCGCACCGAATATCGGCTTGTATAGCTGTTAGGGGAGGATTTACCACTTACTAAAATGTCCTCTTGTCTCCATTTCTTAATAAAATGCTTTTTGCTTCCAAATTCTAATTATTTGCACATCTCCTCAAACTATACATCCGAAGTTTCGAGGCTGCAGCTCAATTTCTTATAGGTACATATATATATTTTCAGCAACAGAGTTTATTTACATTCAAAATGTACGGGGACACCTCTTTCATAAGTTATAATTTATTTAAAAGAGAATGTAATTATTTATAAGGCCCTTCTCGAGGTATTGAAGATTAAAAAATAAAAATAAATAATAATAAAAAAATGCATACACTAGTATGAAATGAATGAATTCCTTGTAAGCATGTTACATTTTTAGACCCCACTGTTTAGGATTTATCACCTTTCGATTTTCGGTGCAAATGGACCAGGGAAATGTCTTCTCCTTTTCGAATACTCATGAAAAGTTAAAGATAATTGGATTAAAAAATGTTACGGCAATAATATTTTATATGTCATTTAAGAGTCAGTGGCATAATTTATAGGACCGTATTATACACCATTCTCGAGGTATTGAACATAGTTTATTTAAACTAGGACGAGTTACCAGTCCTAAATAAGCGCCCAATACTTAAATAATAAATATACAGATAACACCACTCAATTTTTACATGACCTATTTTGAACTAAAATCGGTTTCACATTCTATTTTGTCTAAGCTTAACCATGCCAATTATACAATAATACGTCCGAATTAAGCTTTTTTTTATATGCCCTAAAGATTGATTATTATTAATTGCTTTATAAAAACCAGCTGCATGGATTTCAAGAAGGGATTCTAGTTACCTTGTCAAATGCAGAAAATCTTGTTAAAGGAACAATTTTTAGATTTTTTTGGACTCTACTTTTATTCCATGAAGATGGGAGCTGCTTTTGTAAACACCTAAAATTATGATTTGGATCTGCATTTCATAAACGAACAACCATGCATGCTTAAAGCTCTCTCACGATTCAAATGCTAGAATAGTGAGTTTTGCAGCTTTTAAGAAAAGCCACGTTTGGAAGCATCTGATTATAAAACTCGAGAATTTCAGCAAAGACATGAATGGATACATTCAATTCCAGTGTTACAACAAAAATATATGAAAATATAATATTAAGCAGAGATATTAACAGTGCATAAACATCTAAGTTTATGAAAATTCAAAAGATAAGCTAGTATAATTTGGACAATATTTGTACTTTAATATGGTTGTAATGACCGAATACAAAATAATGTTAAATAAAAAATATCCTTCTCTTACTAAACTTTCTGAAATTGGCATATGTACATTAACAACTTTATATAAACTGTATGCATTATTAAATATCTATATACTCCATTAGTCTGTAAAATATTCTACATTTCTATCATGGGACAAAATTTCTTTATAAATGTGATTTCATTATCTTAAGAGACGGATTTTACAATCATACTTTCATTTTTAACACTTTACAACAAAGTTGAAAAGTGTTTATGACTTTGTTCATTCTGTCTGTCTGTCTGTCTGTCTGTCTGTCTGTCTGTCTGTCCGTTAGCACGATAACTGCCGTAAAAATGAGTTTATCAAAATGAAATTTTAGTATGTTGTTCAGACGGTCTGTAGGACCTATGGGAATATAAATAAATAATATCACCCAATTAGTTTTTTATTGAACCCGGGTTGAAAAAATGAAATACATTGAACCCTATGGGACCTAATTTTTCAAACATTTTTTAAGTAAATTTAAAATTCACGAATTGCTTCGAAATTTTTAGGAAATATTCACATTATCCTATAGAATATATAAAAAAAAATTCAGTAAAATATGTTAAGTAGTTTTTTAATTAAAAAAATTATTTAATATAGGGAAAAAAACAAATTCAATTAAATTCTGACTTTGGGATATCTTCCAGAAAGAAAAGAGAGAGATATTATATAATAAATATCTCTCCATTTGTTTAAACGTTTTGCATATGGGAGTGGCTTCATGTTTTAAAATAAATTTGGTAGATAACTATTTTTCATTTTTTTTTTAATTTTATATAACTCTTCGTGATAAATTTAATTGATGGCATTTTAAATGCACTTTCCTACGTCCTAGAGAGTTAAAATTTGGTACACAGCTTAAATTTGTTGAACATTTTATTCGACAAAAATTGGATGGATCTTTAAATATAGATCATACATTTTTTTCGAAATGGCCTGAAAATAATCCCCGTTCCCTTCTATAAATCATTGGTGTAATATTGTTAAAAATTCTGATGTGGACAGCACATGTCTTTCCCTGCAGACTCATATTCGTTCTCTTTATTTATTCAATGATAATTTGAGTTTATCTGCACAACATAAGTATTTTAAATGACATTGAATTTACACGTTAAACTTAAATTTGGTTCTCATTTGATAGCTGGACTTATTGTCAAAGGTGGCGTAGCGAAAACGCGAAAAAACTAGAATATCTCAAGAACGGCTAGTCCTAGAGTAATGGGGTTAGTCTTATTCTTTTTGTTGTCAAAAATCACATATAAAATAGGAATTTAATTGATATAATTGAGCACACGTAGTCTTTTATTTTTATATATAACGATTTTTGCTGGCCATTTCGCAAAAATAGCCCGTTCCTTTTTCCCGAATCGTAGTAGAATAACCTACAAATGATTTATATACAAAATTTTGTTAAATTTGGTATATAAATCACTTGTAGGTTATTGAAATATTATACTCCAAATTTTGTTAAATTTGGTTCATTAGTTTTTAGCTAGAGTGGATAAAGGCAATTTCTGCGGCCATTTCGCAAAGAAGGCAGATTCTTTTATTACGAATCGTACTATAATCTAATGAACATCAGGATTTCCCACAAAAAACATACCTACCAAATTGTATGAAATTCGGTCCATTAGTTTTTCAATTAGAGTGGATGTAATATCCACACAGACACACAGAAACATACACAAATACACCCTTACACACACAGACGTCTTCCTAAAAGAAGTTTTTTCGTGTTCTAGAAGTCCCAAAACGTGTAGATACTTTGAAAATTCGAGTTCCGATCTTCGGCACGATTCCAATACTTTGAGTACATACACATACACATATATATTATCTGTGTATTATCTGTGTATCTAAATTCCGTGCCTATGCAATTACAATAGTTGTGATTTTAAATGATCCCTAAACTTTTATTATTTCTTCAAGGAAGCCTAATTTTAACATATGCAGAATGCAAATATCTCAAGCGATTGTCAGATGAATTACATAAGAATTGCTGAATTTTTTTCACACAAAATTATTTAGCTCTGGAGTCTGGAATACAAGTTATATGAATGAAATATTCATTGATTTTGCATAAAGAATCAGATGATTTATATTTCGATACAGTTTTAAATATTTAAGTATAATAAATTACTGTAGTACTGTGATAATGTAAAAGATATTACCACTGAATGAATCACATTTTAGAAATTTTTAAATGAAATTACATTTCAGTTGGAAAGTGTTTCATAATCAATGCTTATGCATGATTGATCTTTCTTGTTATTCTTTAAAGTCATTTCAATTTTCAGTTCAGTATATGTCAATAATATTACAAATTATATACATTTTTATTATGATCTTTAAAATGTTATTTAAATAAAAGATATGATATATTGGGAAAAAATGGTTCAATATAGTTAATATTAAGAACCTTTCAGATTGTGAGATCAAGCATCAAAGAAAAATGCCAACTGCAGGCCCTCCCAGTTAGAAATATGGGTCAGAAAATGTTTCCTTTCAGGGAAAGGGAGGATTGACCACATTCATTCTGCTACATTATCCTATTTTCATTTTGCTACAAAATTTTCTGACACACATCTCATCATTTTCCGGAAAAACATAGCAGAAAAATTTGCACCCCCCCCCCCACCCCAATTCATTTGAAAATGAAATGTAATACTCTTTTCACACAGCTTTTTGAAAAGTAAGTAACTTTACAAGGAGTCTGATTATTTAGTTTCCCCATTTTGAAGGGGAAAAGGAATAATGCTTTATTTTAAAGAAATAAGATATACAAGAGTAACACTGAAACTTTTGAGGTAGGGCTAAGTGGTGCAAGTTAAACTTACCAACTCTTAGGAGTGTTCAAAGTACTCCCCTCTAACATCAATACACTTTTGTAGGCGAATTTTCCAAAGATTAAATGCTTCAAGTCACCCATTCTTCGAATTGATGAAAAAAATGCTTTTATAGCTTCATCAATCTCATCTTCAGACTGAAAACGATGCCCACAGAAATTTTTTTTAGAATAAAAAATAGTCAAAAGTCACACATAGCAAGATCAGGAGAATAGGGCGAATTTTCTATCACTTTGATGCTTTTTAGTTCAAGAAATTAGACTGTCATTCTTGCTGCATGAGAAGATGCATTGTCATGGTGAAGCATGAGTCCCCTAACATTCACTTCCTAAATAATTTCTGGAAGACACTTAGTGGCGTATTAGTAACTAAGTAACATGTGTATCAGTATAATTAGTGGTATAACTGTCTTTTGTCCCTCTAGCTTTATGACTTTGACCATACCTGTACTTCTGAAGAACACGGCATACATTACTTTTTTCATTGCTCGTTGTGTTTTTACCATTGTTGGTTTGGGGTCATCTTTAAAGACCCATACTACTTTCTTGATTTTTTGAAACGCCAGAAAACAGTATGTACGTTTCATCACCAGTTATAATTTTAGAAATAATGTGGTGTCCACAATCATCAAGTAATATTAGGGTTTCTTTACTGATTCTGACACACTTCACTTTTTGGTGTTCTGTTAAATTATGGGGGACCCGACGACAAACTAATTTTATCATATGCAGTTCATGAATAATTTTATGTATAGCTGCGGATCCAATGCAAAGTTCCTTCTGTATAATTTCGTAGGTACAGTGATTATCATCGATTAACATTTTTCGAATGGCTGACACATTTTCTGGGACTACAGCTGACAAAGGTCTTCCTGTGTGTTCTTCATCCAGGAGAGAATTTCGACCTCTTCTAAACTCTGTAAATCATCTGAATACAGTAACATGAGATGGAGCATAATTTTCTTATGATAATTGTAGATATTGAAGACATTCTTCTTGATTTAGCCCCACTTTAAAATCATAGAAAGTCATAGTTGGATAATGCTCTCGCGTCAACTCAATTTTCTTTTTTTTTCAAAATTTATTCTACGATAGCTAAATTGTAAGTGTTGCTACAAATTATCTCTGCGGACATAAGAGTTTAAATTTTAATATCCGACCAATAATTTTTTTCTAGCGCATATCATCTGCCCGTGTCTCAATTTCAGTGTGACCCTTGTACAAGAGCTAGAAAGATACAAGTGACAGAAAGAGAAGCACATTCTTTCAGCAATTAATTCTGTAAAATATATAAAAATATAATAAATATGGAATAATTTCGTTATTTATTTGAAGGAAAATACTTTATATATATATATATATTAAATATATATTATGCTTAACGCAATGTCTACCATGATAAAAGAGATAGTGTCTTTTATCTCAAGTATTTCTTATATCTGATAAACTGAACAATTGAATTTTATTTTTATTATTATTAATTACTGAGTAGTAGTAGTAGTAGTAGTAGAGAAGTGGTCATTCAAGAAAGTGGTAGATTCAGGGCTCATGCTGGGCTAATTTATGTACTGTAGAGCATAAACAGGAGTATTTCAGATTTCCCTTTCAATTAGTAGCAGAAGGACTGGCTGATTAAAACTCCATTCATTTAAAGAATATTCCTTTTTTGTTTAAACCATGAATTTTGGTTAAAAAAAACCTACCCTTTTTTATTTCCAACTGTGGTCAGCTGACATTTTTTAATCATTGTTTATAATATTTAATTATTTACTTTTTAAATTATCAGTAGTTTATATATATTTTTTATAATATTTTTACATCATAATAAATAAAACTGTTGCTTGTGACAATAAAACTTTCTTATCCTTCCTTAAAAAAAGCAAGCATATGAAATTTATATATTCATTAATTTATTTCTTACACCTACAGTAAATTTCACTTTTCTTTATATGCAGCTTGTGGTTAGTTTCATATGAAAATTTTAGGGATTAAATATTGGAATCATTTTGCTTTTCAAAAAAGGTATTATGCACCTGTTTTGGAAGCAAAAATAAAATTTATCAACAATAATGGCCACACTGTAAACAATTAAATATTTGATTATTTAATGTAACATTTTATTTGTTAAAAAATAACAATTTTAATATATTCTACATAATAATTTATTCAACAGTATTTCATACTGAAAATAATTAACATTTACATAACATTTTGAAAATAAATTATACAGACATTGACAAACATACATGTACATTTAAATAACCAAAAATCAGTTGTTACTTGAAACAGTTTTAGAACAGAAAACAAATATTAATAATTATACTGTGGTAGGAGGCTTCAGGAGTACTACAGCATTCATGGTGTGGCATCCAGATTCTTTTTCTATGCAGTTACAATAAAAAATTTACAGCTTTATGGAAATAAATTACAGTTTTATGGAAATATGCAGAAAATGGTGACTTAAAATTATCCTCTCACTATTATCGGACAGAACTACCTTCAGAATGTTTTCATCTCTGTGGATAGACCCAAGTACATGCAATAGAAAAGCAATTACTTGTAATTACTGCAATAATAAATTTCTAGAGTTAATACATATAGCAAACAATTTTTTTTTACTCAGAAACTATTAAAATTACATATATTAAGAAAAATGATGTAAATAGCTGCAAAAGTAAAGTTGAGGAAGGCTTTGTTTCAGAAGTATGTATAGAAAATCAATATGACTCTGAAACAATCTATTTACAATTTTATTTATATGCTGCAAGTATTTTTCTTCAATGCTTATTGTACAAAGTTATGCTTTATGCTTATTATATAGACTAATCTTAGACAAGCTTGTTTCAAACTATTTAATGATAAGTCCAATAAAGACAATAACATTATTCTAAATTCTCACCCATATAATTATGTCAAATTTAAAATTGTACAAGAAAGATGAATCATGCATAAAGCATTGATTATGAAACACTTTCCAACTACAATGCAATTTTATTTAAACATGTCTAAAATGTGATACATTTAGCAGTAATATTTTAAAAATTATCACAATACTACAATAATTTATTATATTTGAAAACTTCGAAAAAAAAAAGAATTTTATTCAAATGACGACATTGAAATATAAATCGCCTGGCTCTCTCTGAAAAAGCAGTAAAAATTTCATTCATAAACTTTTATTCTATTCCATTCGTTCATCACAATAATACAATAATTTATTTTACTTAAAACTTTACCAAAAAAGATTGCTATTCAATCGTCTGTTCTCTATATAAAATCAATAACTGTTTCATTCATATCAACTATATTGCAGACTCCAGCACTAAATAATTTTGCGTTAAGGAAATTCAACAATTCCTACACAACTCATCTTACAGCTTGAAGTGTTTACAATCTCCATAAGTAAAAATTAGGCTTCGTTGTAGAAATAATCAAAGGTTTGATGATCATTTAAACTCAAATATATTGTAATTGCGTTGTTTCAGAACATTGATGCACAGAAAATAAGTAAACATAAAGCGGTTTTAGAACGGACACAACACTAAATATAAATAAAAAAGAACTTTAAAAATCACGATTTTGACACAAGATGGCTGCTAGGACACGGTAGCCCATTGGTTAGCGCGCTGGAGTTGCACTCGGTAGGCCCGGGTTCGATTCCAGCCACTGCCAAAAAACTGCCGCCGTGTTCACGCAGAGTACGATCACGTTAAACATGTGGGTCCGTAAGTCCTTCCGAGAGGTTGGTGGTAGGGGAAGGAGGGTACGGTCCCTGTGGATGCCTCCCCCACTGGGTTCCGGTCTAAATTGGGTGGCACTTCCCGGTCGTCCAAACAGTTACCTTACACCTTTCTGGTAGGTCGGACGGTCTGGGTCTCAGCAACAACAACAAGATGGCTGCTGGGGCGCGGTAGCCCATTGGTTAGCGCGCTGGAGTTGCACTCGGTAGGCCCGGATTCGATTCCAGCCACTGCCAAAACTGCCGCCGTGTTCATGTGGAGTACGATCACGTTAAACATGTGGTTCCAAAAGTCCTTCCGAGAGGTTGGTGGTAGGGGAAGGAGGGTACAGTCCCTGTGGATGACTCCCCCACTGGATTCCGGTCTAAATTGGGTGGCACTTCCCGACCGTCCAAACAGTTACCTTACACTTTTCTGGTAGATCGGGCGATCTGGGTTTCAACAACAACAAGATGGCTGCTATATTTTATTTTGAAGTGGGTCATATGATCGCTTCATATAATATGGGTGTAATTATTTTAATTTTTATTTAAAAAACTATTGAATATATTTTGCTGAAATTTTTTTCATATTTTTTTATGGGATAATTTGAATATTTCCTAAAACTTTCGAAGTAATTTGTGAATTTTAAATTTGTTTAAAAAATGTTTGAAAAATTAGGTCCTATAGCATTCAATGTATTTCATTGTTTCAACCCGGATTCAGTCCAAAACTAATTGGGTGATATTATGCATTTATATTTCCATAGGTCCCACAGACTGTCTGAACAACATACTAAAATTTCATTTCGATAAAGTCATTTTTACGGCAGTTATCATGCTAACGGACAGACAGACAGAATGAACAAAGTCATAAACACTTTTCAACTTTGTTGTAAAGTGTTAAAAAAATTAAAAAAATGATTCCTCTGCGATACCTCCAATTCTTTCCTGTGACAGATTCAAGCTTCATATAACTATTCAGTAAAATGTAAAAAAAAAGGGACGGCCTGGGGCTTTCACACCCTATGCCGGATGGACAACTTTTTTCTTTCCGTGACAAAAACTGTCAGTTGAGTTGAAAATATTTTTGGAAATTAACTTTTCCAAAACATATGCCTTCAGATGATAAATTTTGTCCATTTTAACAAATGAACAATACATATTAAGTGATGCTTTATAACATATAATATTCATAGACCAGAAACCGGGAATCTGTATTTGTATGTAATAACAAGAAATCCATCTTAATGAGAGTTCACTGTTTATACTGTACATACATATATATATATATATATATGTTAATGTGCATAAAGATGAAATATTCTATTCTGAAAAGGTAAATATAAATTACATAAATTAAGCTTAAATAAGTTTCTTTCAAATAATTGAATGAGAAACCCACCAAAATAGAACAAATTATTTTTCTAAACAATAAATTTAATATTCAGCCACAAAACTTCTGCAACAAAGACAATATTCTGAACAGTCATTTATCACTAATCATTATTAAAAAGCATTTATCTACTTACTTTATGCAATCTATTATGCAGCACCATTATACATGTGTTCAATCCAGGAATAGTTGTTGACATTCAGTTATATTCTGATTCAATATTTCAAACTCTGTCATTGACTTCATCGAACACATATGAAGTTACTTATCCAAAAGAATACTATAAAGTTAGCCGACGTAAATTTAGCAGCAAAACTAATTAGTACTCATTTGGCTTCATTCAAGGGAATGCTAAATGCAGAAAGTCAAGATAACAAAAAACACACACATAAATAATAATATTAGGTAATTAGTTATATAATGAATTGAAGCTTTATGACATTGTCAAGTTCATCAATAGTTATTAAAAAATTAATATAAAAATATTAATTCATTAGTTATTAAAAAATTAATATAAAAACAATACTACTTACTACATTTTAAAGTTATTTCAGATAAATCCAAGTTGGTCAAATTTAACAAAAATTACTTGCTCTGTCATTGACTTCATCCAACATCTATAATTTCAATGAGATAAATATATTTTATAGAAGAAAAAGGGGGTAAATCCGGAGAATAGGTCACCGTACGTATTTTTTCTAAGTACAAATCGTGCCAAGTTAGCGCATTCTCCAGTGTTTTGAAATTTGCCCCACCTATCCTAAGTGAAATAATTTCTTGTGTTTAGAAACAGACTCTTCCTATCAAACTGACGTTTGCTACTGTGTTGTAAACAAGGTTTTCTAATATAAATGATAGTGTAATTTAATTTAAACAACAGTGAATAATACTCATAAAAACGTTACAAAATCAAATTTTTGTGAATTTTAAGAAAATTGAATAACTTTGTAAAACTGCAGAATAAAAAACTTATAAAATGAATAGTACTCATATAAACATTCTAAAATCAGACTTTTGTGAAGCTTAAAATTTTTATGCTACAATTTTATCTGTGTATGTCGCACATAACAAGATCACTTTCTCCATGCAACCGAGGATCCGTACAAGAGCAGGGGTTCGACCTAAAGAGTGAAATCTCTAGAATGAATGTACCAGTGGTACGTATACACCAGTGGTCTGTGTAGGGGTAGGAGTTCGACCAGTGGTCCATGTTGGGGCAGGGGTTCAATTTAAAGGTCAAAATCTGTGAAACGGATGCAGTACCAGTGGTCCGTGTAGGAGCAGGGATTTGACTTAAAGGTCATTCTACACCGAGATGGGGCTCCCAGAGAACGGTTGCCTGTGGTGCACAGACACAGCATATGCTACAATTTTATTTATGCATGTCGCACATAGCAAGATCACTTTCTCCATGCAACCGAGGATCCGTACAGGGACAGGGATTCTACCTAAAGGTCGAAATCTATGGAACGAATGTACCAATGGTCCATGTAGGGGTAGGGGTTCCACCTAAAGGTCGAAATCTGACCTGTGGTCTGTGTTGGGCAAGGGTTCGAACAAAAAGTTGAATTCTGTGGAATGAATGTACCAGTTATTCGTGTAGGTGCAGGGTTTCGACCTAAAGGTTGTTCATTTTAAAATTAAAAAAAAGGAGGAAAAACTTCTTAGAAAGAAGTTTGTACTATAACAAAATTTCAGAAAATTGATACTTACAAAAAAGTTTCTACTCTTAAAAACTTTTAAAGGAGGAAGCAATTTTCTAAACACTAAAAAATATACATAAAGTTTCAAAACACAGGATAAATTAAACTAAAAACACTAACCTTCAGGACTCATCTTCCGACTCAGAGTTGGAACAATGCTGAAACCTCTAGTCAGTCTCCTGCTTTAACAAATCATCATCATTTGTATAGGGAAGGAAGATGGAAATGATTCCTTTCATAAATTCATTCCATGCTTCCTCCCTAACCTCATGTCCAAGCTTTCTTTTGAAAATGTACTCATACAAGTAAGAGTCAAATTAACTTTTTACTTTAAGGGACTTGCTTTTTTTTTTTAATCGCTGACCAAGTTCCCTCAATCGAATTGGTATGCATGCCTGTTTCGGGATCTTTAAATTCGTAATTGTGATTCACTTGAAGGTGCATGAAGCCTTTATGTTTAAGAATTATATGCCTTCCAACAGTCCAAAATTATTAAGGTCCCCTTCTCGATATACCTTTTAATCACTTCCAAGAAACATCCACTCGACCTATTAGGCACCTTGGCAAAAAAAACAATTACTCATCCCTCTTTCAATTCCTCCAAACACCCACTGTCCAACCACAGGTTTTCCTCTTTCATACTTATTCTTACCAAACTTACTTTCATCTATTTCAACAATCACACCATTACCACCAATCTTAATCCTTTCATTCAAATGTCCCGGCAAAACTGTTTCCAATCAGTTACAGTTTTGTCGGAAACATTTAACTAATTCATAATAAACTTGCACTCGCAACCATTAAATCACAATAACGTCATAATTAAGATTTCAATTAAACCCAATTTTACTCTTCTCAAACCATGTACCCCTCTTTATTCTCCTACTGACATCATGCGATTCACTCCAGACCTCTTTCGGCATCTCCATTCAAATCTACAAATCCTCCAATCTATATCACACAACTTTATTTCATCACTTAGGACAAACATACTTATCACTCATAATCCCTTTTATAAATTATAACACACCAATTAATCACTTCTTTCAAACCTTTATTCTCCAAATTATAGTAGAATTTTATTCTAGATTCATTCATACTAACATCCACTCTAACACATTACTCAATAAGTCTCCAGTCTGACACATACATGGCAACACTGTTGACAGACCCATATGATTTCTGGATAGTACCAACCTTCAAACGACACGTGTCAAAATTTCATGACATTCTGACAATTAGTTTATAGGTTACAGTGGTTTTAGTGACCCCAGTTTTGTCATTTCTGGGTTCAGAAAGTCGACCGGAAATTACGGTATTTGTTTATAAAATATAATTACATATAAATAATCTAACCCTGTTGTTTTAAATGCCCTATTTTTTTTTTCATTTCTGGGTTTAGAAAGTCGACCGGAAAATACGGTATTTGTTTATAAAATATAATTCCATATAAATAATCTTACCCTGTTGTTTTAAATGCGCTAATTTTTTTTCATTTCTGAGTTCAGAAAGTCGACCGGAAAATACGGCATTTGTTTATAAAATATAATTCCATATAAATAATCTTACCCTGTTGTTTTAAATGCGCGACTTCGTCAGTCCAGAGGAGGGGGATAGGGGGACCCCCAAAAATTTGGAAAATGTCCAGATTTTGGAGGTTGTACTGTACATACAGATTGCTATTTAACTTCAGGCACAATCACAAAAAGCTGATATTTAAATTAAAATATATGTCAGATTTTACTGTATATGAAGCTAGACAATACAAGATATACTTATAAATTGAAATATACAAACTCTATAACACACCCGAAAACCTTAAATTAAGATTATATTTAACATAACATAGATAACGAGCTCAAAATATAATACAAAACAAACAAAAATTAAGTTATACAGATTCAACAAATATTTAAGATAAATAAAAATATAACACTATAGAATTCATTAGAAAAATAATTATAAAATTATACTTATAGACTCAGATATCACATGATTGTAGTTCCTTCGCATTTCAGTAACTTAAAGATGGCTATAATCTTTTGAAAAGGATGTGCGAATAAAAGCTTCACTATCTTGCTTCAATGTTCTAAGAGGATGAATAAAATATATTGAAAAAGTAAAACTTTTAAAGAATAAAATAAATAATTAAAACAAAATTACTACAGTGCCACTGAAACAGCTGCTGTAAGCCCTTGGGCCAGTTGAGTGGTCTGAGTCTTCAACACCTGGGGTGCTGTGCCAGTAGTGAACACAATTAAAATTTTTCTAATAGTGATTTTTATATTATACTTACTTTTGGGATTTCATTTATACTAAAATAAAATTAGAATTAATATCAAAAGGCAGGGTTCATGCTAAGCAGTGTTGCATCGTAACAAACTCAATGACTTTTTGCAAATAAAATAGAAAAGTGCTATTAATGAAAAATTCGACCTGTAGCAAATTGCTAGTAAAAGTAAATGCTTTAAAATGTTATAAATATAGTAGTAAAATGCTGTAGTATGTCTGGAGTATGAATCTGCAACTTAACTACTTCTTAAGATATCCTGAATACAGTTGATGCAGAGTTCCTCTGCAATTTAAATTTCCCACAATGGAAGGAAAAATTCATCTCTGGAACTGATGATGCTATTGTCATGATTGGCACAAACTCTGGGGTTTGGGCAAGCTTACAAGATATATGTATATTCTTTACTTTACATAGCTTAATCACCTTACTCACACTTGCTTTAATTATTAATAAACTTTTACTTTCTCACAGTTCACTTTGGTTGAGTATCACATTCACACTATCGTCATATTATTTACTTGCTTTTGATAGTCAAATATTTTTGCTATTACAATGTTTGAACACTAGCAAACTTTGCTGATTTTAAAAATGAAATCATGCCTTTTTGGTTTGCCATAAATTACCTACCTTAATCACAGCATATGTGTGTTACTCACTGGAAATTCTGTTCTGCATCCTTATATCAACTGCTTTGGGTGGTCTTATACAAGAAGATAATAAAAAATGATTGGCACAATTGTTTAGAATAAACTTTGGATTATTTGGTCAGTATAAAATAGCAGCAATTTTCCCAGAGAAGTAAAATTCCTCTGATGCCAGGAAAATATTTTTTGAAAAACCATGAAGAAAAATGTAAAAAATGATCAAGCTCGAGCTTATAAATGGATCAATCACAAAATTTGCAATTTTTTGACTTTTTGCTAGAATTTTCTATTATGGACATTCAAATTTAACTGTTTACTATCTAGACATCTGGAGCATGAATCTGCAACTTTTTTCCATTAATGAGCAGTCATATATATATATATCCTCCAGAAGCATCAGACAACAGAATTAAAGTATATATGCATTTTTTCATTTATGAGAGCACTGGTGCTTCCACACACTAGGTATCAGATCTCAGATCTCTACAGGAAACACATAGATTAGCTTAACTAAGTTATATATCTTTACATTCTAACAAAAATTTATTTTTAGATTTCATAAATATTTTTCTGCCCTCTTATAAAATGAGTGAACCCGTAAGATTTTCTGTTTCACAATGAAGCTATTTTTTGACCTGCCAACTGTACACCTGACGTCAGGATTTATGCCATACTTATAGAAGGAGGAATCCTTTCGGAGGATTGTTTTATTTTTTTTTTCTGAGCTTAAAACATTTATGGAACGAACTAAAAATTTCAAATTTTGCAGTAATTTGGATTGAAAACTTGACTGGTATTATTTAAGTAGCAGGTACATTATTAAGATCCGCAGAATGCATTCTCTATATAATGTTATCATTCACATTTCACCATACAATATAAGAATAGAGTTTTACATATACAACAAATGTAACAAAGCACAGTATCTACTTATTGTCATAAAGTAATTTTTAAAATAAAATATGTTTAGCTCAAAATAATAAATTTGATCACAAACTACAGGATTCAATTTGTTTTGATGTGTACAATACTGAAACACTGTTTTAAAAGATACTGGAAAATAATATGCTTGTGTCCCTCCATTCAAATTGTTTGCATTGCATAAAATAACAGATGCTAACTATAAAATACCAGATTTACCGGATACTTTCACGAATTATGTATTATTTTTTATATGCTAAATCAAACCTACAAAAAGAATTGGATAGAGTAAGAAAACTTACTTTGATAATCATTTTCCTGTTGCCCTTCATCAGAACTTTCCTCCCGAAGTATATGACTTCTTTTTATAAATAATATTTTAAGGCTTCATTGAAACATGAAATATTTTCATGTTTAGATGGATGGCATGGTTTTGAGAAGTCTGTCATCTTTCTTCCAGAAATGGACAAAATTTTTCTTGCAATATTTGTTCCGCTGCTTTTCGAACTCAATAAAAGATAAAAATTTGTCCTATGTGAAAACTGCCCATCTTTAGACACAAGAAATTGAAAAAAAATTTAAACAAAAAAGAGACACAACGCTAAGCAAGCAGACAAAGAGAAATGCAGTAACTTGGCGTTATTTACGTTTGGCGATGAGCTACATACCATTTGGCGAACGTACGTACGGTAAAATGGAAGTCACGTGACGTACCTTATTAACATCTCATTAACGGTACGGTGCTTTATACACGGCCTATTCTACACGGTTCTAGACAAAATTTCAAGAAAAACAAGTATTCTGTCTTCACAACATCTATGGTCGGCCACACACTAAGCTACCATTAGCCTCAGGATTGGTCGTGTGGTCTGGGCCTTCAACACAACATCGATGGAAAAACTCCTTGGCCATTCATAACTGCACTGTGACCGAAACAAGTTTTCAAATTACAGTGGTTATGAAAAAATTTTCAAATGCTCTGGTCATAACTGGTGGTCACCTGTCATAAGATTCCTTTATATTCGAGCTGATTTGTCAAGCATATTGAAGCCCACTCATGCCGAAAGCGTAATCCATTAGCATTAGCTCTATTCGTCTTTTCACTTTTGGAAGTATTATTGAAATAATTTTTGATGGGTGTTTTGCACCAAACTGCTCTAAACATACTAGAAAAATGTTTAGATAATTTCGCTTTCCCAGAAATGAAGAGGGAATAAAAACAATTACTTATAAATTCGGTAGAATCATTGGATACCCTTTACAGGAACATACTTGTGAAAGCTAAATTTTACAATATTGTAATTGAAACTTCTATTTTTATATAAAGTATTTATTTTAAGCACTCATTTTATAATATAATAAGTAACTGTAGTATATATTATTATTGACTTTTATTTGTTATAGTCTTATCTTAGTAAACGTGGTTTGTAGTCCTAAATGTGTTATTCTCTCTTCCAAACTTAACGTACAATTGCTTCAAATTATATATACATTAAAGATGTATTCATGTTACACCAATATCTTTCAAGTTTTATACACTTTATTGCATTTTTAGAGTATAATGAATCATAAAATTGTTGAATCCTACTGTTAACAAAATGTCGCCAAGTGAAAATTTTACCATATTAAAATAATTATATAAACATAAGCTAAAATGGTAAATAAATCGAAATGCATTTATCATAAAAGATAATGAATGATCAAATAGAATTGTTTTACTAAAACCTAATTGTTTTACTAAATACTGATAGAAATTGTGTCTGAATGACTCAAAATTACTTTGGAAGGCATTGATATCTTCTGCCAAGACGATAATTGGCGCCAATCATTTGCTATGATACATCCACAGGTTTATAACAAAATTGCACCTCTTTAAAATGTTTGTACCTGTCATAGGCGCTATGTTTAGAAGATTCAGTTTAGAGGATTTCCTCATTATTATCTTTTAAAGTACTTCAATTCTTTTGGACTAGGCATAAAAAATATATCGTTTACAATACATATTTATATCATTTATTATTATTATTAAGATTTTAAATGCTGTATTTGTCTAATCTATACATCCACAGGTTTATAACAAAATTGCCCCTCTTTAAAATTTTAATACCTTTAAAATTAAATACACATTTTTATTTTAAAGTGCCCCCCCCCCCCCACACACACACACACGCAGGCAATTCACACACTACTATGTATCATCATAAATATATATTTCAAAAACAACTTTTCATCATTTAGTGCAGGTATTTCAAATAATTCAAGGTCTTTATGAGCTCATAATAAGACCATATTTTATTCCATATAATGTTAGAACTTTAACAAATGTAAAATAGAAATATACATCAAAGTATTTCATGAATTTTAATGAGACCGGATTTTTGCAAAAAAAAAAAGGAAATATGTCCATCTATTTGTTAATCTTCTTATAGAGTGAGAATCATATTTTTGATTCCTGTTAATAAGTGTCGCGTAATTACAAATGTTACTCCAACCTAATTCATATTTATAAAAATATAACTCAATTGTAAATGTGTTAACATTATCAAATACCTGTAAAAATCAACATTTGGAGCACGTGTTAAATCGCCATATATAGTAACCCATATATTTGTAGACACCTTACTGGACTTCAATATGCTTCATAAGTCAGCCTGTAGTATAGATGAGTTTCATGTGATGTCAGGTTCGCGATTCCACTGTACGGCATACATGTTTGTCGTCAAATATTAGTTTACACATAACAGATAATTTTTAGAAATTTGCAATCATTTAGTGCATAATTTTAGTAGGATATATCAAGATTTATCTTCTCTTAGGATTATTAGCTCCAATATTGGTAAAAAGATGTGTTTTAATCACTTAAATTTCATATTACCGCTACAAGCATATATACACAATATTTGCTTATATATGCTTCTAGCGGAAAGGAAATGGATAAGTTAAATTTAAAATTACTTTGTTGACATCTGCCCTTGCGTTATGTAATAATATCTGTGCCATCAAAGTTTGTTTATTTAATTGAGCTATTTTTATTTCATGAAAACACCAATATTGCAAGGCTTTTATTAGTAATATATATTGAGTTGTAAACTTGTACAGTAATATAGCAGCTGGCTCATTTATACATAAAAAAGATCGGTTATTTTGTTGCTGTATTAGTTATTACTGAAGATATGCAAGAGAAAACAAGCATAATTATGTATAACATAAGATAAGTCTGTAAAACTGATCTATTTGTTTTATTCTTGGGTACATATTTCCATTGAATATATCTATTAATATTCTTGCACAGTTATTGATATACCACATAAAGCTAGCAATCGTGAGCTGAGAATTGTTTAAATTTGTTCTTAAAATGCTTCTCCAAACTGCAATAAACCAAATCACACTATAACTTGTAAAATGTCTGCATATTCAGCTTTATTTAATGCAATTTTGTCTTTGATAAGAAATGTCAGTATTCAAATCTTCTCTGTTGATTCTTAAAAACCATTCTTTGCTTCTTTTAACAGACAAGTCCTTGATTTTATTCCCTTTATTTTCAATTATTTGAGGGAATGAAAAAAATGATACATTACAATCACGTACGGATCGTTTGCTGCAGTTAATTACGGCACAGATCACTATTATCAAATACAATTACTTTATTTTAAAGAAATAATGATTATATATGATATCGGCAGGATATAGTTTTAATAAAATGACTTTTTTTTTAAATTACCCCTTTCGCGACGATCGGCACGCCCACGTGCCAGCTGCGAACTTGCATTCAAGGACGAACGGCACGCCCTCGAGCCAGAGGAAATTTTATCGCAAGCGGATAGTGGCACCTATAAGTGCCACCACGCGGAACGTTTTAATTTGTGTACTAGATGGCGTTACTTGTCCATGGAACTAACTTCAATGTATTTTACAGAGGCATGACCTTGGCAGAAGAGGATCGAATGAATTATTTCTCCATTTGGAGCGGTGAAAATCATTTTGTAATATAAACAAACAGAGTAATTCTCGTAGCATCAACAATTTTATAATTGAGTTTCGGTTTTTATTTTTATTTCAGCGTTATGATTTCGTTGGTGAATCATAGGAATATAAGAGAGTATTTTTTTTTTGTTTGGGTTTTAGAGGCAGTGAAATTATTCGTTTATTTCGGATAAAAGAATGGGAGCAACTAACGAGTATTTTGTATTCAGATTTGTATGAAAATTATACATCAAATAGAACATAAAGATTTCTTTTATTCCTGAAAAAAGTAGATTTCTGTGTTGAATAGGTGATTTTTAGTGAATTTTTTTCGAGAGTTAGGCTTAGCGCAAAAAATGCGCCGTCCTTTTCGACCAGTTCGGAAGCGAAGTGCTTCGTCTTTTGGGCCGCGACAACTCCGGAATGCCGCCGTCCCGAAAGGGTTACACACTAAAACGTATCTTTTACATATAAACCTAATGCAAGTTCAAGGTTTGTTTGTACAAAGAGAACTCAAGATTTTCTCTGCTAAATGGACTTGACGTCACGTGAATCCTCCCTATAGATGAGTTTCATGTGCCATCACGTTCGCGGTTCCGCTGTACGGCATCCATGTTTGTTGCCAAATATTAGTTTACATATTACAGATAATTTTTAGAAATTTACAATCATTTAGTGCATAATATTAGTAGGATGTATCAAGATTTATCTTTTCTTAGGATTATTTAGCACAAATATTGATAAATAGACGTGTTTTAATGACTTAAATTTCTATTGCAGCTACAAGCATATATGTACAATATATGCTTTTAAAAGTTTATTAAAGGAATTGGGTAAGTTGAATTTAAAATTGTTTTGTCAACATTTGTCCTTGCATTATGTAATCATATCTGTGCCATTAAAGTTTGTTTATTTAATTGAACTTTTTTTATTTCATGCACTTAAAACATCCATTTCATGCACTTAAAACATCCATATTGCAAGGTTTTTATTATAGTAATTGGGTGTTTTAAATGCATGAAATAAAAATAGCTCAATTAAATAAACAAACTTTTCAAGGATTTTATTACAGTAATATATATTGAGTTGACTCAGACCGTCCGACTCATCCTGAGGACTAGAGCAACTATTTGGAAGGCCGAGAAAGAGATATATATATGGAGTTGTGAACTTGTACGGTAATTCGCCACCGGCGTGTGACGTCACGGCAGCCATTGGAGACATCTTCGGATAGCTTATATGGAGTTTAACATGGAGTGATATTTTCAAAGCTTCTGACAGAATAATGTATGATATTTAACTCTTCGGACCTCAATATTTAGCAGCCTAAGTGCATAAACTTTTTTTTTAAATCTTTGCAATATTTTCCGTTTAGGAATTTTTTATAGACTAAAATGCACGGACTCCTGTCAATGCTTGGTGAACAAATTTGATAGTAATCGCCAACGCTGATACAATTTTCTTCCGCATTCCTAACCTTGAGCAGGGAAGATTGTGGTAGATGGTTGCTGTTAATGGCTGTTTATCGCTAATTTTATTCTTTTTCTGATTTGGCGAAACGCTTGGACGATATTTCGGCACGCTCGCCAACGCCCAACATTGATTGTAACATGGTCGAATGAAAACATGGCCGATGTGTAGAAATGTAATATCAGAAAGTTATATATTTATGAAAATCAGAAAAGTATGAAAGGTTATGGAAGTACTTAAATTCCCCACAATTTAACGTGTGTCGGTTACTTCACATGTTAAATGTTTATCTTGGGGATAAAGAAGATGCTAAAATTTTACATTACAGGTACGTGTTACTTTTTATTCAAATGTTTATCGTATGTATATTTTATCTCTAGAAAATAAAGATGTGTAAAATCGTCATTACTCATGCAATTATGTCTCGATATGGTTGCATGTTTTCAACTTTTATCTATAAGTCAGTGGCGGTGCGTGCATAGGCACTGCGGGAGAGAGTGCTCTCTCTCCCTCGCAGCCTCGTGTGCAGCTTCCTATGTGCGCATGTGCACAACAGTCAAACACCACGCTTCACAGTTCCAGCGGCGTGGTGTTTGACTGTTGTGCGCATGCGCAAGTAGGAAGCTGCACGCCAGGCTGCGAGGAAGAGAGAGCACTGTCGCTCCCGCAGTGCCTCAGTGCCTATGCACGCACCGCCACTGCTATAAGTACTTATTTTTTTACTTAAAATAAGCGTAGGATAAATACATTGCACATTTAACATGTTTGTCATTTTATTTTTCGATATTAATTTTGTAGAAAAGATTACGTTCTAAGTTTGTATATACTGTAGAATATTTACATATACTGGCTAGGTGAATTTCTTCTTTGTCCAGAGATCATAATTAAAATCTCTGGCATAGAAGACATTTTTGCTAGTTTTGCTGTTGAAAGATGTCAATCAAGTTAATATTTTATATAAATACAGGACACATTGTAAATTTAACATGTTCACGGCATGAAATTCAATAACATTAAATTGTTTTGCTAATTCTGTGAAATTTCAGTTTTCATTCAAATATGTTTTGTACTTAAATGTACTCATTTTTATACTTGTATAAACTGTATAAATGCTATATGTACTGGTCAGATGAGTTTCTATCCAGAGATCATAATTGAAATCTCTGATATAGAACAAGGTTGCTGTCAAGAACAGCAATAACTGAAATATTTCATGTGACTAAATTGTTCATTGTGCAGTATAAATCCAAAATTTTGCATCATGTCTTTTATTTTTCTTTAAAAAGAAGCAGCTTCTTTTTTCATTTTTACGTATTTTTATATGCTTTTAAATGTATTCTAAAATCTAACTTTAAATTTTAAAATAAATTTAAATATTGAAATTTTAAAATATTTTGTAATTTGGTGTCGATTAGAGTATCTGTGTTAAAAAATTTAAGCTCAATACAAGTGAATTAAATGATTGAGCTAAATAGTGATATTCACAAGCATAAAAATTAAAATAAAGCGACAATGCTCACCTATGTTTATTACCTACAAAAAGCAAATCTTACACTTTTTCCATGTATATTATCTTGTGCCATTTCCTGTGACTATTATTATTCAACTGATCTCCTTGAAAATCGATACCAACCAAGATTTTATATTAATAAATTGATTTGCAAAGTTTGTGTTGGAGTTTGCATGCGACTGAACATACGAACCAAACAGTTGAGCTTAAGAATGATATTATTATGCTCGCAATAAATAAACTTTTACAAAACATCTCAAGTAATAAAGTTGAAATACTTAATTTTTTAAATCGAATTTTAACTAAATTCTGTATGAAACTCTAAAATATAAATTCAGTTAGTCTTATTATTTGTAACTCATTTGCATCGTTATATGCAATACATTGATGGGATATCTATGACTGAAATCAGAGTCTTACGAAAAATGTAAACATGTTGGACGTTTATATTTCCAAACCTAATAGGTTAAAATGTAAAGAAATTTTACTTATTTTATAGGAAATCTGGCAGAAAATAATGTTTATATTTAGAATGAACTGGTGAGGCCTGAGGGCATTTTACCTATAAGTAATTTTAGAAACAGGTTTATTCATGGAATAATATAATGAAAGACAATACAGCACTGCCTGCATAGCCACAATACAAAAGGAGGTAATACTATAATATCCACTGTTGTAAATTAATTAAAAATGAGTCCAATATCGAGCTTCTGATGTCATATGCAATGTAAAGTTCAAGAATTCTCCACTGTTGAAAATGAGACCAATATCCAGCTTTGTTTTCAACATCTAATGTCATATGCAACCTAAAACTCCAGAATGCTGCTCTTAATATATAAATTATTATGAATATATGAAAATATTTTTTTTACCTTTTTTTTTTTCCTTGAAAAAACTGAAAAGTTTTTTTTTACTTTTTTTGAAAAAACTGAAAAGATTTTTTTCCCGAGTGAGATTTTGTTTCACTTTTTTTACTTTCACTCAAATTATCTTCTAAACTATAGAAAATAGATATAAACAGCAGAAGATAAAAATATTCAGTTGAAAATCCAGTTTATAGATTAATAATTTTTTTGCAAAGCTTTTATAGTTTTTGAGGAAGTGTCTTGTTAAATTGAAGATTGAAAATTTTCAATCTTTAAAGTTTTAATGAAGTTAAATTTTTTTATATACGCAAAACTTAAAGTGATAGATATACGTATTAACTGTTGTACTACATGTTACTTAGTAATATATATATATATATATACATTTAAACATGTAAATTAACATATAACATTTATGTATTAAATATGACATTTCAAAAGTTATTCCTCAAAATAAGTTTTTAAGAAAATTTTAACAAAGTGATGTAAGAAAATGTTGTACAATTCTGGAGAGTATTGATTTGTTTATACTTTAGAACAGTCAGTGTAAACAAGATATATGAGAAATTTTGAGTATGTTTCAACTATTTTATAGAAATTTGCAAGCTGTACAATATAAATGAAACATCATGCTGTACAGCATATAAATAAAATAAACATCCGTAACCTGTTACCGAGCACCATATTCCTCCTGTGATTGATTAAACGTATATTATTTACTGCACTATTTCCTTTACTTGGTGCTTTCTAGAAAAATTATCATATTCTGGTACTTGCTGATAGTATAAGGTTATGGACTCCTGCTCTAGTGATATCGTGTATAGAAAAAATCATGCAAGTTTACTATTTAAAACATAAGAGAAACATTAAAAAAATTATTTATTTACAATTAACAGTTAAAAACTCTGTCCTCAGATGGTCTTCATGCATGCAAAGTTTTTGTGGTTCCCTTAGTTATGTAAATATAATTGTTGTTGTTGAGACCCAGGTCGTCCAACCTACCAGAAAGGTGTAAGGTAACTGTTTGGATGGCCGGGAAGAGCCACCCAATTTAGACCAGAACCCAGTGGGGAAGGCATCCACAGGAACAGTACCTTCCTTCTCCTACCACCAACCTGTCGGAAGGACTTATGGACCCACATGTTTAACGTGATCGTACTCCGCGTGAACACGGCGGCAGTTTTGGCAGCAGAGGGAATCGAACCCGGGCCTACCGAGTGCAATTCCCACGCCCTAATCACTGGGCTACCGGGCCTTATAATGTAAATATAGTAATATTTCAAACTGAAACTCTTCCACCAGAAGCATTTCTTTCATTGCAGCATGGTTAAAATGTCCCTCCACTACATTACATGCAATTTAATGAAAGTAGTTTTTATTAACTAAATATATACTTAAGATATGCATTGTGTAGTGGATGAACATGCGTGTGTCCATATTACATATTTTGTAATTTTTTTTCATGGCATCCTACAAGTTTATTTTAAATAATAATAAAAATAAGCAAAAATTTATTATAATAGATAATGCATTTATTAATATAATTTATTACAATAAGAATCAAACGGTTTAGCTTAAAAGGAATATTCTCACACTTGTAAAAAGTAAAATTTTACAAAACATCTCAAAATATAAACTTAAAACAATTTCACATTTTTTAAATGCAATTTTAACTAATTTCTGTATGAAATCTTGAAATATTATTATAGTTCATTTTTTATTACTCATTTTCATTGCTATATTAGATTTGAAATAAATCTGTATGTTACATATTATTAGCAGGGCATTGTTTCTAGGAAAACAGCATATCACCACTTATTTATATAACTAACATCTATGGTTGGGGTATTTTGGCTGAAATTGGGGCGTTATGAAAAATGTAAGCAATTTTACTGCTTATATCTCCAAATCAAATAGATACAAATATAATGATTCATATATGAATGGCATCTGTGTACATATAAATTTAGTTTGCCATGCCTATGCCACTGTTTCAATAGAAACATTGGATTGTAACAATTATATTAATAATAATATTCCTGTGCTGATGATGCAAGAGAGCGAAATAACTATGTTCCTTACTTTTGAGTTGGACATGATTTGCTGTAGTCTGTCTGTATACATTATTTGTTCAACAATAACTCCTATAAAGTTTTAACCATTTCTTCAATAATTTAGATATATGGTGTAAATGATTATTTCGACATTACCAGAGCGTGTTTAATGACAGTTCATTGTTGATAAACTTTAATAACAGCAGGCCCAACCCTATTGTACTGTTTGCTTATGAGGCATAATTCTAAAATTCAATATCATGTATAATTCATTTTATACCTAGTATTATTTTTCATGTTGGTAGCATATTTTTTCTATTTCATGTTTCTTCACTAACATATTTAATTTACTCAAATTCTAAGTATGCATACATGCATGTATATATACTTAACATATGTATGTATGTATACATGCATGTATACATACTTAAACATTTGTATGGATGTATGTACGCAAGCATGCATACATACTTATACACAGTGGTTGTAAAAACTACTTTTTTCTGTAGTGAGCTACAACTACAACTACTTTATGACAAATCTAATTAACTACAACTACTTTATGGCAAATGTAATTAACTACAACTACTTTATGACAAATGTAATTAACTACAACTACTTTATGACAAATGTAATTAACTACAACTACTTTTTTAAAAAACTAGTGACTACAAACTACTTTTTAAATGTAGTCATTACTTAATTACTTTTATAAGACAAATTTTGCCACAGCTTCAATTTACACAAACAATTGAGGATATGGATGTAACGTAGTAATTTAACATGCTTATTCTAAATAAGTAAAATTTACTGATTCTCAAATTTACTGATCAATGTATCAATCTTTACGGTTTTATCCATTTCTGAAAACCATAAAATAAAACAGAAGTAAAACTATTTATTTAAAAACATGTTTGTTCATTTTTAGTAGAATTTACATCTCAAAGTTGCAATCAGATTAGCAAGATCTTTTAGGTCATAACACATCTGAATATATTCATATAAAAAATTAACATCATGAAGCAGTAGCTTTTCTAATCCCTGCAGTACAGTGCTTAGACTTCTAGGCACTGTACCTGCAGCATCAAAAACCTTGTGTAGTTTCTCCTCATTCTCCTTCAGGAATCGGCATATGTGTTCGACGGCAGAATGCATTGAATTCCATCTCATCTTATTTGGTATTATGAGACGGGCTATTAGCTCTGAAGATGTTTTAAAACCTTATGAACACATTTTTGGAAAGATGTATATTTGCATGTGTGAACACCATAACTTAGGAAATAATTGTTCACAGCTCTCATATTGTTATATATTATATGTTCCTATTTAGACAGTTCGAGCTGCCCAAAAATGTTGTAAGGTACCTGTTTAGACAGCTGAGAGACAGCAAAGTGGGAACCTGATCCACCTCACGGTCCGCAGGTTTTGATTCCCCACCGCTGAGAGTCGTCTACAGACGACCCGGCTGAGGTCCAGAAGAGGCATGGTGATTAGAAGCCCTGTCGGGATTACCAAGACAGGACCCAACGCCAAGAACAGACATTGCAGCTGATAGACCCTTAACCACACACACCACACCCAGAAAGCAGCCAAAAAGCAGAAAATACTCAGGTAGCTTCGGGGGAACTTCCCTTAATCGAAGAAGTCTGAGAAAAACGCCCTGACTTCAAGAGGAGTACGGGGAGCACATCCGAAAAGACGGGAACGGAAGCATTCAATTGCAGTGACCGATCAGAAGAAAGCCTAGAAGAGCCATGCTTATGGCGACACAGAAAGGGTTGTAATTTCGCAGAGGATTCCAACTTTCTACCCCTCGGTAGTTATGCAGTGACAGCATACAACTTAAAGAGGCGTTGTCGTAACCCGGTCGTAAACCTGTGCTGCCAGGTTAACATAACCTAGATAAGAAGAGAGAGAAAAGAGAGTCTAAGGCTAAGAAGGGCCGGGAGAGAAAAAGGGGCGCAAGCCCGAGAGCGAACTCCGAGGAGGGATGTGTGAACAAAGGACGCTGACTTACTGTACAAAGGCCAAGGCTAGCAGAGACTAGAATCTATACTAAGCATAAGCTAACTAACACTAACAGAATATAGGTATCTAAACAAACTAATAATAAGCTAAATAGCAGAATATAGCTAACAAACAGAACATAATATAGAACTAACCCTGAGACGAATTAAAACAATTAAGAACTAACCCTAAGAAACAAAATAAGCTATGACTACTAAACTAACAAGAAAGGGAACTACTGATACAAAAAACTAGAGCAGGAGGGCAGGTGCAGAGAGCAAGAGAAGCAAGAGCGTCGGGAGGGGACGAGAGAAATCCCCGTGTAGGGGGAAAGAGCAAGGGAGGAGCCCAAACATGGGGAGTAGCCCGAGGAGGAAAGCACGTACAACGAGAAGGCAAAAGCCAAGCTGAAAAACAACGGAGACCTAAAAGACGGACAGAGAAAGAGAAAAGCTACATAATACACACTACATACTAATAACAAGAAGAAAGCTTACGAAAAACCACCCACCCTTGAACCCGAACGCCGGCCTAAGGATCTGAGAGAGAAAAGTTAGAGAAGATGGGACGCGAGTCGGGGCATACTAATGCCTAGGTCAACCCGGGCGACTCCCAAAACCAGAACCTATGAAAATGCCCCCTACAGCAGAGCAGTCCCGATCCGGGGGGGCAGTCGTCGTCTTCCTGAAAAAGAGAGTGTAGAACCTTTATACCTGGGAAAAGGAGAGACTCCTAAAGGGCGCTGAAAGGTAAAGAGCGATTAATGCTGAAACGTAACAGAGTTACGGCACTCTGAGGTGCTATGCAGTGCCCTGACGTCACCAAATGGATGAAGTACACCAAAAGAGTCGATGGCTGGGATAGTACCCCAGCAGCGCGAAAAACCATACCACCCCAAACGACCAAGAAGAGGTGACCACAACTAAGGTGGGAGAAAACCTTGCCCACTCTGGTCACAGGGAGAATACCCCTACTGGCCAGAGGGCGGAAAGACCCTACTAGAGCCCAAAAGTAATAACGCTAGCCACAACTTCGGTGGCCGAACACCAAGAGAACAGCTGGGACAACTCCCCCCAGAGACCAACACACAGAGATTGAAAAACCTGAGAAAGAAACCAGAAAATAGAAAGTCCCCGCGGAGAAAAAGGAGGAAGAAAAAAGGAGTTGCCAGCTGGGGGGAGAAGAAGGAAAAAGAGGAGAGGAGAGAGAAGAGAAAAAGCCTACAAAAGTAGGGAACACAGGTGGGAAAAGATCCTCCTGTGTCGGAGTGCCTGCCAAGAGCAGAGGTCCTCTCCGAATCCAGGTGGGAACAACCTTCCACCGATTCCCATCCACATCCTCCCCTCTGTTTAGACAGCTGGCAGACAGCTAAGTGGAGACCTGTTCTGCCGCACGGCCTTCAGGTTTTGAATCTCCACCGCTGAGAGTCGCCCGCAGACGACCCGGCTGAGGTCCAAAAGAGGAGATGTGGTCAAAGAACAGACGAAGACCCAGGGCAAGACTAACGCCAAAGTTAGGTAAGACTTCTTAAGGACCCTTGACCACACACACCGCACCCAGAGAGCAGCCAAATGGTGTGTACAGAGCCTTGGTCACCCCGGCCGGGGATTCCCCCTGACGGGGCGACCAGAGCAAAGCCCCCTACTCCAGCTGGAGAAAGTGAGGCACTGAAGAGGTGCGTGAACGAAATTATTGCAAATGCAGTGACCGCCCTAAAGAGCCTAAAGAGCCAAGAGGAGCCATGCTTATGGCAGCAGATTGTTTTGAGTGTGATTTGCTGAGGATTCCAACTTTCTACCCCTCGGTAGTTATGCAGAGGCAGTATGCAACTTAAAGAGGAGCCGTCGTAACCCGGACTTATACCCGTACTGCCGGGTTAGCCTAACCTAAGATAAGAAAGAAAAGAGCAGAAGGACAGAGAAGGAGGTGACAGCCAAAGCCGGGAGTGACACGAGTGCCACGGGAGAGGACCTACAGAGGAGACGTGAGCTGGAGGAGAGAACTAGCAGTAGCCAACGACGTGGGAAATAAAAGAGAATACACTAAGGGAGATAAGCTAACTAAACCTAGCCAACCAAGCTAGCAAACTAAACTAACTAAACCTAGAACAAAGAGGGCCACAGGAGGCCCAAAAGCAAGACGTGACAAAGAGCTCCAGCTAACAGGCATACTATGCCGGGGACGGGAGTAACAAAGGGATGAGCCCCATACGGGGAGAACTCACCAGGAAGCAGCCTCAAGATAGAGGGGGAAGGAAGTCAAGGAAGAAGTAGTAAAGCCAAGGAAGAAATAGAGCGTCCCAGAGAGGAAGAGAGAGCGGAGAACAGAAGGAAATACAGCAACGCCGAGCGGCGGAGAGAGAAGAAGCACTACATCCTAGACTACTAGCTAACGCGCGAGAACACTTACCCGGGGGATGGATCGCCGGCCACAGGAGCTGAAAAAGAAAAGTTAGGAACGGGAGACCCCAGGTGGGGCCAAAACACCATACCTACCAAATACTACCTGAGGTGGGCTATCCCGAGCCGGGGGGCAGCCGTCTTCTTCCTGGAATAGGGGGAAGAGGCACCTGTAAACCTGGAAAAGAACTTGTCCGGGGGAGAGCTGAAAGGGAAATTACTATTAAACCTGAAAGGGAAAAGCATCATGTTACATCTGAAAAGGAAGAGCTATTAAATACTCACAGATAGGAGCATGTCCGAAGCATGAAGGCACTACTAGGGTGAGACACCAAAAATACACAACAGAGATCGGGACAGTACCCCGACAGCACGGAGGAGAGTTTACTCTTAAATCCAACAAGAACATCCACAGCTAAGGTGGTAATGGAATTTCCACTACTGATGTGAGATAATAGAGCGCCCAACTGGTCACAGGGGCAATACCCCTGCTGGCCAGTGGCAAGGAGAACCCGATAAGGGACCAACAGGTGAGAGAGACTCCAAATCGCCGGAGAAATAGGGCCACATCTGGGGTGGCCGGACACAGAGATACGCAAACCTAGACCAACACGAACCTAACGCAAACCTAAACCAACACAAACCTAACCTAAGCCTTAATAACAAGAAGCCCACATCTGGGGTGGCCAAACACAAAAATTACAGCTGGGACAATCCCCCAGAAAATGACGATGGACCGAACCTGAAAAGGAAAAGGGAAAAGGCCCCGCAGGCAGAGGAGAGAGGAAAGGATATGATTGCCTACGGGGGGAGAGGAGAAAAGATCAGAGAAGAGGAAGAAAGGAAAACCCTACCGAGGTAGGAAACACTGGGGGAAACAGGGAGGGTCAGAGATCAAAAGACCAGAATGCCGCCGTTGACAGTATTCTAGAAGGCGGACGTTATCGCCGTTCGTGACGTCACTGGGTTAGAAGAAGAAGTGCCAGTTTCTCCGACTAGCATTCATTTCTATGGGAAAACATAGACTGTGTCAGTCGTTGTTTTAATATAATTTTTTAATTCTATCGTAAAAGTGAAGTTTAAGTGTAAATTTGTGTATTATAGATGTATATATATTAGTATTTTCACGTATATAAAGTAAAATTTTGGTAAGCACAAAAATGCCTGGTTGATGCTCGGTTGCTTTGTGTTCAAATTATTATAAGAAGTCAATGGGATCTATCAGTTTTCATAGATTTCCAAAAGATCCTACACTCCAAAAATTATGGATCGTGGAGTGCAAAAGAGAGGATAAAATAAACTTTGCTAACGCAACTGTCTGTTCGAGTCACTTCTCTGATGAAGATTTTGAAGAAGATTTTCGGGCTAAATTTTGAATTTGAAGCCGGTTAAACGATTAAAACAAGAAGCCAACGGCACAAAAATCTCACATACCATTAATACCGCAGTTAAAAATAATGTTTTTAATATAGCAGTATAAAAAATACTTATGATTGACATGTTTCATTGATATGTAAAATAGGTGGTCCTCTGAGTAATCCAAAAAACAAAATTAATAAAATAAAAACGACTTCATATGCAATATCTAAAATATATAAAAATAATTTATATTTCTGATACTAGCAATTATGGAGTTTTCTTTCTTTTTTTGGAGGGGGGGGGGAGATATTAGCATTTTGTAAGCTAATTTACACAGTTTAGTTTATTGCAAAATGTATGTAAAGTTAATTTTAAATACCTTAAGCATTTTGCTTTGTTATCAATGTACATAATCATAAAACGCAATTCTTTAGTAATCATAATATATATTGACATTATATTCACATCATCTGAAGTTATGGGACATTTCGTTTTGATATGTCAGAAGCTTAGAATACAAAACTAAAATCATCAAAGTTGAAATATAATGCATAAAAATTTTATTTACAATAAAACTAAAAGCCAGCGGCACATTTTTCAGAAGAAATAAAAAAGTGGGAGGATACTTTCTTAGAAATGCATGGCGCATATATATCAAAAGAGAAATGCGTCATTAAAAACTTGCAATCAAAGTTAGCAAACATTTCACCTTCTATACCACTAAAAGCCATAACTTTGTTTTCACGAACCAGGACATTCATTCGCATTCAACACTTAAATAAGACTTTCATGCCACAATTAGTAGAGAGAAAAAAGCAAAGAAAAGCCTCTAAATGGTGTAAAAGCAGTATCATGGCATAAAAATGGTATGCATTGATTTATTGTTTATGCTCCACGTGAACATTGCTTTAAAATTTTAAAACTGTACATAGTTTATATATTTAAAACGCTATAAAGTTTAATAACACCAATTTGAATGCTTAAAATATCTTTGTGAAACTGACAGATCCAGTGGCTTAACTAAGAGTCATAATACTCTACTAGCTCACAAAATGCATCGTCTTTTTGTTGGGTAAATAAAATAAATCTACTGCCATTAGGATCCATTCGACCGTCAACTCCCTCCTTTTCCCAAGATCCGATCTACGCTTCTTAATATAATATATAGTTATGTAACTACTAGATTGATGATATTTCATAGTCATCAATATATGTTATATGTATGTGGGATTTTTTACGCAATTAGATATTTTTGAAATACATATTTATATTACATGTGGAAAGTACTATCAATGTTTAAGATAATGGATACTATATTTTTAAAAATCCGATGATTAGATATTTATTCATATCATCATATCTGTATTAAAACACTTGAAATGTAATTTTTATATTTACTACACTTTTCACGATATATTTCAGCTTTTATTATAAATAATATATGTAATATAATATTTTAATGATAGCCCTATGCATGTATGAGTAGAATCATTTAATTTCATTCTTCTAAAATTTTATTACGAATGATCTTATCTCCTTTTCGAATGATAAACGCGAACTTTCTAAACTTTATACACGTATCTCTATGTCCCCTCTTCTTGACTTGTAAGTCAGTGACGTCACGCTTCAAGTTTCTCTCCCGGTCGAAAAGCAACCTCCCTTCACTGACCTACCTTATGTTTAAAGTACCTTTGGGGGAAAGACCTTCCAGTGTCGGAGTGCCATACAAGAGTAGAGGTCCTCTTCGCAAATCAGGTGGGAGCATCCTCTCACCGATTCCCAACCACATCCTCCCCTATGTTTAGACAGCTGGTTGAGAAAGGTCATTCAGGTAGTAAAATTCTTATAAATAATAAATAAATTGACATTAACATCATAGAGGGAAAGCTGAGTGACGCCACACACTCCCTCAAGAAATATATAGTATATAAAATTGACTGTCTGATTTTTATATGTATTAAAATGTGTATGTGAGTATAAACTTGGCTGCTACATGGTAGGACTGACTGTCACCACAGAAGTTTGTAAAATTGTAGCACACAGCAAGTTTTTTTCTATTCTGGGTTGAAAAGTGCTAATAAATTTGTAACAGAATGCAAGTATTTGCACTGGGACATGGTACTGCATTGGGGCTTTGGCACCCCTATAAGTGACGTTGAACTTTACTTTTGCAGCCTGAGCTCAATTTTCTTGAATATTGAAGAAAGTTGATTGATCCAATAGTTAGTCACAATAGAAGAGGTTTGCAACATTTCAGCACATGGTCAGTTATGAATCCTGGTCTAAAAAGCAGGTCAAGCGGAAATGCATCTTACCCCCCCCCCCCCCCCACACACACACACACACACATACACATTGTCAATTGAACCATAATGTTCAAGATTTTAAAAGCCATAATAGTTATAATGTATAATGTTACTGTCTTATATATTGCAACTAGGGCAGATATTCGTGAAGAAAACGGAACAAAGTTAGAACATTCGTTAAAAGTTCTAAAAATTCATACATATTCCGTAAAAAGTTAAACTGAATTCTAACACGGTGAATGAACTTCAAATTATAAATTTTTTTCAATGCAAAAATAAAATAAAGAGTTAGATAAACTGTGCATTTGACTTATATGGGTAAAACTTTGATTTAAAATCTTGATCTTTAAAAAAAAGTGAAAAATATTGTATAAATTTGCAACACGATAATTACAATACACTGTTCTAATTACAATTCATCACGCATTTATTCAAAGGCGTAAATAGTGCAAATGGATTACATAGCACTACTGAACTATAGAGCAATGTATACTGTTAAATATTATTATTTCAATTTGTTATTTAGTAGTTACTTAAAGTGGAATTTTGCCCTTCCATCTACTGCTATGAAACTTTTATTGATCTGCCACAAACTCATTTTCCAATTAAAAGACTTAAAATGAAGAAAAAATATAAACTGATTTACAATCCAATCACCAAAATAACAGTACAACTGAGCAAAATATATTGTAGCACTGCATCAAAGAATATTTACCTACTTCAAAGATCTACCTGCTAAAAATTTTATTTAGATAAGGTGTTTATTTATTTAATTATTGTTTTTGCTTATGCCTGTAATCAGCATGCATGGAATAAAAGGCTTGCACACAGCATCTATTTTTATAGTTCATAAATTGTTATTTGTTAGAAAGGTCTCTGTCAAAATCACTGGCTTTCCGAATAAACACTGAGATCAATCATATCCCATAAAAATTTTAAAATCAATCCCCATAGTTGATTTTTAATTTTAACTAATTTAAATTTTAAAATGTTTTGTTAATTTTTAAGAGTTTAAAATAACTTTTTATTAGGGCATTTATTAGTATTTAACAATATCACTTAACTCAAATTTTTAGATTCCCTTTAATGGGGAAAGTAAAAATACTTTGCATATCTTAGCTCAAATCACATCATATCTTCTATCATTTCTTAGCTCAAAATTTTTTCTTAGTTATACCCATGTTTAAGAACTGGTGTTTAATAAATATCAAGTGAAATTAGACGAGTTAGTTAGAATCATTGAAATACAAATCTAGTGTTTTATTTTTCTGTTTTCGTTTTTTTCCCCCAAATAAAATGCGCTTAATCTATCTACAAGAATGATATCAATAAACTTATCATAATATATTTGCATGGCTGACTTATTTTTAGCAGTACTTCTTTTATTTTATATAATTTGTGATAAATTTATAGCCAAGTAATATTTATGAGAACCACTCACATCCGTATTCTAAAATATGGGCGATTCATTTTCTTGCAATAACTTGCAAACTAAATGATTTTTTTAATTAACATTATTGATAATCCTGATTGTTTTGCAATTAAAAAGAGTAGACACCTTATGCATTTTCTTTTTTCTCTAAAGCATTAATTTCAGTTCTATTGCACAGTATAATACACAAAAATGACACCCAAATTACATTAATAAAACTTTTAGCCTAAATTTTTTGTTTTGTCAAAATATCACATATAAATCTCAAGTAACAAATTAATATTCACTCCCCCCGCCCCATCACCTCAAAAATGTATGATTCAAGTTCAAGTCTCAAACCATACAAATCTTCCAAAAACTTGAATCTTCTACACAATCACAATATTTAACTCATCTATACATATCGCAATACACTTTTACAATATACTAAGTATTTAAACAATGTATAATATATATATATAGTTAGTTACCCTTTATATAACTATTGAAGCTTAATCCTGTACAAAAATACTAAATGCATTTATAACAGATTAACGTAATAATTCTTATCATTAACACTCATCTTGATAGCAAACACTTTTAAAATAAACTAAAATTTTAAAATCATCTAACCATTATGAAAGCATCAACTAGCTGGTGACGAATGTACTTTACTTCTAAAATTTAAAAATTCCATTAAAGAAAATACACTTACCTCATTCAAGTCAAGCATAACAGATTCCTCAATGTTAAAAAACGCTAATGCCAAGCATCAGTTCCACAACTTTTGAATTAGAACTCATAGAGTATGCACCTCCACAAGAACTCATTTTATCGTCAAGATTGAATATTAAATTGAATTACAGCAAATTATAAGATTCTTACAAAAAAAATATTTTTTACTTCACAGAACAAAAAATTCAGCTTCCTAAACTGTTCCATAACAATATCGGCATTCGCCAGCATCCGCCATTAAAAAACCCAGTTTTTCTTGGCGACACATTGAGGGAGGTTGTTGTAAAAGGTTACTATAACTGTCATACCGGTACCAGTTCTCTTAGAAAATCGCCCCTTGGCACTCAAGAAGAAAACATAAAAGCATTAAATTTACTATTTTTAAACTAAAAATAGTATTAATAGTATATTTTTGCTGTATAATTAATAGTTTGATTCATTCTCAAAAATCTTATAAATGTCTAAAATTTCGTCCCTTGTTAACTCCCATAGGGAGTTTAGTTTCAGTCTCCACTCTGCAAGCAGTGGTGGACTCACGCCGGTGGCATTAGCAGCTGGCTCATTTATATATAAAAATGTCGGTTGTTCTATTGCTGTATTAGTTATTACTAAAGATATGCAAGAGAAAGCAGGCATAATTATATATAAGTCAACTCTGTAAAAGTGATCTATTTGTTTTTTTCTTGGGTACATATTTCCATTGAATATCTCTATTAATATTCCTGCACACTTATTGATATACCACATAAAGCTAGCAATCATAGGCTGAAAATTGTTTAAATTTGCTCTTAAAATGCTTCTCCGAACTGCTATAAACCAAATCACGCAATAACTTGTAAAAAGTCTGCATATTAATCTTTATTTAATGCAATTTTGTCTTCGATAAGAAATGACAAACAGATTATGCAATGTATTTATATTAAACATGTGAGTGAAAACCTCTTTTGGCAAGTAAACTCTGAACTGAAATTTCTTGCCCTGTATATAGGTTATGAAACTAGGAAAAGTGAAAAAGCTTGCTTGTAGTGAGCATTTTGTACCGCAAAGTGCAGTCGGTCAAGTTCATTTATAATCCTGGGACTTCTTTTATATTTTTAAATTTATATATTAAAATAGAAAAGCATATGTATTTTCTGATTAATACATATTTAGTATTTAAAAAAAGAAATTAGGTAATATGGAATTATTTATAATATTTATAATATTTATAACATTTATAATCCTGGGACTTCTTTTATATTTTTAAATTCATATATTAAAATAGAAAAGCATATGTATTTTCTGATTAATACATATTTAGTATTTAAAAAAAAAAAAAAAAAAAAAAAAAAAAAAAAAAAAAAGAAATTAGGTAATATGGAAATTTTTTTTTTTAAATTGATGTGTAAAATTGTTTATACAAGCATTTTTTCATATCTGGATATACGTGAGGACGTACAAAGGATGTAAAAGTTTGAGCTTTGATTTTAATACATAAGGGAAGTATTGTGACTGGAATCAAATATTTGAATACTTTTCTTCTGATTTACACACTTTTAGCATCCCGGCCGACTAATCGGTTGCTCATGTCCTTGCTGACGAGCCGGTCGGTCTGGGTCTTCAACACTTTTAGCATCACTGAACCATACATAACATCCGGAAAACACTCCCATTACAGATATCAGCATCCATGGACCAGTTTTGCCCTTATTATATTGTCACTTCTCATGGAAGTTAACACAAATTATGACTTATAACATGTTTTTGGCTGCCATTGCAGACATTGACTATTCCATGTTGACGAGCACATGATAAATGAAACACTGGTCCACGAATTCTGGTACCTGCAATAAGAGTGTTTTCCAAATTTTGGGGATGCTCCTTACAAATGGGTTTTGTGATTATATACATAACATATTCCAAATTATGTCAGTATGTGTAACAGGGTTGCCCCCCATAAGGATATCCAAGTTATTGTGTGTCTTATATAATTTTTCATGCTGAATCATATTTCCATCATTGGAACAGTACAACTTTTGCCCCCCCCCCCTCCTCAAAAAAAGTCTTAAAACGGTGCACCTCATGTGCAAACAATGCATGTTTGTGTGTGGACACAATATCTCAAGAACAAATTGAACAATTCGAATAAATTTTAGTATAATTTTAGTAAAGAACATTATAATGGAATTTAAGGTACTTCAAAACTGTATAAAGTATTTTCATAACGTCATAATAAAATTTATATTATATTGTTTATGTCTTTCACATTAGATTTCTATAAAATATTTTATTTTTATAATATCAAGTACATGGCATAAAATACCATCATATGTTTCTTTACCGGCAAAAAGGAAAACAAGTGGATATACTATACATTATTTACTGGTGGTTTTCTTTGTACGTAGACATGTTTATCGACTGTACTGAATTTGGAGTTAATTGAATCTGGAGTTAATTGTCGAATGTACTTCATTTGGGGTTAATTGAATAAATTCAAAACTGCTGTAATGCATTGAATTATGGAATGTACTTAGACATTAGAACATAGTACAAAATATGCTTACATGAACAACATGGGTAAATTTTCCAAAAACATTACAAAGTTGTTTTTATATTCATATAACAAGATACTTCTGTACCAAATGTGGGTTGTGTAGAAAGACCAATAGGAAAGAAACGTCAATGTGTTTGTTTTCTTATGATGTACCCATGAAATTGTATATATTTTCATTTCAACTAAAAAATATTGAAAGTAAAAAAAATCATATTTTTTTATTGTATATCCTCTACATCTTTACACAAGAAAATTCTATCATTATGTATAATATTTTGAAATTCATACTTTATAACACATAACCATAAAATTACAAAATATGTCATATCATATCATTAAAATATGCTTTGATATTTCTATGCCAAACTTAAGGAGTTTTAAACATTCTAATTAAAAGTTATACACATATTTTTAAATTTTAAAATCCCAATATCCTTAAATCACAATTAAACTTGCTGATTAAAGATAAAAAAATATATATATACAGTGGACTCTTACTAAAACGGCACCCGTTTAAGATGGATTTCTTGTTATTACGTACAAATATGGATTCTCCGGTTAAGGTCTATGGACGTTGCATATTATAAACATTGCTGAATACATTCATTTATTCGTTAAGATAGACAACATTTATTTAATTTTTCAATCAGTAGAAGATATTCCGAGCAATTAACTAAAATTGAGAATGACTTAAAAAATTGTGTTTGCCCAGGAGAAATACATGAAAATTGTTTCATTTTGAAAATACTAACATTAATGTACAACTACATTTTGTTTATGATTTATGTTAATATTTTATGTTAATATTTGTTCATATTTACCTCATTACACATATTAAAAATTTTTTTGAATAAATTCTTCTGTCTCTTTTTTTTAAGGTTGTATTTTTCAATGTACCAATAAAATTGAGGATAACAATCTTTCATTACCGTTTCACAATTTTATTGCTATTTTACTTCAGATTTATGGACTCTCACTAATGCGTACAATAAATGTTGGTCCTTGACTGTTCGTCTTAACGAGAGATCACTGTATATTCATTTTGTGCTAATTTCATGAATGTTACAGAATTAGTAATTGTGCGGATTTTAAGAAAATGAATTAGGTATATTAATAAAGAAGTTTCAAATTTTAATAAATGTTATTTCTGTAAAAAATACTAAAAAGTAACATCGTTAAAATCACAGAATAAAACAATAAATGATACCAATACTAATTTGTTTTAATATATATTTATGTCATTTTTTATACTTTTGCTTTGTTGTTGGACCACTATATCTGCATGCCAAATTTGAAGGCTATTGAATGGATGGTTCAGATTTATAAAAAAGAGGAGTCTTTATAACATATTGAACTTTTTTATAAATAGTTTGTGCGGCCCAGGCACCTATGTACAATTTAACCTTGTTCCTCTCCTCCCCTCCTATTATTGTCCCTGGGGGTTTCAGATAAATAAAAGTAGTCGTTAATAGGGATCCTGTTCTTGACTATAGAGAGGATTCATATGACATCATGAGATTGTTTTATTTGTACAAGCAATCATTGGACGTACATTAGGTTTGTAAAAGAAGATACTATTTCTTCAAGTATTTTGGTGGGTTTTAGTTTTAATAAAAAGTTGTTTTATTTAGAACCTAGGTGTATATCAATATATATTGATGTATGCCTAGCTAGAACTAACTAGAAAGCATAAAGACGTATGGTTGTCTCGCTTTCATCATAAGTCAGAAAATTAAAAACTGTAGCGTTAAAGTAGACTATCATCTCATAATAATTCAAATAAATATTATTAATCTAGTTTTAAATATATTTAGCTTTATGTTCAGTATACATCATCCAGAAAATTATCTATATATTTTCACTTCTTTTTTCCTGATTTTAATATTAATTTTATTTACATTAAAAAAAGTGTCTTTACAATGTACTGTTTGAATATCTGAAATAATCGTACCTCAAAATCATGCTAAATTTTATTATTCAAAACTATGAAAGTTTGACCTCTTAGTCTTATATGTTATAATAATGTTAATGTTTACTAATTATAATTTAAATACAAAAAAATCTGTGAAAAGAAGTAAATTTTAAGAAGTTTCTTTTGAGCTTTCCTCGTTTCCACACTTAATACACAACAATATAATTTTTTCTATACTCTTGTGTAACATAAGCATTCGTGTTTTATTTTAAAATTTCCTTATATTTCTTGAGGAGGCATTGTGAATATAACATAGTTTTTCTTTAAATATAGCAATATGCAGTTAAAAAAATAAATAAATGGGATTGTTACTTTATATATACACATGTCTAAAAATGACATATTCAATAACGCTTCTTTAAAAGAAATCATGACAGCATTGGTATGCATAGGAGTTTCTACTAGAAAGTTATAGGTAACATGCAGTGGTATAAAAATAACAAGAAAGATCAATCTTGCATAAGCATTGATTATGAAACACTTTCCAACTGAAATGTAATTTCATTTAAAAATTTCTAAAATGTGATACATTCAGTGGTGATATCTTTTACATTATCACAGTATTACAGTAATTTATTATACTTAAATACTTAAAACTATCGAAATATAAATCATCTGATTCTTTATGCAAAATCAATGAATATTTCATTCATATAACTTGTATTCCAGACTCCAGAGCTAAATAATTTTGTGTGAAAAAAATTCAGCAATTCTTATGTATTTCATCTTACAATCGCTTGAGTTATTTGCATTCTGCATATGTTAAAATTAGGCTTCGTTGAAGAAATAATAAAGGTTTAGGGATCATTTAAAATCACAACTATTGTAATTGCATAGGCCCGGAATTTAGATACACAGATAATACACAGATGCACAGATAATATATGTGTGTATGTGTATGTACTCAAAGTACTGGAATCGTGCCGAAGATCGGAACTCGAATTTTCAAAGGATCTACACGTTTTGGGACTTCTAGAACACGAAAAAACTATTTTTAGGAAGACGTCTGTGTGTGTAAGGGTGTATCTGTGTATGTTTCTGTGTGTCTGTGTGGATATTACATCCACTCTAATTGAAAAACTAATAGACCGAACTTCATACAATTTGGTAGGTATGTTTGTTGTGGGAAATCCTGATGTTCATTAGATTATAGTACGATTCGTAATAAAAGAATCTGCCTTCTTTGCAAAATGGCCGCAGAAATTGCCTTTATCCACTCTAGCTAAAAACTAATGGAACAAATTTAACAAAATTTGGTGTATAATATTTCAATAACCTACAAGTGATTTATATACCAAATTTAACAAAATTTTGTATATAAATTATTTGTAGGTTATTCTAGTACGATTCGAGAAAAAGGAACGGGCTATTTTTGCGAAATGGCCCGCAAAAATCGTTATATATAAAAATAAAAGACTACGTGCGCTCAATTATATCAATTAAATTCCTATTTTAAACGTGATTTTTGACAACAAAAAGAATAAGACTAACCCCATTACTCTAGGCCTAGCCGTTCTTGAGATATTCTAGTCTTTTCGCGTTTTCGTTACGCCACCTTTGACAATAAGTCCAGCTATCAAATAAGAACCAAATTTAAGTTTAACGTGTAAATTCAATGTCATTTAAAATACTTATGGTTGTTATTTTGTGCAGATAAACTCAAATTATTATTGAAGAAATAAAGAGAACGAATATCAGTCTGCAGAGAAAGACATGTGCTGTCCACATCAGAATTTTTAACAATATTACAACAATGATTTATAGAAGTGAACGGGGATTATTTTCAGGCCATTTCGAAAAAAATGTATGATCTATATTTAAAGATCCATCAAATTTTTGTCGAATAAAATATTCAACAAATTTAAGCTGTGTACCAAATTTTAACTCTCTAGGACGTAGGAAAGTGCATTAAAAATGCCATCAAATAAGTATATCATGAAGAGTTATATAAAATTTAAAAAAAATGAAAAATTATTATCTACCAAATTTATTTTAAAATGTGAAGCCTCTCTTATATGCAAAGTGATTAAACACTTGGAAAGATATTTATTATATAATATATCTCTCTTTTCTTTCTGGAGGATATCCCAAAGTCAGAATTTAATTGAATTTGCTTTTTTCCCTATATTAAATAATTTTTTATTAAAAAACTACTTAACATATTTTACTGAATTTTTTTATATATATTCTATGGGATAAAGTGAATATTTCCTGAAAATTTCGAAGCAATTCGTGAATTTTAAGTTTACTTAAAAAATGTTTGAAAAATTAAGTCCTATAGGGTTCAATGTATTTCATTTTTTCAACCCGGGCTCAATTAAAATCTAATTGGGTGATATTATTTATTTATATTCCCATAGGTCCCTCAGACCGTCTGAAAAACATACTAAAATTTCATTTTGATAAAGTCATTTTTAGGGCAGTTATCGTGCTAACGGACAGACAGACAGACAGAATGAACAAAGTCATAAACACTTTTCAACTTTGTTGTAAAGTGCTAAAAAGGAAGTAGGTATGTTCTTACGTTTTCAAGAAGTAATAGGAAAGAAGTAATAGGTATATAGTCAAGGAATCTCATATAATAAGCTTGTTACCTGCTGATTTGATGCTCTGAAATACTGCTGATTTCTTCCAACTAAATGTCAAATTATAAAATGATAAGTATAAGCAATTCTAAAAAGATCAAGGAACGGTTCTATTGTATTTTCATGATAGGAAACGGTTGAAACTGTTCCAAGAATTTTAAATTTTGCAACTTTATTGTAGCAAAAATATTATTTTATTAGCTTGGTTACAAAAAGACTACAATGCTGTCACAATGCACTCTCAGTGATTATAAAATTGGAATAAGAAAATGAATATTTTAAAGAATAAATTTTTAAAATTGAAATTTAATGAAAAGATAAAAGTAAATAGTATTTTCAAATTTGATTCTTTAGACCATTTTAAGAGTAGTAATGGCTGCCGGCTTCGTACTCATGGAGCATATAACTATGTTCACAAGAACAGTTTTACACTCCGCAACTAAAATCACAACATGCCGCCCTGACGAAACTAAGCACATAAAATTAGCATGAACAGCACAGCAAACATCTCACTTTTTAAGAGTAAAGGCATTTCAAGATGAGATATTGAAAATTAAACAAACATGTTTTAATATTTGCATTTTGAAAAATAAAAAATCACATTTAAATTTTTAAAGTAAACACACATTTTAAGTATTACACATAGCAACATTTGGAGATGAATTAATATAATTCTAAATTATTATAAAAAAAACTATTTCATTTTGTAGCAACTTTGTGATTTCTGATTTTAAAAAAATTAAACTCAGAAGCTGTGCAAAATTTTTGTGAATATGTTCAATACATCTGAGTTGATACGCAAGTTCAGTAACACTACCGACTAAATATTTAGTATAATATACCATTAAAGCATTGATAAATATACCACTTAAAGCATTGATAATCTAAATTACTTCATAGGAATGCTGTTGTGAATCTGAGATTTGAATTAAACTTTTATGTCAGTTTATATGTTCATGGATGGAGTTATCTTATCTGCAATGAGAGCAGGGTGCAAAAAAAAACGGTATCGCATCGCAAATTACAATAGAAAATGTGTTTTGATATGTAAAAATAAATTTGAATCGCATTTTGAGACTTTATTTAAAAATCACAACAAATAATTCATAACGGTAAAAAAAATCTTTCCGCACTCGTGCATAGCTCCTGTAATATTCTAAATTTTTCTAATAGTGATTCTTATATTATACTTACTTTTGGGATTTCATTTATACTAAAATAAAATTAGAATTAATATCAAAAGGCAGGGTTCATGCTAAGCAGTGTTGCATCGTAACAAACTCAATGACTTTTTGCAAATAAAATAGAAAAGTGCTATTAATGAAAAATTCGACCTGTAGCAAATTGCTAGTAAAAGTAAATGCTTTAAAATGTTATAAATATAGTAGTAAAATGCTGTAGTATGTCTGGAGTATGAATCTGCAACTTAACTACTTCTTAAGATATCCTGAATACAGTTGATGCAGAGTTCCTCTGCAATTTAAATTTCCCACAATGGAAGGAAAAATTCATCTCTGGAACTGATGATGCTATTGTCATGATTGGCACAAACTCTGGGGTTTGGGCAAGCTTACAAGATATATGTATATTCTTTACTTTACATAGCTTAATCACCTTACTCACACTTGCTTTAATTATTAATAAACTTTTACTTTCTCACAGTTCACTTTGGTTGAGTATCACATTCACACTATCGTCATATTATTTACTTGCTTTTGATAGTCAAATATTTTTGCTATTACAATGTTTGAACACTAGCAAACTTTGCTGATTTTAAAAATGAAATCATGCCTTTTTGGTTTGCCATAAATTACCTACCTTAATCACAGCATATGTGTGTTACTCACTGGAAATTCTGTTCTGCATCCTTATATCAACTGCTTTGGGTGGTCTTATACAAGAAGATAATAAAAAATGATTGGCACAATTGTTTAGAATAAACTTTGGATTATTTGGTCAGTATAAAATAGCAGCAATTTTCCCAGAGAAGTAAAATTCCTCTGATGCCAGGAAAATATTTTTTGAAAAACCATGAAGAAAAATGTAAAAAATGATCAAGCTCGAGCTTATAAATGGATCAATCACAAAATTTGCAATTTTTTGACTTTTTGCTAGAATTTTCTATTATGGACATTCAAATTTAACTGTTTACTATCTAGACATCTGGAGCATGAATCTGCAACTTTTTTCCATTAATGAGCAGTCATATATATATATATCCTCCAGAAGCATCAGACAACAGAATTAAAGTATATATGCATTTTTTCATTTATGAGAGCACTGGTGCTTCCACACACTAGGTATCAGATCTCAGATCTCTACAGGAAACACATAGATTAGCTTAACTAAGTTATATATCTTTACATTCTAACAAAAATTTATTTTTAGATTTCATAAATATTTTTCTGCCCTCTTATAAAATGAGTGAACCCGTAAGATTTTCTGTTTCACAATGAAGCTATTTTTTGACCTGCCAACTGTACACCTGACGTCAGGATTTATGCCATACTTATAGAAGGAGGAATCCTTTCGGAGGATTGTTTTATTTTTTTTTTCTGAGCTTAAAACATTTATGGAACGAACTAAAAATTTCAAATTTTGCAGTAATTTGGATTGAAAACTTGACTGGTATTATTTAAGTAGCAGGTACATTATTAAGATCCGCAGAATGCATTCTCTATATAATGTTATCATTCACATTTCACCATACAATATAAGAATAGAGTTTTACATATACAACAAATGTAACAAAGCACAGTATCTACTTATTGTCATAAAGTAATTTTTAAAATAAAATATGTTTAGCTCAAAATAATAAATTTGATCACAAACTACAGGATTCAATTTGTTTTGATGTGTACAATACTGAAACACTGTTTTAAAAGATACTGGAAAATAATATGCTTGTGTCCCTCCATTCAAATTGTTTGCATTGCATAAAATAACAGATGCTAACTATAAAATACCAGATTTACCGGATACTTTCACGAATTATGTATTATTTTTTATATGCTAAATCAAACCTACAAAAAGAATTGGATAGAGTAAGAAAACTTACTTTGATAATCATTTTCCTGTTGCCCTTCATCAGAACTTTCCTCCCGAAGTATATGACTTCTTTTTATAAATAATATTTTAAGGCTTCATTGAAACATGAAATATTTTCATGTTTAGATGGATGGCATGGTTTTGAGAAGTCTGTCATCTTTCTTCCAGAAATGGACAAAATTTTTCTTGCAATATTTGTTCCGCTGCTTTTCGAACTCAATAAAAGATAAAAATTTGTCCTATGTGAAAACTGCCCATCTTTAGACACAAGAAATTGAAAAAAAATTTAAACAAAAAAGAGACACAACGCTAAGCAAGCAGACAAAGAGAAATGCAGTAACTTGGCGTTATTTACGTTTGGCGATGAGCTACATACCATTTGGCGAACGTACGTACGGTAAAATGGAAGTCACGTGACGTACCTTATTAACATCTCATTAACGGTACGGTGCTTTATACACGGCCTATTCTACACGGTTCTAGACAAAATTTCAAGAAAAACAAGTATTCTGTCTTCACAACATCTATGGTCGGCCACACACTAAGCTACCATTAGCCTCAGGATTGGTCGTGTGGTCTGGGCCTTCAACACAACATCGATGGAAAAACTCCTTGGCCATTCATAACTGCACTGTGACCGAAACAAGTTTTCAAATTACAGTGGTTATGAAAAAATTTTCAAATGCTCTGGTCATAACTGGTGGTCACCTGTCATAAGATTCCTTTATATTCGAGCTGATTTGTCAAGCATATTGAAGCCCACTCATGCCGAAAGCGTAATCCATTAGCATTAGCTCTATTCGTCTTTTCACTTTTGGAAGTATTATTGAAATAATTTTTGATGGGTGTTTTGCACCAAACTGCTCTAAACATACTAGAAAAATGTTTAGATAATTTCGCTTTCCCAGAAATGAAGAGGGAATAAAAACAATTACTTATAAATTCGGTAGAATCATTGGATACCCTTTACAGGAACATACTTGTGAAAGCTAAATTTTACAATATTGTAATTGAAACTTCTATTTTTATATAAAGTATTTATTTTAAGCACTCATTTTATAATATAATAAGTAACTGTAGTATATATTATTATTGACTTTTATTTGTTATAGTCTTATCTTAGTAAACGTGGTTTGTAGTCCTAAATGTGTTATTCTCTCTTCCAAACTTAACGTACAATTGCTTCAAATTATATATACATTAAAGATGTATTCATGTTACACCAATATCTTTCAAGTTTTATACACTTTATTGCATTTTTAGAGTATAATGAATCATAAAATTGTTGAATCCTACTGTTAACAAAATGTCGCCAAGTGAAAATTTTACCATATTAAAATAATTATATAAACATAAGCTAAAATGGTAAATAAATCGAAATGCATTTATCATAAAAGATAATGAATGATCAAATAGAATTGTTTTACTAAAACCTAATTGTTTTACTAAATACTGATAGAAATTGTGTCTGAATGACTCAAAATTACTTTGGAAGGCATTGATATCTTCTGCCAAGACGATAATTGGCGCCAATCATTTGCTATGATACATCCACAGGTTTATAACAAAATTGCACCTCTTTAAAATGTTTGTACCTGTCATAGGCGCTATGTTTAGAAGATTCAGTTTAGAGGATTTCCTCATTATTATCTTTTAAAGTACTTCAATTCTTTTGGACTAGGCATAAAAAATATATCGTTTACAATACATATTTATATCATTTATTATTATTATTAAGATTTTAAATGCTGTATTTGTCTAATCTATACATCCACAGGTTTATAACAAAATTGCCCCTCTTTAAAATTTTAATACCTTTAAAATTAAATACACATTTTTATTTTAAAGTGCCCCCCCCCCCCCACACACACACACACACGCAGGCAATTCACACACTACTATGTATCATCATAAATATATATTTCAAAAACAACTTTTCATCATTTAGTGCAGGTATTTCAAATAATTCAAGGTCTTTATGAGCTCATAATAAGACCATATTTTATTCCATATAATGTTAGAACTTTAACAAATGTAAAATAGAAATATACATCAAAGTATTTCATGAATTTTAATGAGACCGGATTTTTGCAAAAAAAAAAAGGAAATATGTCCATCTATTTGTTAATCTTCTTATAGAGTGAGAATCATATTTTTGATTCCTGTTAATAAGTGTCGCGTAATTACAAATGTTACTCCAACCTAATTCATATTTATAAAAATATAACTCAATTGTAAATGTGTTAACATTATCAAATACCTGTAAAAATCAACATTTGGAGCACGTGTTAAATCGCCATATATAGTAACCCATATATTTGTAGACACCTTACTGGACTTCAATATGCTTCATAAGTCAGCCTGTAGTATAGATGAGTTTCATGTGATGTCAGGTTCGCGATTCCACTGTACGGCATACATGTTTGTCGTCAAATATTAGTTTACACATAACAGATAATTTTTAGAAATTTGCAATCATTTAGTGCATAATTTTAGTAGGATATATCAAGATTTATCTTCTCTTAGGATTATTAGCTCCAATATTGGTAAAAAGATGTGTTTTAATCACTTAAATTTCATATTACCGCTACAAGCATATATACACAATATTTGCTTATATATGCTTCTAGCGGAAAGGAAATGGATAAGTTAAATTTAAAATTACTTTGTTGACATCTGCCCTTGCGTTATGTAATAATATCTGTGCCATCAAAGTTTGTTTATTTAATTGAGCTATTTTTATTTCATGAAAACACCAATATTGCAAGGCTTTTATTAGTAATATATATTGAGTTGTAAACTTGTACAGTAATATAGCAGCTGGCTCATTTATACATAAAAAAGATCGGTTATTTTGTTGCTGTATTAGTTATTACTGAAGATATGCAAGAGAAAACAAGCATAATTATGTATAACATAAGATAAGTCTGTAAAACTGATCTATTTGTTTTATTCTTGGGTACATATTTCCATTGAATATATCTATTAATATTCTTGCACAGTTATTGATATACCACATAAAGCTAGCAATCGTGAGCTGAGAATTGTTTAAATTTGTTCTTAAAATGCTTCTCCAAACTGCAATAAACCAAATCACACTATAACTTGTAAAATGTCTGCATATTCAGCTTTATTTAATGCAATTTTGTCTTTGATAAGAAATGTCAGTATTCAAATCTTCTCTGTTGATTCTTAAAAACCATTCTTTGCTTCTTTTAACAGACAAGTCCTTGATTTTATTCCCTTTATTTTCAATTATTTGAGGGAATGAAAAAAATGATACATTACAATCACGTACGGATCGTTTGCTGCAGTTAATTACGGCACAGATCACTATTATCAAATACAATTACTTTATTTTAAAGAAATAATGATTATATATGATATCGGCAGGATATAGTTTTAATAAAATGACTTTTTTTTTAAATTACCCCTTTCGCGACGATCGGCACGCCCACGTGCCAGCTGCGAACTTGCATTCAAGGACGAACGGCACGCCCTCGAGCCAGAGGAAATTTTATCGCAAGCGGATAGTGGCACCTATAAGTGCCACCACGCGGAACGTTTTAATTTGTGTACTAGATGGCGTTACTTGTCCATGGAACTAACTTCAATGTATTTTACAGAGGCATGACCTTGGCAGAAGAGGATCGAATGAATTATTTCTCCATTTGGAGCGGTGAAAATCATTTTGTAATATAAACAAACAGAGTAATTCTCGTAGCATCAACAATTTTATAATTGAGTTTCGGTTTTTATTTTTATTTCAGCGTTATGATTTCGTTGGTGAATCATAGGAATATAAGAGAGTATTTTTTTTTTGTTTGGGTTTTAGAGGCAGTGAAATTATTCGTTTATTTCGGATAAAAGAATGGGAGCAACTAACGAGTATTTTGTATTCAGATTTGTATGAAAATTATACATCAAATAGAACATAAAGATTTCTTTTATTCCTGAAAAAAGTAGATTTCTGTGTTGAATAGGTGATTTTTAGTGAATTTTTTTCGAGAGTTAGGCTTAGCGCAAAAAATGCGCCGTCCTTTTCGACCAGTTCGGAAGCGAAGTGCTTCGTCTTTTGGGCCGCGACAACTCCGGAATGCCGCCGTCCCGAAAGGGTTACACACTAAAACGTATCTTTTACATATAAACCTAATGCAAGTTCAAGGTTTGTTTGTACAAAGAGAACTCAAGATTTTCTCTGCTAAATGGACTTGACGTCACGTGAATCCTCCCTATAGATGAGTTTCATGTGCCATCACGTTCGCGGTTCCGCTGTACGGCATCCATGTTTGTTGCCAAATATTAGTTTACATATTACAGATAATTTTTAGAAATTTACAATCATTTAGTGCATAATATTAGTAGGATGTATCAAGATTTATCTTTTCTTAGGATTATTTAGCACAAATATTGATAAATAGACGTGTTTTAATGACTTAAATTTCTATTGCAGCTACAAGCATATATGTACAATATATGCTTTTAAAAGTTTATTAAAGGAATTGGGTAAGTTGAATTTAAAATTGTTTTGTCAACATTTGTCCTTGCATTATGTAATCATATCTGTGCCATTAAAGTTTGTTTATTTAATTGAACTTTTTTTATTTCATGCACTTAAAACATCCATTTCATGCACTTAAAACATCCATATTGCAAGGTTTTTATTATAGTAATTGGGTGTTTTAAATGCATGAAATAAAAATAGCTCAATTAAATAAACAAACTTTTCAAGGATTTTATTACAGTAATATATATTGAGTTGACTCAGACCGTCCGACTCATCCTGAGGACTAGAGCAACTATTTGGAAGGCCGAGAAAGAGATATATATATGGAGTTGTGAACTTGTACGGTAATTCGCCACCGGCGTGTGACGTCACGGCAGCCATTGGAGACATCTTCGGATAGCTTATATGGAGTTTAACATGGAGTGATATTTTCAAAGCTTCTGACAGAATAATGTATGATATTTAACTCTTCGGACCTCAATATTTAGCAGCCTAAGTGCATAAACTTTTTTTTTAAATCTTTGCAATATTTTCCGTTTAGGAATTTTTTATAGACTAAAATGCACGGACTCCTGTCAATGCTTGGTGAACAAATTTGATAGTAATCGCCAACGCTGATACAATTTTCTTCCGCATTCCTAACCTTGAGCAGGGAAGATTGTGGTAGATGGTTGCTGTTAATGGCTGTTTATCGCTAATTTTATTCTTTTTCTGATTTGGCGAAACGCTTGGACGATATTTCGGCACGCTCGCCAACGCCCAACATTGATTGTAACATGGTCGAATGAAAACATGGCCGATGTGTAGAAATGTAATATCAGAAAGTTATATATTTATGAAAATCAGAAAAGTATGAAAGGTTATGGAAGTACTTAAATTCCCCACAATTTAACGTGTGTCGGTTACTTCACATGTTAAATGTTTATCTTGGGGATAAAGAAGATGCTAAAATTTTACATTACAGGTACGTGTTACTTTTTATTCAAATGTTTATCGTATGTATATTTTATCTCTAGAAAATAAAGATGTGTAAAATCGTCATTACTCATGCAATTATGTCTCGATATGGTTGCATGTTTTCAACTTTTATCTATAAGTCAGTGGCGGTGCGTGCATAGGCACTGCGGGAGAGAGTGCTCTCTCTCCCTCGCAGCCTCGTGTGCAGCTTCCTATGTGCGCATGTGCACAACAGTCAAACACCACGCTTCACAGTTCCAGCGGCGTGGTGTTTGACTGTTGTGCGCATGCGCAAGTAGGAAGCTGCACGCCAGGCTGCGAGGAAGAGAGAGCACTGTCGCTCCCGCAGTGCCTCAGTGCCTATGCACGCACCGCCACTGCTATAAGTACTTATTTTTTTACTTAAAATAAGCGTAGGATAAATACATTGCACATTTAACATGTTTGTCATTTTATTTTTCGATATTAATTTTGTAGAAAAGATTACGTTCTAAGTTTGTATATACTGTAGAATATTTACATATACTGGCTAGGTGAATTTCTTCTTTGTCCAGAGATCATAATTAAAATCTCTGGCATAGAAGACATTTTTGCTAGTTTTGCTGTTGAAAGATGTCAATCAAGTTAATATTTTATATAAATACAGGACACATTGTAAATTTAACATGTTCACGGCATGAAATTCAATAACATTAAATTGTTTTGCTAATTCTGTGAAATTTCAGTTTTCATTCAAATATGTTTTGTACTTAAATGTACTCATTTTTATACTTGTATAAACTGTATAAATGCTATATGTACTGGTCAGATGAGTTTCTATCCAGAGATCATAATTGAAATCTCTGATATAGAACAAGGTTGCTGTCAAGAACAGCAATAACTGAAATATTTCATGTGACTAAATTGTTCATTGTGCAGTATAAATCCAAAATTTTGCATCATGTCTTTTATTTTTCTTTAAAAAGAAGCAGCTTCTTTTTTCATTTTTACGTATTTTTATATGCTTTTAAATGTATTCTAAAATCTAACTTTAAATTTTAAAATAAATTTAAATATTGAAATTTTAAAATATTTTGTAATTTGGTGTCGATTAGAGTATCTGTGTTAAAAAATTTAAGCTCAATACAAGTGAATTAAATGATTGAGCTAAATAGTGATATTCACAAGCATAAAAATTAAAATAAAGCGACAATGCTCACCTATGTTTATTACCTACAAAAAGCAAATCTTACACTTTTTCCATGTATATTATCTTGTGCCATTTCCTGTGACTATTATTATTCAACTGATCTCCTTGAAAATCGATACCAACCAAGATTTTATATTAATAAATTGATTTGCAAAGTTTGTGTTGGAGTTTGCATGCGACTGAACATACGAACCAAACAGTTGAGCTTAAGAATGATATTATTATGCTCGCAATAAATAAACTTTTACAAAACATCTCAAGTAATAAAGTTGAAATACTTAATTTTTTAAATCGAATTTTAACTAAATTCTGTATGAAACTCTAAAATATAAATTCAGTTAGTCTTATTATTTGTAACTCATTTGCATCGTTATATGCAATACATTGATGGGATATCTATGACTGAAATCAGAGTCTTACGAAAAATGTAAACATGTTGGACGTTTATATTTCCAAACCTAATAGGTTAAAATGTAAAGAAATTTTACTTATTTTATAGGAAATCTGGCAGAAAATAATGTTTATATTTAGAATGAACTGGTGAGGCCTGAGGGCATTTTACCTATAAGTAATTTTAGAAACAGGTTTATTCATGGAATAATATAATGAAAGACAATACAGCACTGCCTGCATAGCCACAATACAAAAGGAGGTAATACTATAATATCCACTGTTGTAAATTAATTAAAAATGAGTCCAATATCGAGCTTCTGATGTCATATGCAATGTAAAGTTCAAGAATTCTCCACTGTTGAAAATGAGACCAATATCCAGCTTTGTTTTCAACATCTAATGTCATATGCAACCTAAAACTCCAGAATGCTGCTCTTAATATATAAATTATTATGAATATATGAAAATATTTTTTTTTACCTTTTTTTTTTTCCTTGAAAAAACTGAAAAGTTTTTTTTTACTTTTTTTGAAAAAACTGAAAAGATTTTTTTCCCGAGTGAGATTTTGTTTCACTTTTTTTACTTTCACTCAAATTATCTTCTAAACTATAGAAAATAGATATAAACAGCAGAAGATAAAAATATTCAGTTGAAAATCCAGTTTATAGATTAATAATTTTTTTGCAAAGCTTTTATAGTTTTTGAGGAAGTGTCTTGTTAAATTGAAGATTGAAAATTTTCAATCTTTAAAGTTTTAATGAAGTTAAATTTTTTTATATACGCAAAACTTAAAGTGATAGATATACGTATTAACTGTTGTACTACATGTTACTTAGTAATATATATATATATATATACATTTAAACATGTAAATTAACATATAACATTTATGTATTAAATATGACATTTCAAAAGTTATTCCTCAAAATAAGTTTTTAAGAAAATTTTAACAAAGTGATGTAAGAAAATGTTGTACAATTCTGGAGAGTATTGATTTGTTTATACTTTAGAACAGTCAGTGTAAACAAGATATATGAGAAATTTTGAGTATGTTTCAACTATTTTATAGAAATTTGCAAGCTGTACAATATAAATGAAACATCATGCTGTACAGCATATAAATAAAATAAACATCCGTAACCTGTTACCGAGCACCATATTCCTCCTGTGATTGATTAAACGTATATTATTTACTGCACTATTTCCTTTACTTGGTGCTTTCTAGAAAAATTATCATATTCTGGTACTTGCTGATAGTATAAGGTTATGGACTCCTGCTCTAGTGATATCGTGTATAGAAAAAATCATGCAAGTTTACTATTTAAAACATAAGAGAAACATTAAAAAAATTATTTATTTACAATTAACAGTTAAAAACTCTGTCCTCAGATGGTCTTCATGCATGCAAAGTTTTTGTGGTTCCCTTAGTTATGTAAATATAATTGTTGTTGTTGAGACCCAGGTCGTCCAACCTACCAGAAAGGTGTAAGGTAACTGTTTGGATGGCCGGGAAGAGCCACCCAATTTAGACCAGAACCCAGTGGGGAAGGCATCCACAGGAACAGTACCTTCCTTCTCCTACCACCAACCTGTCGGAAGGACTTATGGACCCACATGTTTAACGTGATCGTACTCCGCGTGAACACGGCGGCAGTTTTGGCAGCAGAGGGAATCGAACCCGGGCCTACCGAGTGCAATTCCCACGCCCTAATCACTGGGCTACCGGGCCTTATAATGTAAATATAGTAATATTTCAAACTGAAACTCTTCCACCAGAAGCATTTCTTTCATTGCAGCATGGTTAAAATGTCCCTCCACTACATTACATGCAATTTAATGAAAGTAGTTTTTATTAACTAAATATATACTTAAGATATGCATTGTGTAGTGGATGAACATGCGTGTGTCCATATTACATATTTTGTAATTTTTTTTCATGGCATCCTACAAGTTTATTTTAAATAATAATAAAAATAAGCAAAAATTTATTATAATAGATAATGCATTTATTAATATAATTTATTACAATAAGAATCAAACGGTTTAGCTTAAAAGGAATATTCTCACACTTGTAAAAAGTAAAATTTTACAAAACATCTCAAAATATAAACTTAAAACAATTTCACATTTTTTAAATGCAATTTTAACTAATTTCTGTATGAAATCTTGAAATATTATTATAGTTCATTTTTTATTACTCATTTTCATTGCTATATTAGATTTGAAATAAATCTGTATGTTACATATTATTAGCAGGGCATTGTTTCTAGGAAAACAGCATATCACCACTTATTTATATAACTAACATCTATGGTTGGGGTATTTTGGCTGAAATTGGGGCGTTATGAAAAATGTAAGCAATTTTACTGCTTATATCTCCAAATCAAATAGATACAAATATAATGATTCATATATGAATGGCATCTGTGTACATATAAATTTAGTTTGCCATGCCTATGCCACTGTTTCAATAGAAACATTGGATTGTAACAATTATATTAATAATAATATTCCTGTGCTGATGATGCAAGAGAGCGAAATAACTATGTTCCTTACTTTTGAGTTGGACATGATTTGCTGTAGTCTGTCTGTATACATTATTTGTTCAACAATAACTCCTATAAAGTTTTAACCATTTCTTCAATAATTTAGATATATGGTGTAAATGATTATTTCGACATTACCAGAGCGTGTTTAATGACAGTTCATTGTTGATAAACTTTAATAACAGCAGGCCCAACCCTATTGTACTGTTTGCTTATGAGGCATAATTCTAAAATTCAATATCATGTATAATTCATTTTATACCTAGTATTATTTTTCATGTTGGTAGCATATTTTTTCTATTTCATGTTTCTTCACTAACATATTTAATTTACTCAAATTCTAAGTATGCATACATGCATGTATATATACTTAACATATGTATGTATGTATACATGCATGTATACATACTTAAACATTTGTATGGATGTATGTACGCAAGCATGCATACATACTTATACACAGTGGTTGTAAAAACTACTTTTTTCTGTAGTGAGCTACAACTACAACTACTTTATGACAAATCTAATTAACTACAACTACTTTATGGCAAATGTAATTAACTACAACTACTTTATGACAAATGTAATTAACTACAACTACTTTATGACAAATGTAATTAACTACAACTACTTTTTTAAAAAACTAGTGACTACAAACTACTTTTTAAATGTAGTCATTACTTAATTACTTTTATAAGACAAATTTTGCCACAGCTTCAATTTACACAAACAATTGAGGATATGGATGTAACGTAGTAATTTAACATGCTTATTCTAAATAAGTAAAATTTACTGATTCTCAAATTTACTGATCAATGTATCAATCTTTACGGTTTTATCCATTTCTGAAAACCATAAAATAAAACAGAAGTAAAACTATTTATTTAAAAACATGTTTGTTCATTTTTAGTAGAATTTACATCTCAAAGTTGCAATCAGATTAGCAAGATCTTTTAGGTCATAACACATCTGAATATATTCATATAAAAAATTAACATCATGAAGCAGTAGCTTTTCTAATCCCTGCAGTACAGTGCTTAGACTTCTAGGCACTGTACCTGCAGCATCAAAAACCTTGTGTAGTTTCTCCTCATTCTCCTTCAGGAATCGGCATATGTGTTCGACGGCAGAATGCATTGAATTCCATCTCATCTTATTTGGTATTATGAGACGGGCTATTAGCTCTGAAGATGTTTTAAAACCTTATGAACACATTTTTGGAAAGATGTATATTTGCATGTGTGAACACCATAACTTAGGAAATAATTGTTCACAGCTCTCATATTGTGATATATTATATGTTCCTATTTAGACAGTTCGAGCTGCCCAAAAATGTTGTAAGGTACCTGTTTAGACAGCTGAGAGACAGCAAAGTGGGAACCTGATCCACCTCACGGTCCGCAGGTTTTGATTCCCCACCGCTGAGAGTCGTCTACAGACGACCCGGCTGAGGTCCAGAAGAGGCATGGTGATTAGAAGCCCTGTCGGGATTACCAAGACAGGACCCAACGCCAAGAACAGACATTGCAGCTGATAGACCCTTAACCACACACACCACACCCAGAAAGCAGCCAAAAAGCAGAAAATACTCAGGTAGCTTCGGGGGAACTTCCCTTAATCGAAGAAGTCTGAGAAAAACGCCCTGACTTCAAGAGGAGTACGGGGAGCACATCCGAAAAGACGGGAACGGAAGCATTCAATTGCAGTGACCGATCAGAAGAAAGCCTAGAAGAGCCATGCTTATGGCGACACAGAAAGGGTTGTAATTTCGCAGAGGATTCCAACTTTCTACCCCTCGGTAGTTATGCAGTAACAGCATACAACTTAAAGAGGCGTTGTCGTAACCCGGTCGTAAACCTGTGCTGCCAGGTTAACATAACCTAGATAAGAAGAGAGAGAAAAGAGAGTCTAAGGCTAAGAAGGGCCGGGAGAGAAAAAGGGGCGCAAGCCCGAGAGCGAACTCCGAGGAGGGATGTGTGAACAAAGGACGCTGACTTACTGTACAAAGGCCAAGGCTAGCAGAGACTAGAATCTATACTAAGCATAAGCTAACTAACACTAACAGAATATAGGTATCTAAACAAACTAATAATAAGCTAAATAGCAGAATATAGCTAACAAACAGAACATAATATAGAACTAACCCTGAGACGAATTAAAACAATTAAGAACTAACCCTAAGAAACAAAATAAGCTATGACTACTAAACTAACAAGAAAGGGAACTACTGATACAAAAAACTAGGGCAGGAGGGCAGGTGCAGAGAGCAAGAGAAGCAAGAGCGTCGGGAGGGGACGAGAGAAATCCCCGTGTAGGGGGAAAGAGCAAGGGAGGAGCCCAAACATGGGGAGTAGCCCGAGGAGGAAAGCACGTACAACGAGAAGGCAAAAGCCAAGCTGAAAAACAACGGAGACCTAAAAGACGGACAGAGAAAGAGAAAAGCTACATAATACACACTACATACTAATAACAAGAAGAAAGCTTACGAAAAACCACCCACCCTTGAACCCGAACGCCGGCCTAAGGATCTGAGAGAGAAAAGTTAGAGAAGATGGGACGCGAGTCGGGGCATACTAATGCCTAGGTCAACCCGGGCGACTCCCAAAATCAGAACCTATGAAAATGCCCCCTACAGCAGAGCAGTCCCGATCCGGGGGGGCAGTCGTCGTCTTCCTGAAAAAGAGAGTGTAGAACCTTTATACCTGGGAAAAGGAGAGACTCCTAAAGGGCGCTGAAAGGTAAAGAGCGATTAATGCTGAAACGTAACAGAGTTACGGCACTCTGAGGTGCTATGCAGTGCCCTGACGTCACCAAATGGATGAAGTACACCAAAAGAGTCGATGGCTGGGATAGTACCCCAGCAGCGCGAAAAACCATACCACCCCAAACGACCAAGAAGAGGTGACCACAACTAAGGTGGGAGAAAACCTTGCCCACTCTGGTCACAGGGAGAATACCCCTACTGGCCAGAGGGCGGAAAGACCCTACTAGAGCCCAAAAGTAATAACGCTAGCCACAACTTCGGTGGCCGAACACCAAGAGAACAGCTGGGACAACTCCCCCCAGAGACCAACACACAGAGATTGAAAAACCTGAGAAAGAAACCAGAAAATAGAAAGTCCCCGCGGAGAAAAAGGAGGAAGAAAAAAGGAGTTGCCAGCTGGGGGGAGAAGAAAGAAAAAGAGGAGAGGAGAGAGAAGAGAAAAAGCCTACAAAAGTAGGGAACACAGGTGGGAAAAGATCCTCCTGTGTCGGAGTGCCTGCCAAGAGCAGAGGTCCTCTCCGAATCCAGGTGGGAACAACCTTCCACCGATTCCCATCCACATCCTCCCCTCTGTTTAGACAGCTGGCAGACAGCTAAGTGGAGACCTGTTCTGCCGCACGGCCTTCAGGTTTTGAATCTCCACCGCTGAGAGTCGCCCGCAGACGACCCGGCTGAGGTCCAAAAGAGGAGATGTGGTCAAAGAACAGACGAAGACCCAGGGCAAGACTAACGCCAAAGTTAGGTAAGACTTCTTAAGGACCCTTGACCACACACACCGCACCCAGAGAGCAGCCAAATGGTGTGTACAGAGCCTTGGTCACCCCGGCCGGGGATTCCCCCTGACGGGGCGACCAGAGCAAAGCCCCCTACTCCAGCTGGAGAAAGTGAGGCACTGAAGAGGTGCGTGAACGAAATTATTGCAAATGCAGTGACCGCCCTAAAGAGCCTAAAGAGCCAAGAGGAGCCATGCTTATGGCAGCAGATTGTTTTGAGTGTGATTTGCTGAGGATTCCAACTTTCTACCCCTCGGTAGTTATGCAGAGGCAGTATGCAACTTAAAGAGGAGCCGTCGTAACCCGGACTTATACCCGTACTGCCGGGTTAGCCTAACCTAAGATAAGAAAGAAAAGAGCAGAAGGACAGAGAAGGAGGTGACAGCCAAAGCCGGGAGTGACACGAGTGCCACGGGAGAGGACCTACAGAGGAGACGTGAGCTGGAGGAGAGAACTAGCAGTAGCCAACGACGTGGGAAATAAAAGAGAATACACTAAGGGAGATAAGCTAACTAAACCTAGCCAACCAAGCTAGCAAACTAAACTAACTAAACCTAGAACAAAGAGGGCCACAGGAGGCCCAAAAGCAAGACGTGACAAAGAGCTCCAGCTAACAGGCATACTATGCCGGGGACGGGAGTAACAAAGGGATGAGCCCCATACGGGGAGAACTCACCAGGAAGCAGCCTCAAGATAGAGGGGGAAGGAAGTCAAGGAAGAAGTAGTAAAGCCAAGGAAGAAATAGAGCGTCCCAGAGAGGAAGAGAGAGCGGAGAACAGAAGGAAATACAGCAACGCCGAGCGGCGGAGAGAGAAGAAGCACTACATCCTAGACTACTAGCTAACGCGCGAGAACACTTACCCGGGGGATGGATCGCCGGCCACAGGAGCTGAAAAAGAAAAGTTAGGAACGGGAGACCCCAGGTGGGGCCAAAACACCATACCTACCAAATACTACCTGAGGTGGGCTATCCCGAGCCGGGGGGCAGCCGTCTTCTTCCTGGAATAGGGGGAAGAGGCACCTGTAAACCTGGAAAAGAACTTGTCCGGGGGAGAGCTGAAAGGGAAATTACTATTAAACCTGAAAGGGAAAAGCATCATGTTACATCTGAAAAGGAAGAGCTATTAAATACTCACAGATAGGAGCATGTCCGAAGCATGAAGGCACTACTAGGGTGAGACACCAAAAATACACAACAGAGATCGGGACAGTACCCCGACAGCACGGAGGAGAGTTTACTCTTAAATCCAACAAGAACATCCACAGCTAAGGTGGTAATGGAATTTCCACTACTGATGTGAGATAATAGAGCGCCCAACTGGTCACAGGGGCAATACCCCTGCTGGCCAGTGGCAAGGAGAACCCGATAAGGGACCAACAGGTGAGAGAGACTCCAAATCGCCGGAGAAATAGGGCCACATCTGGGGTGGCCGGACACAGAGATACGCAAACCTAGACCAACACGAACCTAACGCAAACCTAAACCAACACAAACCTAACCTAAGCCTTAATAACAAGAAGCCCACATCTGGGGTGGCCAAACACAAAAATTACAGCTGGGACAATCCCCCAGAAAATGACGATGGACCGAACCTGAAAAGGAAAAGGGAAAAGGCCCCGCAGGCAGAGGAGAGAGGAAAGGATATGATTGCCTACGGGGGGAGAGGAGAAAAGATCAGAGAAGAGGAAGAAAGGAAAACCCTACCGAGGTAGGAAACACTGGGGGAAACAGGGAGGGTCAGAGATCAAAAGACCAGAATGCCGCCGTTGACAGTATTCTAGAAGGCGGACGTTATCGCCGTTCGTGACGTCACTGGGTTAGAAGAAGAAGTGCCAGTTTCTCCGACTAGCATTCATTTCTATGGGAAAACATAGACTGTGTCAGTCGTTGTTTTAATATAATTTTTTAATTCTATCGTAAAAGTGAAGTTTAAGTGTAAATTTGTGTATTATAGATGTATATATATTAGTATTTTCACGTATATAAAGTAAAATTTTGGTAAGCACAAAAATGCCTGGTTGATGCTCGGTTGCTTTGTGTTCAAATTATTATAAGAAGTCAATGGGATCTATCAGTTTTCATAGATTTCCAAAAGATCCTACACTCCAAAAATTATGGATCGTGAAGTGCAAAAGAGAGGATAAAATAAACTTTGCTAACGCAACTGTCTGTTCGAGTCACTTCTCTGATGAAGATTTTGAAGAAGATTTTCGGGCTAAATTTTGAATTTGAAGCCGGTTAAACGATTAAAACAAGAAGCCAACGGCACAAAAATCTCACATACCATTAATACCGCAGTTAAAAATAATGTTTTTAATATAGCAGTATAAAAAATACTTATGATTGACATGTTTCATTGATATGTAAAATAGGTGGTCCTCTGAGTAATCCAAAAAACAAAATTAATAAAATAAAAACGACTTCATATGCAATATCTAAAATATATAAAAATAATTTATATTTCTGATACTAGCAATTATGGAGTTTTCTTTCTTTTTTTGGAGGGGGGGGGGAGATATTAGCATTTTGTAAGCTAATTTACACAGTTTAGTTTATTGCAAAATGTATGTAAAGTTAATTTTAAATACCTTAAGCATTTTGCTTTGTTATCAATGTACATAATCATAAAACGCAATTCTTTAGTAATCATAATATATATTGACATTATATTCACATCATCTGAAGTTATGGGACATTTCGTTTTGATATGTCAGAAGCTTAGAATACAAAACTAAAATCATCAAAGTTGAAATATAATGCATAAAAATTTTATTTACAATAAAACTAAAAGCCAGCGGCACATTTTTCAGAAGAAATAAAAAAGTGGGAGGATACTTTCTTAGAAATGCATGGCGCATATATATCAAAAGAGAAATGCGTCATTAAAAACTTGCAATCAAAGTTAGCAAACATTTCACCTTCTATACCACTAAAAGCCATAACTTTGTTTTCACGAACCAGGACATTCATTCGCATTCAACACTTAAATAAGACTTTCATGCCACAATTAGTAGAGAGAAAAAAGCAAAGAAAAGCCTCTAAATGGTGTAAAAGCAGTATCATGGCATAAAAATGGTATGCATTGATTTATTGTTTATGCTCCACGTGAACATTGCTTTAAAATTTTAAAACTGTACATAGTTTATATATTTAAAACGCTATAAAGTTTAATAACACCAATTTGAATGCTTAAAATATCTTTGTGAAACTGACAGATCCAGTGGCTTAACTAAGAGTCATAATACTCTACTAGCTCACAAAATGCATCGTCTTTTTGTTGGGTAAATAAAATAAATCTACTGCCATTAGGATCCATTCGACCGTCAACTCCCTCCTTTTCCCAAGATCCGATCTACGCTTCTTAATATAATATATAGTTATGTAACTACTAGATTGATGATATTTCATAGTCATCAATATATGTTATATGTATGTGGGATTTTTTACGCAATTAGATATTTTTGAAATACATATTTATATTACATGTGGAAAGTACTATCAATGTTTAAGATAATGGATACTATATTTTTAAAAATCCGATGATTAGATATTTATTCATATCATCATATCTGTATTAAAACACTTGAAATGTAATTTTTATGTTTACTACACTTTTCACGATATATTTCAGCTTTTATTATAAATAATATATGTAATATAATATTTTAATGATAGCCCTATGCATGTATGAGTAGAATCATTTAATTTCATTCTTCTAAAATTTTATTACGAATGATCTTATCTCCTTTTCGAATGATAAACGCGAACTTTCTAAACTTTATACACGTATCTCTATGTCCCCTCTTCTTGACTTGTAAGTCAGTGACGTCACGCTTCAAGTTTCTCTCCCGGTCGAAAAGCAACCTCCCTTCACTGACCTACCTTATGTTTAAAGTACCTTTGGGGGAAAGACCTTCCAGTGTCGGAGTGCCATACAAGAGTATAGGTCCTCTTCGCAAATCAGGTGGGAGCATCCTCTCACCGATTCCCAACCACATCCTCCCCTATGTTTAGACAGCTGGTTGAGAAAGGTCATTCAGGTAGTAAAATTCTTATAAATAATAAATAAATTGACATTAACATCATAGAGGGAAAGCTGAGTGACGCCACACACTCCCTCAAGAAATATATAGTATATAAAATTGACTGTCTGATTTTTATATGTATTAAAATGTGTATGTGAGTATAAACTTGGCTGCTACATGGTAGGACTGACTGTCACCACAGAAGTTTGTAAAATTGTAGCACACAGCAAGTTTTTTTCTATTCTGGGTTGAAAAGTGCTAATAAATTTGTAACAGAATGCAAGTATTTGCACTGGGACATGGTACTGCATTGGGGCTTTGGCACCCCTATAAGTGACGTTGAACTTTACTTTTGCAGCCTGAGCTCAATTTTCTTGAATATTGAAGAAAGTTGATTGATCCAATAGTTAGTCACAATAGAAGAGGTTTGCAACATTTCAGCACATGGTCAGTTATGAATCCTGGTCTAAAAAGCAGGTCAAGCGGAAATGCATCTTACCCCCCCCCCCCCCACACACACACACACACACACATACACATTGTCAATTGAACCATAATGTTCAAGATTTTAAAAGCCATAATAGTTATAATGTATAATGTTACTGTCTTATATATTGCAACTAGGGCAGATATTCGTGAAGAAAACGGAACAAAGTTAGAACATTCGTTAAAAGTTCTAAAAATTCATACATATTCCGTAAAAAGTTAAACTGAATTCTAACACGGTGAATGAACTTCAAATTATAAATTTTTTTCAATGCAAAAATAAAATTGCGAACATTTTAATAAATTTTTCATGCATTTTGCATTTATTTTAAAATCCCATACCTTGAAAAATATGAGTTTTTGTAGATTTTGTGTATGTTACAAAAAATTAAATAAATACTTAGCTTATTATTTACATAAGTATCATTCAAAATGGTTAAAGAGTTAGATAAACTGTGCATTTGACTTATATGGGTAAAACTTTGATTTAAAATCTTGATCTTTAAAAAAAAGTGAAAAATATTGTATAAATTTGCAACACGATAATTACAATACACTGTTCTAATTACAATTCATCACGCATTTATTCAAAGGCGTAAATAGTGCAAATGGATTACATAGCACTACTGAACTATAGAGCAATGTATACTGTTAAATATTATTATTTCAATTTGTTATTTAGTAGTTACTTAAAGTGGAATTTTGCCCTTCCATCTACTGCTATGAAACTTTTATTGATCTGCCACACACTCATTTTCCAATTAAAAGACTTAAAATGAAGAAAAAATATAAACTGATTTACAATCCAATCACCAAAATAACAGTACAACTGAGCAAAATATATTGTAGCACTGCATCAAAGAATATTTACCTACTTCAAAGCTCTACCTGCTAAAAATTTTATTTAGATAAGGTGTTTATTTATTTAATTATTGTTTTTGCTTATGCCTGTAATCAGCATGCATGGAATAAAAGGCTTGCACACAGCATCTATTTTTATAGTTCATAAATTGTTATTTGTTAGAAAGGTCTCTGTCAAAATCACTGGCTTTCCGAATAAACACTGAGATCAATCATATCCCATAAAAATTTTAAAATCAATCCCCATAGTTGATTTTTAATTTTAACTAATTTAAATTTTAAAATGTTTTGTTAATTTTTAAGAGTTTAAAATAACTTTTTATTAGGGCATTTATTAGTATTTAACAATATCACTTAACTCAAATTTTTAGATTCCCTTTAATGGGGAAAGTAAAAATACTTTGCATATCTTAGCTCAAATCACATCATATCTTCTATCATTTCTTAGCTCAAAATTTTTTCTTAGTTATACCCATGTTTAAGAACTGGTGTTTAATAAATATCAAGTGAAATTAGACGAGTTAGTTAGAATCATTGAAATACAAATCTAGTGTTTTATTTTTCTGTTTTCGTTTTTTTCCCCCAAATAAAATGCGCTTAATCTATCTACAAGAATGATATCAATAAACTTATCATAATATATTTGCATGGCTGACTTATTTTTAGCAGTACTTCTTTTATTTTATATAATTTGTGATAAATTTATAGCCAAGTAATATTTATGAGAACCACTCACATCCGTATTCTAAAATATGGGCGATTCATTTTCTTGCAATAACTTGCAAACTAAATGATTTTTTTATTTAACATTATTGATAATCCTGATTGTTTTGCAATTAAAAAGAGTAGACACCTTATGCATTTTCTTTTTTCTCTAAAGCATTAATTTCAGTTCTATTGCACAGTATAATACACAAAAATGACACCCAAATTACATTAATAAAACTTTTAGCCTAAATTTTTTGTTTTGTCAAAATATCACATATAAATCTCAAGTAACAAATTAATATTCACTCCCCCCGCCCCATCACCTCAAAAATGTATGATTCAAGTTCAAGTCTCAAACCATACAAATCTTCCAAAAACTTGAATCTTCTACACAATCACAATATTTAACTCATCTATACATATCGCAATACACTTTTACAATATACTAAGTATTTAAACAATGTATAATATATATATATAGTTAGTTACCCTTTATATAACTATTGAAGCTTAATCCTGTACAAAAATACTAAATGCATTTATAACAGATTAACGTAATAATTCTTATCATTAACACTCATCTTGATAGCAAACACTTTTAAAATAAACTAAAATTTTAAAATCATCTAACCATTATGAAAGCATCAACTAGCTGGTGACGAATGTACTTTACTTCTAAAATTTAAAAATTCCATTAAAGAAAATACACTTACCTCATTCAAGTCAAGCATAACAGATTCCTCAATGTTAAAAAACGCTAATGCCAAGCATCAGTTCCACAACTTTTGAATTAGAACTCATAGAGTATGCACCTCCACAAGAACTCATTTTATCGTCAAGATTGAATATTAAATTGAATTACAGCAAATTATAAGATTCTTACAAAAAAAATATTTTTTACTTCACAGAACAAAAAATTCAGCTTCCTAAACTGTTCCATAACAATATCGGCATTCGCCAGCATCCGCCATTAAAAAACCCAGTTTTTCTTGGCGACACATTGAGGGAGGTTGTTGTAAAAGGTTACTATAACTGTCATACCGGTACCAGTTCTCTTAGAAAATCGCCCCTTGGCACTCAAGAAGAAAACATAAAAGCATTAAATTTACTATTTTTAAACTAAAAATAGTATTAATAGTATATTTTTGCTGTATAATTAATAGTTTGATTCATTCTCAAAAATCTTATAAATGTCTAAAATTTCGTCCCTTGTTAACTCCCATAGGGAGTTTAGTTTCAGTCTCCACTCTGCAAGCAGTGGTGGACTCACGCCGGTGGCATTAGCAGCTGGCTCATTTATATATAAAAATGTCGGTTGTTCTATTGCTGTATTAGTTATTACTAAAGATATGCAAGAGAAAGCAGGCATAATTATATATAAGTCAACTCTGTAAAAGTGATCTATTTGTTTTTTTCTTGGGTACATATTTCCATTGAATATCTCTATTAATATTCCTGCACACTTATTGATATACCACATAAAGCTAGCAATCATAGGCTGAAAATTGTTTAAATTTGCTCTTAAAATGCTTCTCCGAACTGCTATAAACCAAATCACGCAATAACTTGTAAAAAGTCTGCATATTAATCTTTATTTAATGCAATTTTGTCTTCGATAAGAAATGACAAACAGATTATGCAATGTATTTATATTAAACATGTGAGTGAAAACCTCTTTTGGCAAGTAAACTCTGAACTGAAATTTCTTGCCCTGTATATAGGTTATGAAACTAGGAAAAGTGAAAAAGCTTGCTTGTAGTGAGCATTTTGTACCGCAAAGTGCAGTCGGTCAAGTTCATTTATAATCCTGGGACTTCTTTTATATTTTTAAATTTATATATTAAAATAGAAAAGCATATGTATTTTCTGATTAATACATATTTAGTATTTAAAAAAAGAAATTAGGTAATATGGAATTATTTATAATATTTATAATATTTATAACATTTATAATCCTGGGACTTCTTTTATATTTTTAAATTCATATATTAAAATAGAAAAGCATATGTATTTTCTGATTAATACATATTTAGTATTTAAAAAAAAAAAAAAAAAAAAAAAAAAAAAAAAAAAAAAAGAAATTAGGTAATATGGAAATTTTTTTTTTTAAATTGATGTGTAAAATTGTTTATACAAGCATTTTTTCATATCTGGATATACGTGAGGACGTACAAAGGATGTAAAAGTTTGAGCTTTGATTTTAATACATAAGGGAAGTATTGTGACTGGAATCAAATATTTGAATACTTTTCTTCTGATTTACACACTTTTAGCATCCCGGCCGACTAATCGGTTGCTCATGTCCTTGCTGACGAGCCGGTCGGTCTGGGTCTTCAACACTTTTAGCATCACTGAACCATACATAACATCCGGAAAACACTCCCATTACAGATATCAGCATCCATGGACCAGTTTTGCCCTTATTATATTGTCACTTCTCATGGAAGTTAACACAAATTATGACTTATAACATGTTTTTGGCTGCCATTGCAGACATTGACTATTCCATGTTGACGAGCACATGATAAATGAAACACTGGTCCACGAATTCTGGTACCTGCAATAAGAGTGTTTTCCAAATTTTGGGGATGCTCCTTACAAATGGGTTTTGTGATTATATACATAACATATTCCAAATTATGTCAGTATGTGTAACAGGGTTGCCCCCCATAAGGATATCCAAGTTATTGTGTGTCTTATATAATTTTTCATGCTGAATCATATTTCCATCATTGGAACAGTACAACTTTTGCCCCCCCCCCTCCTCAAAAAAAGTCTTAAAACGGTGCACCTCATGTGCAAACAATGCATGTTTGTGTGTGGACACAATATCTCAAGAACAAATTGAACAATTCGAATAAATTTTAGTATAATTTTAGTAAAGAACATTATAATGGAATTTAAGGTACTTCAAAACTGTATAAAGTATTTTCATAACGTCATAATAAAATTTATATTATATTGTTTATGTCTTTCACATTAGATTTCTATAAAATATTTTATTTTTATAATATCAAGTACATGGCATAAAATACCATCATATGTTTCTTTACCGGCAAAAAGGAAAACAAGTGGATATACTATACATTATTTACTGGTGGTTTTCTTTGTACGTAGACATGTTTATCGACTGTACTGAATTTGGAGTTAATTGAATCTGGAGTTAATTGTCGAATGTACTTCATTTGGGGTTAATTGAATAAATTCAAAACTGCTGTAATGCATTGAATTATGGAATGTACTTAGACATTAGAACATAGTACAAAATATGCTTACATGAACAACATGGGTAAATTTTCCAAAAACATTACAAAGTTGTTTTTATATTCATATAACAAGATACTTCTGTACCAAATGTGGGTTGTGTAGAAAGACCAATAGGAAAGAAACGTCAATGTGTTTGTTTTCTTATGATGTACCCATGAAATTGTATATATTTTCATTTCAACTAAAAAATATTGAAAGTAAAAAAAATCATATTTTTTTATTGTATATCCTCTACATCTTTACACAAGAAAATTCTATCATTATGTATAATATTTTGAAATTCATACTTTATAACACATAACCATAAAATTACAAAATATGTCATATCATATCATTAAAATATGCTTTGATATTTCTATGCCAAACTTAAGGAGTTTTAAACATTCTAATTAAAAGTTATACACATATTTTTAAATTTTAAAATCCCAATATCCTTAAATCACAATTAAACTTGCTGATTAAAGATAAAAAAATATATATATACAGTGGACTCTTACTAAAACGGCACCCGTTTAAGATGGATTTCTTGTTATTACGTACAAATATGGATTCTCCGGTTAAGGTCTATGGACGTTGCATATTATAAACATTGCTGAATACATTCATTTATTCGTTAAGATAGACAACATTTATTTAATTTTTCAATCAGTAGAAGATATTCCGAGCAATTAACTAAAATTGAGAATGACTTAAAAAATTGTGTTTGCCCAGGAGAAATACATGAAAATTGTTTCATTTTGAAAATACTAACATTAATGTACAACTACATTTTGTTTATGATTTATGTTAATATTTTATGTTAATATTTGTTCATATTTACCTCATTACACATATTAAAAATTTTTTTGAATAAATTCTTCTGTCTCTTTTTTTTAAGGTTGTATTTTTCAATGTACCAATAAAATTGAGGATAACAATCTTTCATTACCGTTTCACAATTTTATTGCTATTTTACTTCAGATTTATGGACTCTCACTAATGCGTACAATAAATGTTGGTCCTTGACTGTTCGTCTTAACGAGAGATCACTGTATATTCATTTTGTGCTAATTTCATGAATGTTACAGAATTAGTAATTGTGCGGATTTTAAGAAAATGAATTAGGTATATTAATAAAGAAGTTTCAAATTTTAATAAATGTTATTTCTGTAAAAAATACTAAAAAGTAACATCGTTAAAATCACAGAATAAAACAATAAATGATACCAATACTAATTTGTTTTAATATATATTTATGTCATTTTTTATACTTTTGCTTTGTTGTTGGACCACTATATCTGCATGCCAAATTTGAAGGCTATTGAATGGATGGTTCAGATTTATAAAAAAGAGGAGTCTTTATAACATATTGAACTTTTTTATAAATAGTTTGTGCGGCCCAGGCACCTATGTACAATTTAACCTTGTTCCTCTCCTCCCCTCCTATTATTGTCCCTGGGGGTTTCAGATAAATAAAAGTAGTCGTTAATAGGGATCCTGTTCTTGACTATAGAGAGGATTCATATGACATCATGAGATTGTTTTATTTGTACAAGCAATCATTGGACGTACATTAGGTTTGTAAAAGAAGATACTATTTCTTCAAGTATTTTGGTGGGTTTTAGTTTTAATAAAAAGTTGTTTTATTTAGAACCTAGGTGTATATCAATATATATTGATGTATGCCTAGCTAGAACTAACTAGAAAGCATAAAGACGTATGGTTGTCTCGCTTTCATCATAAGTCAGAAAATTAAAAACTGTAGCGTTAAAGTAGACTATCATCTCATAATAATTCAAATAAATATTATTAATCTAGTTTTAAATATATTTAGCTTTATGTTCAGTATACATCATCCAGAAAATTATCTATATATTTTCACTTCTTTTTTCCTGATTTTAATATTAATTTTATTTACATTAAAAAAAGTGTCTTTACAATGTACTGTTTGAATATCTGAAATAATCGTACCTCAAAATCATGCTAAATTTTATTATTCAAAACTATGAAAGTTTGACCTCTTAGTCTTATATGTTATAATAATGTTAATGTTTACTAATTATAATTTAAATACAAAAAAATCTGTGAAAAGAAGTAAATTTTAAGAAGTTTCTTTTGAGCTTTCCTCGTTTCCACACTTAATACACAACAATATAATTTTTTCTATACTCTTGTGTAACATAAGCATTCGTGTTTTATTTTAAAATTTCCTTATATTTCTTGAGGAGGCATTGTGAATATAACATAGTTTTTCTTTAAATATAGCAATATGCAGTTAAAAAAATAAATAAATGGGATTGTTACTTTATATATACACATGTCTAAAAATGACATATTCAATAACGCTTCTTTAAAAGAAATCATGACAGCATTGGTATGCATAGGAGTTTCTACTAGAAAGTTATAGGTAACATGCAGTGGTATAAAAATAACAAGAAAGATCAATCTTGCATAAGCATTGATTATGAAACACTTTCCAACTGAAATGTAATTTCATTTAAAAATTTCTAAAATGTGATACATTCAGTGGTGATATCTTTTACATTATCACAGTATTACAGTAATTTATTATACTTAAATACTTAAAACTATCGAAATATAAATCATCTGATTCTTTATGCAAAATCAATGAATATTTCATTCATATAACTTGTATTCCAGACTCCAGAGCTAAATAATTTTGTGTGAAAAAAATTCAGCAATTCTTATGTATTTCATCTTACAATCGCTTGAGTTATTTGCATTCTGCATATGTTAAAATTAGGCTTCGTTGAAGAAATAATAAAGGTTTAGGGATCATTTAAAATCACAACTATTGTAATTGCATAGGCCCGGAATTTAGATACACAGATAATACACAGATGCACAGATAATATATGTGTGTATGTGTATGTACTCAAAGTACTGGAATCGTGCCGAAGATCGGAACTCGAATTTTCAAAGGATCTACACGTTTTGGGACTTCTAGAACACGAAAAAACTATTTTTAGGAAGACGTCTGTGTGTGTAAGGGTGTATCTGTGTATGTTTCTGTGTGTCTGTGTGGATATTACATCCACTCTAATTGAAAAACTAATAGACCGAACTTCATACAATTTGGTAGGTATGTTTGTTGTGGGAAATCCTGATGTTCATTAGATTATAGTACGATTCGTAATAAAAGAATCTGCCTTCTTTGCAAAATGGCCGCAGAAATTGCCTTTATCCACTCTAGCTAAAAACTAATGGAACAAATTTAACAAAATTTGGTGTATAATATTTCAATAACCTACAAGTGATTTATATACCAAATTTAACAAAATTTTGTATATAAATTATTTGTAGGTTATTCTAGTACGATTCGAGAAAAAGGAACGGGCTATTTTTGCGAAATGGCCCGCAAAAATCGTTATATATAAAAATAAAAGACTACGTGCGCTCAATTATATCAATTAAATTCCTATTTTAAACGTGATTTTTGACAACAAAAAGAATAAGACTAACCCCATTACTCTAGGCCTAGCCGTTCTTGAGATATTCTAGTCTTTTTGCGTTTTCGTTACGCCACCTTTGACAATAAGTCCAGCTATCAAATAAGAACCAAATTTAAGTTTAACGTGTAAATTCAATGTCATTTAAAATACTTATGGTTGTTATTTTGTGCAGATAAACTCAAATTATTATTGAAGAAATAAAGAGAACGAATATCAGTCTGCAGAGAAAGACATGTGCTGTCCACATCAGAATTTTTAACAATATTACAACAATGATTTATAGAAGTGAACGGGGATTATTTTCAGGCCATTTCGAAAAAAATGTATGATCTATATTTAAAGATCCATCAAATTTTTGTCGAATAAAATATTCAACAAATTTAAGCTGTGTACCAAATTTTAACTCTCTAGGACGTAGGAAAGTGCATTAAAAATGCCATCAAATAAGTATATCATGAAGAGTTATATAAAATTTAAAAAAAATGAAAAATTATTATCTACCAAATTTATTTTAAAATGTGAAGCCTCTCTTATATGCAAAGTGATTAAACACTTGGAAAGATATTTATTATATAATATATCTCTCTTTTCTTTCTGGAGGATATCCCAAAGTCAGAATTTAATTGAATTTGCTTTTTTCCCTATATTAAATAATTTTTTATTAAAAAACTACTTAACATATTTTACTGAATTTTTTTATATATATTCTATGGGATAAAGTGAATATTTCCTGAAAATTTCGAAGCAATTCGTGAATTTTAAGTTTACTTAAAAAATGTTTGAAAAATTAAGTCCTATAGGGTTCAATGTATTTCATTTTTTCAACCCGGGCTCAATTAAAATCTAATTGGGTGATATTATTTATTTATATTCCCATAGGTCCCTCAGACCGTCTGAAAAACATACTAAAATTTCATTTTGATAAAGTCATTTTTAGGGCAGTTATCGTGCTAACGGACAGACAGACAGACAGAATGAACAAAGTCATAAACACTTTTCAACTTTGTTGTAAAGTGCTAAAAAGGAAGTAGGTATGTTCTTACGTTTTCAAGAAGTAATAGGAAAGAAGTAATAGGTATATAGTCAAGGAATCTCATATAATAAGCTTGTTACCTGCTGATTTGATGCTCTGAAATACTGCTGATTTCTTCCAACTAAATGTCAAATTATAAAATGATAAGTATAAGCAATTCTAAAAAGATCAAGGAACGGTTCTATTGTATTTTCATGATAGGAAACGGTTGAAACTGTTCCAAGAATTTTAAATTTTGCAACTTTATTGTAGCAAAAATATTATTTTATTAGCTTGGTTACAAAAAGACTACAATGCTGTCACAATGCACTCTCAGTGATTATAAAATTGGAATAAGAAAATGAATATTTTAAAGAATAAATTTTTAAAATTGAAATTTAATGAAAAGATAAAAGTAAATAGTATTTTCAAATTTGATTCTTTAGACCATTTTAAGAGTAGTAATGGCTGCCGGCTTCGTACTCATGGAGCATATAACTATGTTCACAAGAACAGTTTTACACTCCGCAACTAAAATCACAACATGCCGCCCTGACGAAACTAAGCACATAAAATTAGCATGAACAGCACAGCAAACATCTCACTTTTTAAGAGTAAAGGCATTTCAAGATGAGATATTGAAAATTAAACAAACATGTTTTAATATTTGCATTTTGAAAAATAAAAAATCACATTTAAATTTTTAAAGTAAACACACATTTTAAGTATTACACATAGCAACATTTGGAGATGAATTAATATAATTCTAAATTATTATAAAAAAAACTATTTCATTTTGTAGCAACTTTGTGATTTCTGATTTTAAAAAAATTAAACTCAGAAGCTGTGCAAAATTTTTGTGAATATGTTCAATACATCTGAGTTGATACGCAAGTTCAGTAACACTACCGACTAAATATTTAGTATAATATACCATTAAAGCATTGATAAATATACCACTTAAAGCATTGATAATCTAAATTACTTCATAGGAATGCTGTTGTGAATCTGAGATTTGAATTAAACTTTTATGTCAGTTTATATGTTCATGGATGGAGTTATCTTATCTGCAATGAGAGCAGGGTGCAAAAAAAAACGGTATCGCATCGCAAATTACAATAGAAAATGTGTTTTGATATGTAAAAATAAATTTGAATCGCATTTTGAGACTTTATTTAAAAATCACAACAAATAATTCATAACGGTAAAAAAAATCTTTCCGCACTCGTGCATAGCTCCTGTAATATTCATGGTTTTCTTCTTTTATATTTCAAACCCGGCATCTCGATATGTTTATAGGTAAATATTTTAAGAACTACTGAAATAATAGTTGTGAACTGCAAATCAAAATATCGAAACTGCTATAGATATGAAATTTTGATTAGCAGTTTGTTAATGAAAAATATTCCCTTACTTTGCACCCTTCTTAATCTTCGACCCAGATCGTCTGACCTACCAATAAGATATAAGGTATCTATTTGGACAGCTGGAAGTCCCACCCAATTTGTACAAGGACCCAGTAGGGGAGGCATCCACAGGGACGTACCCTCCTTCCTCTAACACCAACCTCTCGGATGAACTTACGGACCCATATGTTTAACATGATCGTACTCCGTATGAACACTTTAGCAGTGGCGGGAATCGAACCCGGGCCATCCGAGTGCAATTCTAGACAGCTAACCAATGGGCTGTCGCGTCCCTTATTTTACACCCTGAATGAGAGCCTGATTCAAACTTTGGGAATAATTTTATAGGCAAAGTGCTCTCAAGAGTTTAATTTTTAATAAACTAGAAGCCGGCTGCATGGTAGCACTTAATATATCAGTCCCCATAGAAATTCACATTATTGTGGCATATAGCAAAGCAAGTTTTCTTGCTGCCATTGCAGGTATTAATTATTCCATGTTGATAACATGTTTTTTTGAAACAAAATATAAATATCTCTTATTTCATATATACGGTAAACAAAAGAGTACTTAGAATGTTAAGGATATTGTACACAAATATTTGTTCTGAAATTATTTAAAAATTATGCTTTGTGTACAGGGCTAACTAAAATGCGTAAATCGATGAAAGTAAGAAATTCAAATGGTTTTTTTTAAACTACGCTGAAAATATGCATGCACAATGATTTAAAAAAAATTATATGCATCCTGAGATTGTTATTTAAAACATCATATCAATTTCATACAAAATCTTTTCAGACTTATTTAGAGATGTCTATCGGTAAATTTTTCAGTTTTATTTCATTATAATAGATTTGAAAATTAATTCTTTTTACACTGCTTTTTAAAAAGCAAGTAGCTTTACAAGTCTTTGATTATTTAGTTTTTTAATTTTGAGGAGGATGATTCAGTCGTGATAACAGTCATGGTCACAGAACAGCTTGTAAAAATAATTTGAGGAGATTGAAAAACGAAGTCCAAAATTTGCAAATATGAAGTTTCATGATATATATTTTAGCTAGGTTACATTTAAGACTTAAAGTGGTCGAAATGAGGTAAGAAATAAAAAAATTAATTTAAAACAAAATATTAGGCAATAAATATATTTTTTTCCAAAAGTATTAGACATAATGGTCACTGTACAGTACGTGTGTGTGTGTGTGAAAAGCATTTTAATTAATTTATATATTATAAAGTAAACTTCGATAAACAGAAAACTGCATATAAAAGCATTTAGTCTATTACAATATACCTTAGTACAGCTGAATGGACCTGAACATAGCCACCGTCAGATATTTTGGGCATATACAACAAATGTGCACCCCTCCTTATTTTACAAGTTATTGATCTATTTTTATAACCGGTTTAGGCAAAACTGAGCCTGGTTTGTGGAACAGTCCGGTGATAGTGCAAAGGATTTCACTCGGATCACCCAAGTCTGATTCCCAGCTCTTCCCAAACTGTCTATGTGTTCATGCGGAGTACGAGAACGTTAAATATGTGGGCCTGTAAGTTCGTCCCAAAGATACCGTCCCTGTGGATGCTGCCCCCACTGGTTTCTGGTCTAAATTGGATGGCACTTCTCGGTCATTTAAACAGGTACTTTACGCCTTCGGGTAGGTCAGATGGTGTGGGTAAAAAAATGAAGCCTCCTGAGACCCTATACAAAGTATTCTTTTGCCTTACCTATCAGTGCTTCTGTACTAGGCTGCGGTTTGAGATGTATGCAATACTGTTTTAAGTAATGATTCTGTAATAACTGAATTACAATTAAAATAAATTAATGACATTAACAAATTTATTGAAGTGAAACCCAGGTTTTGTAATACAAACATTATATGCAGGAAAACAAAATACAAAGAAACCTCCATTTTAATTAGAATATAAAAATCAAGGAAAATATATAAGAAAATAAATAGACCACTTATCACGCTTTACTTTTTCATTTGATAAAAATTTAATCAAGAACAATTCCTAATATATATTCGAATATTACATTCAAGATTGACTTGGTTTCCATAAGAATTTATACCTTGACCTTGATACATACACTTGTAAATTTATTATAAACAACTATGCTACTTCTAATTTATACAAAAAAAATTGAAGCAAATAATAAATAAAAATAAAAGAATGTAAGGTGAAATTGAATGAGTTAAAACATCAGGATTTTTGAGATGAATGTCTCATATGTTTTTAAAAATATCAATTCCGTATGTCGAGTTTTTAACTGAAAAATATCGAAACAACACTATAATATCAAAACATCTATAATTTAGCTATTTTCCAAGTCAAATTTCCTATTAATTATTAAGAAAACAGCCGATTCCTTATAGCTTAAACATGTTTATCAAAGACTTGCTTTAGCTCGAGTATAAATTATGTGCATATATTCTTTTAGTTCCATTTCCAATGGAATATCTTCCAATGTGGGTAAACAGAGAGAGAAATTCGTCACTCCTGAAAATCCCGCTTGACGCTTACATTTACTAGACAAAGTAAACATACTTTGTTTATTTAAACAGAAAATGCTTTATCCATTTAGTTTAAATAATATATAATTGAAATAAAAGTAATTTGATCTCAACTTATTCGGATAGACGTTATCTCCCTTGTCAGCCATGAAACTAAAATAAATAAAATATTTCTACAAAATTAACTCTTTATAAAAGGGGACAGTACAATAGACCTTTGGTCGCTGTGCTGGGTTCTCTCAGAGCCACCCACCTTCATATCATGTCATTCATTCACTCAACTCTTTATAAAAACTTAAAACAAAATTGTAGCATGTTACATATATAATCGTACAAGGTTACCGAATTGATTTTTAAATGAAACGATAAAATTAGTAGTGTGCAGCGATATTTTGCTTTAGGCAAGCACAACATTGAATTCTGGTACATAAAAACAATAGAAAAAATATATTACAGTCAACCCTTCTATATTTTGGTACTCTCATAATGCGGATTCTATATTGTGGAGCAAAAATTGCGACAGCCCTGTGATAAGGCGATATTCATAAAGCGAGGAGGTTTTATAAAGCGGTTTCTCTATAATACCACTCAGTTTAAGCAGTCTCCCTATAGTAAGATTTTTTCTATTACACTTTCACGGTTCGAAATTAATGGGCAGTTTCCTTGATTTTTCATCCACGTACATCATCATATTTCAATTTCAGTTATCAGGAAAATCCCCTGTAAAAAAAATAATAATACATTCAATTCACCTCAAATGCATTGGTAGACGAAATTATGGGTAAAGAATTGGTTTCAAATTTCAATTTAAGTGATGTGAAAAGGGGGTTTGGGTAAACAATTAGAAAAATACTTTATTGAAAATGAACCTTCATCAGTACGAAGTACAAAGTTTAAAAGAGAATTACAAAATTGCTTAGCTCCTTTCAGAGAGATTTTGGTAGAGTTACAAATTAAAACTACATTTGAAAATGAAAATGAAGATATGCAAAGTGAAGAGGACATTAAAAGAATTATACCACTAAGTAATATTTGACAGAGGTGATGAATATTAATAGGATTTTTGTTGGAAAAAGTTATTAAGTTTATATTTCACATTGTTTTTTAATTTTCTTTTAAAGTCTTAATAGAACTGATTCCAAATATGTAAACATATATTTATTGCCTGTTATCTATGAATTTGTATTTCATAACCATATTCATCATAACATGGTACTGTAAAAGTATAGTTTTATATAACGTAGAATAAATCAGTCTGATTTCTATGATCTGAGTTCCACTTAATGCGGTTTTCGTATAACACGGAACGAATTGTTCTGTATTGTACTAATTCTGGGTTTCTTATAACGCGGTATGAGGTTGCCAAATAACATGGTACGAATTAATCTGATGTGCACTAATCTGAGTTTCATAATATAATGTAGTATAATATAATGCGATCATTTTGACCGCATAACTACTTTGAGAAACGATTCCTCTTAAACGACAAATCCCAACCCATTGAAATTTTATTACTTTTCTTATTTTCTTTGCAAAAAATGTGTCGAAGAAACATCCTAAATGCTGTAAATATGGTGTTTTGGTTTTGAATTAAAGGTATGTTGTATTTTTTCCATAGCAGTTAAATTGACAGCTGCACATCGTTCTAGGTACTTCAAAATGTCAGTCATTCTAGTGTTAATCGCATTATGGGAGGGTTGACTGTATTGTTGAAGCTATTTGTACATAAATTCCAATCTTCTACTTTTTTTGTAAACGCATTAAGGACATTTTCGTGGAAATTAAGAGTTCTTATTTCTCAAATTTGAAGAAAACTTATTAAGATACAACAAAAAATTATATCTTTGCTATTATTAATTAAGATTAATTTGAGCTTGGTGACCAATGATATATCACCAATCACCGTTTCACAAATTCTGCTGAAATATTATAGTAAAAAATTTATTTATTTTAAACTGATGTTAGGTAAGCATTGCTTCTTTGGACTACATACCACTGTACAAAATCTAACTAAAACTAATAATATTTGGTAAACATTTGAAGAGTTTCAATGATTATGGCAGGTGACCACCTGTTATGACCAGAGAGTTCGAAAACTTTTTCATAACTACTGCCATTTGAAAACTTGTTTCGGTCGCAGTGCAGTTATAATCAGAATGACCAAAGATTTTCTTAATCGATGTTATGTGATCACGCGTTTTGCTTAAAATGCTGTCTAGAACCGTGCAGAATAACCATGCTGTTTTCTCTCTGGTGAGTGACCTGATAACTGATAAACAATTGTTAACGGAGATGACCATTCAGTTAACTTTTCAAACACATCCTTGATATGTGCAAAAGTTATACAATAAAATCAATGCGCAACTCATTGATTGTTTCAAAGCTAGAACAAGTCTTGTTTAACATAAATGATAACAGAAACTGAATACCGCAACAAAATTACTTACTTCTACAAAAGAAGGCTTGTTGATTGAAAGTTTGTCCAAAAATATATACAAAATTAGTTAAAATATATTTCTACATGCCTGCATTCTGTAACTATTTATTACCAGGCATGGAGTAGTTTGTGTAAAAAGATGCTAGTATGAATTGTTATAAAGATTGGCAAATCAGTTACACATGCAATATAATTTTTACATATAGATATCTTTACAAATTCTTGGCCAGTAAAACACTGGAAAGCTTGCTGATATTTTATAAACAGCAAAAACTTCATTGTGTTCATCTGGCCTTTCCGACATTTAATAAAATATACTGTCTTTTCGCGTGTACCTTTATACACGATTGATAAGAATTTGATATTTTTGTAAATAATACTTGAATTTGATATAAAACCATCTTAAAATGATGTTAGATTATTGTTAAAAGGAAATCTGCGTTGTTATACATATTAAAATATAACACTTACTTGATTGATACTTCGTTAAAATATTATATCGAGCATAATAACCATAATAGCATTATAGCGTAGCGTATTTCCATAATGCGGTTCAGAGTGACAAGCTTGGCAATTTGGCGAAATTTGCGGTAAAGAAATTTTCTCGCCAAGAGTGCCAAAATAAACATATTTGCGCGAAGTGGATTCATATTTACACGTTGTATATCAATATGAATTATTAAAATGCTTTACAAAGATTTGTCAACATTCCAGTATTCACTTCAAGTCATTATTTAGATTCTGCAATTGCGTATATTACAATGTTATGTGCTTGTAATTATAGAATTTCACACTGTTCTTTTAATAAAGTGGTTTAAAATATCACATTTAAAATAGTGTGCATTTGGATATTTTAGAAAATCAAACAAGCAATTTTTTTTATTGCAGTGAAATAAAATTTTTTGTGCAAGTAGTAAACCACTAAAACCATCCCTAATAAAATGTAAATTAACAAAAAATACTTATTTTAATGGAAATGTTGTTGTTTACATAATTTTATTTTAAATCGGTACAATTGCATTTGGCCTATAAAATAAATATTCAATGTGCTGTCATGGATTATTTAATTACTAACATAATTTATATTTTATAATAATGCAATTTACATATATTACGGTTAGTGTGTGATTCTTTAATAAACCTCTAATTTGCACATATATAGATATTTATAAAAGATATATATATCTTATTTACATATGTAGATAAGAAATATATGAAGGTTAAATACACACAGTTAAGTATGTAGATTTCCTCATAATTACTATAATTTTGTATTATATATCCCAACTTGTAATACATTGTAGGAATAATTAAGCATCATTTATAAAAAATGTTACCAATAAATTTATTTTATTTCAACTAATAAGACCTGTTATTGAGGTCAAAACTTTACATTTTTAGATGTAAATTGTAAATTTTGACTTTCTATCTTATTAAATTCATAATAACTACTGACATTGAAAATCTGTTTCTTAAAAACTGCTGTGATGTAGTATAAGCTTAAAGAAGTAATTCAATATTTATGCATGTGCTTTACACTTGTCATTCAGATTCAATCTCGAAAACTGCTATCTTTTGTGCATTATAAATGTTACTTTTATCCGTATAAACCCACACATTTAAAACTTAGATGTGATAACTTAAAATAGGTATTTCTCAGAAAATAAACTTCTGCAATAACTGGTTTAGCATATGGGAGAAATTAGCATATAAGCCAAATCCATCCTTGTGTATGGAAGTTCCTAGCAATAAAAATGCGAAATATGTGTTTACTTAATCATACCAGGTTTTTCATAGGTGTTTGGCATGGAATGGGTAATGCAGTTAACTATGCTATGGAAAGGATCATAGAAAAGTGATAGAAGCCCAATATGTAAAGGATTTTGTGATGTACAGTTACACTGTGTCTTACTTCTTGTAAAACTGTGGAGCCAGTTCAATGATATTGATAGCAAGACTGTGAGTATTTTAGAAAATTTATTTTCACTCATTTGTACCCACATTCAAAGCCTACACCTCAAGATTAAAATTTAGTGCTTTAACAACTTTGTATCATAATGTGTGTGTAGAATCTGCAACAAAATATCACTGATATTTAATTAATATAGTGAAGCTTCGATTTTGTTGGCTTCAAAGCACAAGATTTGTAAAATGTCTCTTTTCTAAGGAATAATGCTACATGTGCATTGTTAATAGAAGTTGCAATATTGCATTTGTTAAATCCACTCATTTAACCATATTTAATATATTTTAAATTTTATGACTTTCAGAAAATTTCAAATAATGTGGTGCAATAGTAAGAACAATCATTTTAAAATTAGTGTAATTCCATATTTTAATTCAGTTTCTCGAAACTGAATTAAACAGAAATATTTAAAAATTTAGGCATTTTGAATATTGGATTTCAATTAAAATCAATAGTTTCATTATTCAATGATTCAATAATTGTACACATAATTTTTTGATGTGAATAGCATCCATGCTTGGGGATCTATATATCTGGGACAGAAATTGGAGCTTTACAAAAAATGTAAACACTTCGGATGCTAATATCTCTAAACCTAATATATAAAGTTGTAAATAATTTTTCTTATTTTGTTGAAAATAAGAAAAATCATTTACATCTTGTCCAGATTATGAATATATATAAATAATTTCCATATTTTAGTATTTTGAAATTTTTTTTCGAAATAACTTAAAAAAATATGTCCGAAAATTTTCTGTTTTTCAAGATTGTAATGCTTGCATCTTATAAACTAATGCTAGCAATGGACAATAGAGCATCGGCATGAGTGTAAATAAACAGCCTGCATAGTAGAAAGTGTAGAAAAGTAAGGGCATTATTTTTATTATAACGGATAATGGTAAACTGATGATGATGGCAAAGAAAAACTAAAGCTATGCCCATTAAACATCGAAATTTATCTTTGTGCTGAAAATAAGTTATTTAGAATACTTGAGAAACGATATATGTTTAAAAATTTCATTTTCTAAAATGTACTTTAAGTGATATTAAGTGAATGTACAATACTACTCAATTTTACTATAGTCACTAGCTAGAATTCTGAAGATGTATAACATTTACTAGCAAATTCTGCAGTGTATATGCTAGCGAGAAGTAAAAAGTACATAGCAAATTTTCTTAAAACTTAAATATTTCATTGAAAGTGAATAATTATAAATTAAAAATATCCATAAAAGAAGATAAATTTAGATATATTCTAATTAGGGGTTAAACAATAGTAAATTTCTAAAATAGCCATTTTTAATACAGGATAATCTCAATTAATTACCATACTGTTATATATTTTCCATAATTTCCATACATGTCACGTGCCCATACTCTATAATCAGGAATTTATATCCTATTGAAATCCCTACAAGTGTATGTAATTGAATTTTGGATTGAGCTCATAGTTTTCAAAGTATATTGGTTATAATTTTAATATTATAGTATTTTAACCTAGGTTTTCCAATGGGTGGGAAAGGTGTTATATATATATTTAAAATGTCACGACTGTTGCAGCTCAATCTATTTACTTGGTGAAAGATTGATGCATAAGCACGAGATATTTTATTTGGTTTAAAAAAATTAGGAGGTTAAACGAATTTGGGGATTCTATAAATGTTTAATGAATGGTGACTTTTGACCACAATAGATGGAAATATACGCATTCAAGTACATATTTATGTGCTGCCAGGCAAGTTTATAGATTAATTTGAATGTAAAATCTCATCACACAGATATATTGCATAAGTTTAATTTATAAACTGCCAAACAAGTTAGTAAAATAATTTGTTATTTTAATGTGAAGTCCATGGTCGAAGTATCCAGATGAAACCCGGGTTAAACCTAAAAGTGCAAACTAGCTATAAATTGTTAACGAGCAACTTGTAGAAATTTGAAAGTCTGCAAACGAAACAAATGAATCTGAAAAAATTGAATAAACTTATTCAACTTTGCAGTTTTATTTTATAAAATGCTATTCACGCAAAACCATTTCGACTCTATTGGACTGGAGCCACTGCAGATTTTTTTATTTTTTTATTATTTACTTAATATGTTTTCAAAATGTGTTCATTGACAGTTATACATACCCCCTCCAACACATTCAATTTCAGTTCAAAAATGTTTAAAGCATGTCAGTCTGCCAAAAACCCTCAATAGAATTTTCAACCACAAAGTAATACTTTTATTTTTAGGTATATAACAAAAGAAAAAATTGCTGAACATATAAAAAATATAATAAATTTAATTTTAAATTATATCAATATCTACATACTCTGTACACTCAATTAGCGGCAGTAGAATCATCAGAAAAATACTTTAGTGAGGTACCAGATATTGTGTTCCATTGCTTTACTGTATACAGTGAAGCGACTTCTTCGAAGTGATAGGACAAAAATTACTGAACTTAAAATTTTATCAACACTCAACAGAGCTAAAATAATGTCCAGTACTGTTGATGGTTATAAGTAAATATTTTAACACTTCTACAAAAAACAAAATTATCGCTTTAAGGAATTTTGTGTTCGCCTGTCACGTTGCAGATGAGCAGTAATGATTGTGAAACAATGGTCCATGGATAGTAAAGAGTGAGTGACCAGTTGAGCATTTTCTTGCTTATCCGCTCCAATTGCAGATAACAGAATCCATGGACTAAATCTGCACTTATTATGCACTTGTCAGCATGAAATATTTATAATGGTATCTGTAACAGGACCACGAAAACATGTTAAGTGTTACTCCCCAAACCTCTATGGCGACCGACAATTTCAATCCTACAAGCAGCCTGCTTTAAATATCTTAAAGATTGAACTCAGGTTGCAATGACCAAGTTCACACTCATAAAGTTGCCTATTAAGGGCATTCCCAAAGTAATAATCATGCTCCCATTGCAGATACCAGTATCCATGGATCTGTTTTGTGTATATTATACACACATCAGCATGGAATAGTCGATAACTGCAATGTAAACAAAAACTATGTGCCATTATTTTACAAGCCTATATGGAAACCATCAAATTCAGTTTTACCTTACAGCTGGTTTCAAATTTCTTAAAGATTGAGTTTAGGCTGTAAGCAGTGGCACAGCCATGGAAAGGGTTTTAGTGTTAAAACTCCTTCTAGAAGAAAAAAGAAATATTCTTTAAAAAAAATCAGTATTTAAATTATTAGAATTAAACTATCAGTGTACAGATATTTGAGGCTCAAGGTTAAGTGGCCAGTTCAGTTGATCATTAAAAAAGTTGGATATGAAAGTTAAATTGTAGAAAATATTACGAAATTAGCTGAATTTTATGAATTAGCAAATATTGCTAGAGATTTGTATTATGGCAGTATTTCTTATTTTCATCAAACACAAATCTCAGTGTGCCACATATGCTATTTGTAATGAAGATATCTTTCCAGTATACACCAGCTTATTAATTTAGCTGCTGTTTAAGAAAATATTTACTACACATATTAAAAATAGTCGCTGTGCTGACAGGTCCACTTAACAACTTATCTCTAAATGGAAGCATTTTTTCATCAAGATTTTCAGGAGTATTTTTGCAAATAAATATTAATTCTTTTAATAAAAAACAATTTAAAAGCTAGCAATAAAATAGATAAATGAAGTTCAAAATTTAAAAGTGCTGTTTTTAAGGAAGAGCGTAATCAAAAAGATTGAAATAGTTATAGTCTTCTAGAAATACAGTGCTTTTATCAGAAACCAACAATTCTTGAGAGAGCGAATTAGCTGAGAAAATTAAAATTTGTAATAAATATTTAAAACTTCAATTTTTAATTTTTAAAATAATTGTTTTAAATTTTATGTACAATTTAAATATCATAAATATTACACAAAAACGTATTTCTAATGGATAGAGCCTTTGAAAAATACCATTTCCCCTCTTTCAGAAAATTTTTCTAGCTGCAATAGCCAAGTTCATACTCACAGAACTTGCTTATAGGAGGCATTCTTATTGTAGATAATAACATTCATGAATTTTTTAATGTTTATTATTACAGCCAGGATTTTTATGACAAAAAATTACTAGTAAATGCCTTATAAAAATGCATTTATGACCCAAAAAGTAAAAGAAAATGCTCTATGTAACAAAAATATAAGCTAGAAAAATTCACATTTTTTTATGTCATAGCAAACTAATTAGGAAAAAGAGATACGTGAAACAAAACGAAAAGAATCTAAATAATACTATATTGCTCTAACTGCTATTAACAGATATTCTGCATTGTACTAACCATAATAAATCAAAACAAAGAATAAACAAGAAATGCAACTTCATTTTGTTACAGTTCTGTGCCTTCAAAAAAATTCATCCAGAAATGCTCTATTGAAACGAAATATGCAAAATAAAGACAAAAAAGAAATGCCTTAGAATTTTTTAGAAACCTGAATAAGAATGCCATGTGCAAAAATTATAAAAAAATACCTTAATAAAGGTACGAAAATCAGCTACATATTTGCATATACTTGAACAATGTTTTGGTATTACCAAAATTGTGCAAAATCATAAAAATCCTACCACTACGCATTTTACACTTATCAGCAAGGAATAATTGATATCTATGTATAGTAAGAGAAACAAAATTTATTATGTGCCACAATTTTGCAAACCTCTATAAAAACTATCAAATTCAATCTTACTACACAGCTGGTTTTAAACTTCATAAAACTAGAGCTCAGGCTGCAATGGCTAAGTTCATACCCATAGAATCAGCTATATTGGTTATTCCATGCTGACGAGTGCATAACAAGTGTGAAACTAGTTATCTGCAATGGGAACACGACAGCGGAGACTCAAACTCTTTCTAAAAGCAATAACTGTCAAAACACTCTTATTAAAAAAATTAATGTGTTTGCATTTTATACTAGAAAAAGTGATCTGTAAAGATATATTTCATATAAAAATATTCAAAAAATATTTATTATTGAAGAAATTAACTTAATCTGTTCAAGACCTCTTAATATTCTTTTTAACTATTGTAGAATATAAAGTACAATATTTCAATACTAAAATTTTTGGAATAAAACAATGTTTTCAACACTAGAATGATAAAGCGGTTATTTTGACCGCACAACTACTACTTTGAGAAACGATTCCTCCAAAACGGCTAATCCCAGTCCATTATAATTTATAATAAGAGGTAATAACGGCTAATCCCACTCCATTAATTTTATAATAAGAGAACAAATCAACGATCTTCCTAAAACGACGGCAAATATATTTGTCGTTCTAGTGTTAAAACTTCCAATTCTATATTTTATGTGTAATCACTGTATCGTTATAACCCATTTAAAAGGTGTGTATGAGGATAGTTTTAAATTCCACCCATATGTTAATTCTTATATATAAACCATGTCAATTTTTATATATAAACATTTATTCTCATTAAGTAACAGTTTTCAAATAAACTCATCTTAAACGATAATCCTGGTTGCACCACTCGAAGTATCCTAATTTTGAGAAAGTCCTCTATTAGTGGATTTAGTGAGTATGAACTTGACCATTGCAGCTTGAGAAAGCTGCATAGTGCGACTAAATTTATCGGCCCCATTCGAGGCTTACAAAAGTGTAGCACACAGCAAGTTTTCTTGCTGTCATTGCAGTTATCAACTATTCTGTCCAGGTAAGTGTATAAGTATGAAGGTGACCAATGGGTGCCACAATTTTGCAAACCTCTATAAAAACTATCAAATTCAATCTTACTACACAGCTGGTTTTAAACTTCATAAAACTAGAGCTCAGGCTGCAATGGCTAAGTTCATACCCATAGAATCAGCTATATTGGTTATTCCATGCTGACGAGTGCATAACAAGTGTGAAACTAGTTATCTGCAATGGGAACACGACAGCGGAGACTCAAACTCTTTCTAAAAGCAATAACTGTCAAAACACTCTTATTAAAAAAATTAATGTGTTTGCATTTTATACTAGAAAAAGTGATCTGTAAAGATATATTTCATATAAAAATAGTCAAAAAATATTTATTATTGAAGAAATTAACTTAATCTGTTCAAGACCTCTTAATATTCTTTTTAACTATTGTAGAATATAAAGTACAATATTTCAATACTAAAATTTTTGGAATAAAACAATGTTTTCAACACTAGAATGATAAAGCGGTTATTTTGACCGCACAACTACTACTTTGAGAAACGATTCCTCCAAAACGGCTAATCCCAGTCCATTATAATTTATAATAAGAGGTAATAACGGCTAATCCCACTCCATTAATTTTATAATAAGAGAACAAATCAACGATCTTCCTAAAACGACGGCAAATATATTTGTCGTTCTAGTGTTAAAACTTCCAATTCTATATTTTATGTGTAATCACTGTATCGTTATAACCCATTTAAAAGGTGTGTATGAGGATAGTTTTAAATTCCACCCATATGTTAATTCTTATATATAAACCATGTCAATTTTTATATATAAACATTTATTCTCATTAAGTAACAGTTTTCAAATAAACTCATCTTAAACGATAATCCTGGTTGCACCACTCGAAGTATCCTAATTTTGAGAAAGTCCTCTATTAGTGGATTTAGTGAGTATGAACTTGACCATTGCAGCTTGAGAAAGCTGCATAGTGCGACTAATTTATCGGCCCCATTCGAGGCTTACAAAAGTGTAGCACACAGCAAGTTTTCTTGCTGTCATTGCAGTTATCAACTATTCTGTCCAGGTAAGTGTATAAGTATGAAGGTGACCAATGGGTGTTATTTGAAATAGAAGCGCAATTCTAAAATAGGGGGCTTCTGTGAGTATGTAAATTTTTTTTAATACCCAGCATACCCGAGGATTTAGAGCAATAGAATGGGAAACTAGGAAGGAAAGTGATGTAATTACTTTAAATGTATGTTACTTACACTCCCATGAAAGAAAATTCTAACTTTTTTTGCATCCTATTTATGCAAATGAGCTAATTTGACTGGAACCTAAAATTTGAGCAGAATTCCAGACCACTGCAAATCCCCTAGTACACAGAATAGTGCTCCATAAAAATATAATTTATAAGTACTCTTTGTTATCAACACTTATAAAAGGATTAAAGTTAAGATTAACAGATGAATATTTAATAATTAAGTTCCACTACTAGCTTATGATTAATATTAAATTTAATTACATTGTCTCTTAATTTAAAGCAATTATATTGTTTAATAGTCAACTATTAGTTTACAAATAACTGCTGTTAACTATTAGTTAGTTTCTATAGATCCAAATACAAATATATAATTATTAGTTTATATATACAGTGATATTAATAAATAAATATTAGCCTCATATATAATTTCAAAGCACAATTTTGGTGTCATATGACAAAAATACCTTATAGTATTATATACCGATTTTATATTATTATATTTAAGGAAATTACAATGTGTTAAGTGAAAACACTATTCATGCAAGTTTGCAGCACACAAAATGCTTGAATCCTGTCTAACCAGTGTGAAAAAAACCCAGACCACACGACTGACCCGAAGGCTTACAGTAGTTATTTGTGTGGCCGCCTGTCTAACCAGTGTCATATTTTGAATTATTTGAAAGGCATATGGAGGACATATTAGTCGAAGATGTACAATATCATCTTACAATAGATTTGCCTGAAAATTTTCAGTTAAGGCGAAGCTAAACGCCCTCGAAACACTGTACATGATAAGGTATCTTTAAAGTATACGCCACATTTAGCAAAATATTCTCCATGTAGCTTTGATATGCAACTACTCTGACATATAGCTAAGAGGTAATAATATCCGATATACCAGCAATTTGACCATAAGTTCAGTACAATAAGCGATTCTCATCAATAAACTTTATAAATAATAAAACAATAACAATAAATGTATGAAACTGTTTTTATTTAAAAAACGTTTTTATTACTTAAAACCGTGTTCAATAAATATTTCTGTGCGAACGTAACACAAAGAACACGGTAAACTGTGAAAACAAACGAATTTGTTTTTGTTTTCGTGGTGGTAAGGGTTACCGTACTTTCCTTCTCAGTAAGGTTACCAGTGTCTTCATCCGGATCACAGTGCGAATTTCGCCAAATCGCCAAGCTTGGTATGTACTCCGAACCAAGGTCTATTGAAAGGTAAGGTTGGCCAAAGATTGTACGCCAACAGCTGGAATTCTCCCCTCCCTTCGCGACCGACGTCACTGGTCCCAAAAACAGGTCCGTAGCCCGTTGCTGTCATAAGAAATACATTGTGTGAATACCGCAGCAATTTTCTTAATTTAAATATACATCATATAGTTTATTGAAATTTCTGCCGAGTAAATGATAGATTATATTACATTATTCATATATAAGAATATAATATTAAATAAAACTAGTTATGGTAAATTTTATTTAGGACTGTATTGTTAGAGTTGTTTTTAAGCATCTCTAACGATGACATTAGCAATTGAGCTGTTTAAACTATGCTAAAATATTTTCTGCATTTAAAAATTTTTATTAGTTTTTCTTCAATAAGTGCATAGTAAAATATCGGAGGATTTAGCTAAAATACAAGGCACTATTATTCTATCTGAGACTAGAATAATAAGCCAACAAAACTTGCCCCTTTTTATCGAACTGCTTTAAAATATCATGCTTGTAGACTTGACATGATAAAATAAATTAGAAGACAGTGAATGATTTGCTGAATGTAATTCAAAAATAGTTTTCAGAATTATAGAAATAAATAAATATGTGACGTCCCTAAAGATTTCAGGCAGAAAAATGCTCGTATTATTTTTTTTTTCATAATGAAATTGATATGTGTACGAAATCCAATTATTTAAAGACTTCTCCGAATGCGAACAAATGTGGAAATCATATTTTGTACGATACAAAAGATCAGTACAATTATTTTCTTTAATTATATATTATCATTGTTTCATGATGGTCAAAAAATTGAATTATTCAAGAAATTAAATGAGCACCCCCTATGGGAGAGAAGGATAATTTTAAAATTGGCCATTCTATAAAGGAGGAATGCCTTCATGGAGGACATTTTAAGGGAAGCTGCGTCACATTTATGTTACATGTTAGGAAAACCATGAAAACCTAACACACGCAGCCCGTCAATTCCTAATTACTAGGTCATGAGTAAACCTTAAAATTCAAAGCTCTCTCTCCATTGCTTATTTTTCATTTCTTCACGTGAATGACCAGAAATTCTTTCAGCTTTTCTTTTCATGGCGTTTCTTTTTATCTGTTCATTTATATGCCTTATTCGAAAGAAGGTTCTGGTTCTGGTATATGTTCTTACAACATCAAGAGCTATTTCAGGAAATTGTTCTTTTATTTTCAGTTGGAGGTTCTCTAAAATATTTCTTGAATTAGAAATAAAATTTCCGTGTAGTTTTAAAAAAATATCTTATAATTCGGTGACTGTTTCTACCCAGGTATCATGTGGAACAATTAAACCACCTCTTGATAAAGATTCAATCCATTTTTTGTCATTTTAGGATGTTGATTCCACTAGATATGAATAAGTTCCTAACTGCTTTCCTTTGTGACGATATGCCAAATATCCTGCAAAAAAAATGCAAGGCTTCTTTTTCATTTACATCAGGACTGAAATAAATGTCCTGTTGAGGCTCAATATCTGCAGTGATGCTGACTGCATCGTCTTTTTCTTCTAATTTGAAAAATAAAGTCGTAGTTAGTGTTTGGTCATTTTCCACATTTGTATTTATTGGCATAGGAAGCTTAGGCCCAAGCAATAATGTTTTAAGTCGGGATTTGAAATCAGTAGTAAGAGGATGGTTATAAAATCGTCCAAGACCTCTAATTTGGGAAAATATATTTTCTAAAGCATCTTGATTGACTCTACTTGTCATTATGTATTTAATATTATTTTCTTTCATGTCATCATAAAGTCTTTTTAAGCTTGCTATTGAAACAAGAATGCCTTTTTGGAAAGGCAGTATTGGAGTTTTAGAAATGACTCTGAGTTCCGTAATATCCGCTTGCATTTGACTCAGAATTTGGCCATTTGGCCATTTTGCATTTGGCCATTTATATTATTATTTCCAAAAGCTGAGCGCTTTGATTTATTTTCATCATTATTAACGCGAGAGTTAAAAACATCGACACATTTTCCCACGCTTCGGAAAGGTCCAGCTAGGGACCAGTGACGTCACTAATTCCAAGAACTCTGGACAGGAGTAGGTTGCCAGAAACGAATGGCCTACCTCTCTTACTTCCATTTACCTTGCTCCGAACCGCATTATGGACTGGGCGTCTTCGTTTTGGGATGGCTGTAGCTAGAGCTCCTCTACTACAGGCGGACTTATCAAGCATATTGATGCCCAGTAGGGTTGCTTCATAAACATGGGCTACCATATTTGGCGATCTAACGCGTGCTCCAAATATGGAGTTTTACACTTATTTCAGAACGTTAACAAATTTTCAATTGAGTTATATTTTTATAAATGAATAAGATTAGAGTAACATTTGTAATTTCGTAACACTTATTGACAAGAATTAAATATACGATTCTCAAATCTACAAACAGATTAACAAATAAGGAATGAAATATATGGATATATTTTTTTACTTTTTTTGCAAAAATTCAGTCTTATTAAAATTCATGAAATACTTGGATGTATATTTCTACTATTTTATATCTATTCCAGTTCCAACGTTTTATAAAAAGGAAAAGTATTATTATCTTATTATAAACTCAGAAAGACCTTGAAATATTTGAAACACCTATAATAGTGAAAAAAGTTGTTTCTGAAATACATTTATGATACATAGTAGTGTGTGAATTACTCGGGGGGGGGGGGGGGGCGCAGAAAACTTAAATAACTTATTCTGTTTAGCATTACAAATAGAAAATAGTTTTTCCAAGTATTCATATTTTTTATTATCAGAAGCATATTTTCTATTCCAAGTACTCTTTATACAACAAACAATTCCATAATTGAAGAATCCTATTTAAAGTTCAGAAACCACTGTAATGTATATTATGATTTCGTAAAGGACCTATTTTGAAAAAAAAAATGGTTTTAATGTTTTATTAAAAATTTTTATAAAGGGAAATGTAAATTGTACTTTGAAAAATCTCATCTTTACAGCAAAAGCTATTTTTTTTAAGACTAAAATTATAGTAATTAGCGTATTATGTTAATTTTATCAAATGAAAATTGCAGAACCTGTAGATCTCAAACATTTTCAAAGTGCAACTTTTAAAAAGAAAAATAATAATGCCATGTTGCCCAAAGATAAAACCACAGTAGTGTGATCCATTGTTAGTTTTCTTAATTATAACCCTATATTGCTAATTCAAAGCCTTTTTAGAAGTCAGGCACCATAAATTTTTTCATGTGGTCTTAAATGACATCTCTCCAACAAATTTTATAAAATCAGAAAAATAAATAGGACATATTTATTTTTATCGTTTTTCTATTTTATTTTGTTAATACTTTTCTATACAGTAGCAAAGCATGAAATATTCTTTGAAATAAACTTCATGACATTTAGTCAAATTATAGGTGTTCATTTTGATGTAAATATTGATTATTGTCAACTCCAGTGAACAATAGTTACCTCAATAAGTAAAACTTTCTTATTCTTCCTTGAAGAAAACATGCATGTAAAAATCAGGTGACTGCAATTGTTTCGAGAGAGTTTTAATTCCATTGAAACAATTGCAGTCACCTAATTTTTATAATACTTCTTTAAAGAAAGCATGCATATAAAGTTTTATAAATAGTCATAAGACTTTATATTCTATATTTTACTTACTTCAAATTTACAGGAGATCGATCAGCACACTGAATAAAAAAAATAAAATAAACTTTTCATGCTATACTTCAAACAGCTATTATTTCTCAAAATATTTATAATTTTAAACTAATTAATATTCAAATTGCAAACAAATTAGAATTTTACCTGAAAATATGCAATATTATTTAAATTACATGAAAAGTTTTTGAAAAATTACTTTTCTGTATGTACTTATGTATATTACTTTGTGTACCGTTAATTATTTTTTGTTACAAAGTCATTTACTTTCATCACTGAATAATACACACCCCAAGGAGACAAGTCCAATATTCAGTCAAAACTTTAAGAAATCTAAGGTACCATGAAAATACTTTCTTATATTGCAATTTTACTAAAACATTTTAATGAAATTTTTATAAAGTTCCTTCCAAAATTTAAGTAATAAAATTATGTTTTTATAAGCAACCAATTTGTTTTATGTTTTTTTTTCTTTCTCATAAAACTGTATCTTAGGTTTTATTGAACTAACTGATACATGCTTATAGCTAAATACTAATATAGTATCATGTAAATAGGTTATTTAAACAATATTTTATTATGATTGATAGATTTTACCCAAGTTAAAAAAAAAAAAAAAAGTCTTATTTATGTTTAAACCACTTTAAAAAAGCTGGTTTTTCTTTAGTAGACAAAATATAGCTTTTTCCGAATAAAAAAACTGAATTGTATAAATAAGTCATTAAAAAATTGATATTTCATGCAGTTTTTATCAAGAGCATCATGGACATACTATGACAACTGATTTATTGAAATTGGCTAAATAAATCAATATTAAGGTGAGAAAATACAAAAATGTAGCAAAAAAAAATGTGCTTACTTGATAATCAACATAACCCTGCAAGCACTCAAACTTGAAAAATTGTATTGGAAAAATAGGAAATGACAAAAACCACTTTGCAAAAACAAATTTATTTTACTTTTACTGGTTACATTAATTACAGTAAAATCCTTTTTAAGATACAAAATTATTAATAAACAAATCTGTATCTGACATATCCAATGGAGATAAACTGCACTAAAAACACATACCTTCCTTTTAATTTTAGCTGGCATTTTTGCAACCCTGTATTTTTTAAATGTACATTTCAATTAAAACATTCACATATAAACATTATTTCAAATATAACTGAAAAAGAAAAATAATTCAGAACAGATTAGTTTCAAATAACCAGTAAATTTATTGTACAGATATTAAAATGAGGAACATGAGGCTCCAAGTAGCTAATTAATTATGTTTAAAGTGTAATGTTAATGAAGTTTGTTATTTTATAGTATTAAACAAATAAACAGGGCGGGGGCACTTCAGGACCAATCAAATCATTTCTTTGCATGTCTTTATCAAACTCCGACAACTAATAAGAATTATACACTCACTAATATATGGAAATATTCTTTATATTGTTTAACATCCAATATGGTCCATCAAAAATTATTTTTAAAGAAAATCAAATTGAAATCAAACTAAAATATAAAACTTAGATGTAAACAATGGAAAATTTGCTTTCCCTCAAACAGATTAAATATTTACAGATCCAACAGTACTTTTAACTATAGCAATTTTTGTTGTGTACAAATATAAATTATTTTCTGATTATTTCATACAATTAAAAAATAGTACAGAATTTTTCTCATCATGTTAAATATTTCAAAAATATCAATATTCTAATTTCAAAATCAAAATTAGAGCTTTGAAGTTTTTAATTAATCTGCAAAGTACCTATTTTCTTTAACATAACACACAAACAGCATCTTCCCAATTCTGGATGTCCAACATAATTTGATTACTTGAGGGTTAATTGTCATAAAGATTGTTCAACAAGCTATGGGGCTTAAGGTTTATGAAAGCATCTCACCTATAAATAACGGCAATCAAATCTTAAAACTAACAGATTTATTAAGATTATATACAATCAATGGACATCACGATACAATCCTTTCGAGCTACCTTTTTCATATCAAAAGGTAAACTGCGAAATCTGTTGCCACTTTCATAAAAACCACCCCATTACGGTTACGGGTTTTCTAACATTCTCCCATCTTTGAAGTGTGGTAACTTTTCAAAGAAGTTATACATCAAGTGTTACATTTACAATCTACATTTAGTCAGTTTCAGAGATCAAGTTTATTTGCTGGTCACACTATGCATCCACTATGGGTTTTAAAGGTAACATTTTGTCCTCTTCATCAGACAAGAACTCATATTTCTCATCAGGTTTCACTATGAAAATTTCAACCTCCAAAAGCTTTGGACAAATGCTTCCAAAAGATTGTAATAAAGGTTGTACTCTATCCTTACCATGGATTTTGAAAGAATATAATCATTGTAGAGGTTGGAGTAGGTATCCCTTTGCTGTTTTTATTCGAACAAGGTGATTAAAGTTATCTTTTCCTGGAAACAACTCAATAACCTTTGCAAGAGTTAGTGGTCATAATTTTGTACTCTATTTTGACCTCCCCCCCCCCATCTTTAAAAAAAGGGGCACATTGCATACGAAAGGGGCATATTACATACAAAAGGGAACAATTATAAATTTTAGCTAACGAATGCATTGCATAATGTGGCCCACATGTAAAATGTAAAAAAGATACAGATAATTTATCTATTTCAAAACTTAAATTCAAAGCATATAAATACTTAATAAAACAAAATTGCAAATATACAGAAAATTTTATAATTACATATCTCTTACTTTAAAATATATTTTTTTAACTGCACAAATCGAAGATAATAGTTAGAATCCTCATAATTTAGGCTGCTTACTTAAGAACAGAAAAGTAGATAGAAATACTTAATTACTTATGCATCATTTTATATATACAAACATAAATTTTTATAATATGGGGGGGGGGGGGGTATTTATAAGGGGTTCATAAAAGAACAATGATGATTATTCATAAGTTATTTCCTAATCTGTGTGGCAATGGCGCTTAACAACCCTGCCTTAAATAAATATTCATGTGTCATGCAAGTGCTAATACACTTCTTATTTATAGGAAACATTAAGGAACATTAATTAAAGTGAAGGAATAAAACCCATTTTAAACAATGCCTGGGCTCAAAGCAGTCAGTCACTTGCTGGTAGGTTCATGATGAGGTCAATTGTTGACAACTGAAAAAAGTGTGATTTTTTTTTTTTCAACTTGTTTAAAGTTATGCAAAATTGTGTTTAAATATTTTATATAATAATTAAAAAATTTACAGATATATAATCATACTTATTTACAGGTTTATTATATGGTAGACATAAGTCAAACAACAAATCTATCCTTCTCTCCATACCTTGAGCTGGCGAGTACTTCAGTTAGGTGCAAGACATTACTATATGCGTTAACAAGGAAAACTGTCCTTAAAGGCCCTATCACATTCAACAACTTTTCCGGCAATTTTTCGGACAACCAACTTTTCGAACAATTTTTACATCGAGTTGGGGGAAAACTCGTGTGAAATAAGGTAAAAAAATTGGGACAACTTTATCTGACCGCTATAGAAAAAGTTGTTCATTTGGGACAATTTTTTACCAACCAGCCAATCACAGATGAGTAGCGAAGGAATCACGTGTGTAGAAAGGTTGGCGCAGATTCTACTACATTCTGGTTTGGCGTGAAATCCTCGTGCAAGTTTGAATCTGTGGAGCGCGAACAGATAGAATATAATAACAGATAGATTATATTGATATAATAACCAGGCAGCGTGAAGTATTATTTTAGTTTAGAATTTTGTTAAATATTTAATATTTCTGTCATAAAGGTGGATATCAATGGAAGTCGTCTCGAAGTCGAAGAAAAGTAGTCATGTGAGATGGAAATGGAGTTAATTGAATCAATACGTGAAAAATCATTTTTGTGGAATCTAAAAGATCCACTGTATTTAATGGTAAATTTAATGCTTCATGGTAAATGCATTTACCATGAAGCATTCAGAATTTATTTTCGTAGTTAACACTAATTAATTTTTTGTTTTTTGTTAGCAGAAGCAGAGCTAAAATAAGTATTGTGTGCTTTTCTGTTAATGGCATGACTTTTCAGCCCTTTACATCTCACAATTAAATAATGATTTATAACTGCTTCTTTTACATTACAACATGTAGGCAAAATTACATTTACACATTTTTCTTTTATACTTTGTACAAGAAGATCCGTAATAGGAAGTTCTTGTAAAAGAAACTTATCTTTGTTATCTTGAAAAACACGTTCTGCTTCCCGACAAATTCTGTATAATCCTGATTTAGGTTTTTGAAGTCCACCCATATCACAATATTCCACCAACAATGTACGGTACCTGGGCACTGATAGTTCAGTGGAATCTTCTGAAGCTTTGAGGGTCTCAAGACAAATTTTACATATATTTTTCTTATTTAAAATAGCATTTAATGTTGCACCTGCAATAAAATATATATCGTTTTCTAGAACTGCTGGTGGCAAAGTGTGACTTGAAACTTGCCGAGAAGTAGAAGGTTCGCTCATTGCTACATTGTTATATCCTTGTGAAGTAGTTGGTATATCTTTCAAAGAAAATGATAGATCTAAAGAATCAAAGAGATGATAATCGCTATCAGATGCATAATTTGAATTATTTACATCAGATATAAATTGTGACATGCAAATTAATTTTAAAGCTCGCTTTGCTTGAAGGGCTGTTGGCTTTGTAGCAGATTTTCGTCTTATCTGGGAGAAAACATTTTCTAATGCATCTTGTGTTAGTCTACCAGGAAGGAAAAAGGTGAATCCATCAGAAAATAATTCACTTGTTATATTCATTAGACTTATGGTAGACATAATCATGCCAGTTTGCAATGGTTTCCAACCATTTCCCAGTTTGATGACTTGCATAATATCAACAAATGATTGCAGAAACTCAAATTTTTTGGTTTTATTTCTTATGGTTATACCACATTTTGGATGTCTAGCTGACATAATACTAAACCATTTTGAAATCATTCGTATCCACCATGCTGATGGTAAAGCTTCTTTCGGAAGCTGGCGCAAGCTAACAGATTTCTCTATAGCAGCAGCTGTTTTGAGAGAAAACAGTTGTACTGCAGTGGCAACATTCATTTTAGAAAAATGAGTAGGAAACAGATGAATCCTGTTTAAGTGCTGCAAGGATCGCAGAGCTGTTTCCGTTTCAATTTCTGATATCCATAAATGCTTTAAATAGCCTGACGTAATAGTGCATGATGGCAAGTCATTCTCATTGCAGATGGTTTGAGGCAAAATAAAAATGTTAGATAAAAAAGCATTTCTCATATTTTTTAATAAATGTGGGACATCTGCAAAAGAATGAATTGTTATATCTGAACTCCCAATTTTGTAAGACGTGTCTCTTTCTTGTCTTGACACACAAACTCCCAACGAGCACCACATAGCTTTGTTGTTACTGCCCATGTCTGAAGTGCTTGCTCGTACTTTAAGTCCAATTTCTCGTGCTGCATCCACAGTTTGGTGCAACAGTCTTTTCATGTCAGGGCCTGATGTAGATTGATTGGTAAGTTCACAGGCCACAACTTGCTTCCACTGAAATTTAAGTCCACGAAGCATAACTACGGTCAAATGTTTGGCAATTCCTGGTTGCCCTAAAGTTGTATTTCCTATGAAGGATTTTGATGATGCATCAAAGTCCTGATAGGAAGCAATTTCCATTTCGTCTACTAAAATGCAGCAGTTTTTATCCAACATGTCCATGTTTTCAACCTTTGTTTTTAACAGGGAAAAAAGCGTATGCAAGACGCCAAAGTTAAGCTGTATGTTTTGTACACGGCGGTTGAGGGTACTATATGATGGAGCTGGGTACCCAGTCGATCTTAGGTAATTATAACCATGTTTACCTAAGGCAAACCTAAGTTTTAACCCTTTAATGACTGCATCATTTGTCCAGTTTAATCTGTCTACAGTAAGAGAAGCTATTTGCTCATCAGATAAGAAAGAAGACATTTTATTTTCCTTTTCTTGCATCTGTTGTTTTAGCACACTATTCTCCTTTTCGAGAGCTTCAATTCTCTTCAACAAATCAGCCGATGACACATTTTCCTAAAAAAAAAAAATTCTATCATTGAACAAAAGATCAAGAACCAGAAAAGTTTAATGAAAGAAAGTTAGGGAATTTATCTAAAAGTTAAATTATACGGCAAAAGCATTTATAGTACTTTTGTATTATTGTGGTCAGGGTAAGAAATTTCAGCCCAAAGTTTACTCGTAAAAATAAAAAATATTGGCTAGTACCATATAAATATAATAACATTGCATAATGCTTTCACCATTTCTTTCAAAAAAATTAATTGCAGTAAAATTTATCGGTAATCATTGTATAAAAAATGTAACATAAATATACATATAACATATGAGCAATTAGGATATTGCGCATGCACACATCCCATAGTAGTATCAGCCATGGTAGGGCCACATGAAGTGCACATGCAATGAAACCACATGACATAGCAAGTAATTTTGCAATTCTATAAAATGGAAACATATTAATTACCTTTTCATGTTCTATTTTTTCTAACGAAGAGCCTGGCTTGGGATTTCCAATTCCCTTTTTTCTTTTATCACTTAATAAAGGAGATAGGTTAGGCACATCAGTAAGAGTTGGAATTGCAGTTTGCAGATTCTTTCTCTCATCCATACACTGGTTTTCAAATTGTGATTCTTCAAAGTAAGCCTATAAGTAACAATATTAAAATTTTAAAAGTTGTAATTTAAATTAAATATATCTTTTAATGAACTTTGAAGAAACTAGACAATGTTTACTGTTCAAATTATGCAGCACTCTGACCAAGATCAGTGGTGAAGCATCAGAGGAGACAGCCTGTATCCAAATAATTTACGATCAATATATATAATTGTATCAAAATCTAAAGGTCAAAATATTGGATCAAAAACAATACTGTATTTATAACTGATAAATTAGAAATGGTAAGACTACTGTACATGATACAAGTAGTTGACCTAAGAAATTGACTTTTCAAGTTTTTTATGCTCAACTTTTAATTTACAGGCAATTTGGCAAACAAACAATTTTTTTCACTCCCGCAAATTTGGTCTAAACACAGTTTAAATACGTAACTACATGTATGCATTACCCCATGCTAATTTACTATCATGAGAAGAAATATAAAATAAAGGTTCTATTTATGAATTTAATTAGTCATACTTACAGCTGATTTTAATTTAGGTAAGCCAATGCCTTTAATACGGTGATTTGCAATTAACTTAGGAGGATTGGGAATACTGAACAATGTTGGCACTGCTGTAGCTTTCAACAATTTTTTCATGTCCACTCTCTTACATTCAAATTGACTTTCCTCAAAATGAACCTAGAAAAAAAAAGTAAGGCATGTTACACTTATAATAATTATTTTTTCTAAATGCTTAAAATAAGAATTAAGAAACAGAAATCTCAATTACTAATACAATACTGCAAATGGAAACTGTTGAAAATCTTTGATGAAAAAAAAAGCCGAGCTCAGTAGGTTATTAAGGTATTTTCCTCTTTAGATACAAAGTAGTTAAACTTTTAAATATGTGAGGCAAACATTCATACATGTTACTAAAAAAACATTGAAGTAAAACTGTTTTGAAAAAGTTATTCAAAATGTAGAGAATACATCCAATAAGCATTAGTACCAATAAGCGTAATCTAATAAGATATGAAAGTTCAATTCATTTCTAATTTCCATTTATGAGATATCGGTTACTACAGAATGTAAAAATGCTTTTATGTAGTCCCACCTAACAAATGATATGCTATTGTACAACACACATTTTTATTGTAAACAGTGTAGAAGACCCAGACCGTCCGACTCATCCTATGAGGAGTTGGATGAGTCGGAGGATGAGGACTTGAGTATCTATTTGGATGGCCGGATTGTAAACAGTGTATGTATTTTAACCTATCTCAATCATTTATTCGTGAGATATCGCTGATCAAAGGTGAAACACCATTAGTGTATATTGCCAGAACTATAAATCCAATGAAATTTGAAATCAACAAGCTTTTGATCTTTATTACTATAGATATGATTAAAAAATTTCAAACAGTTTTCTCGATTCATTCATGAAAAATCACTGACCACATAAAAAAAATCTAGCAGATAATATTGCCAAAACTATACATCCAATAAGCATTAGTACCGATAAGCGTAATCCAATAAGATATGAAAAGTTCAATTAATTTCTAATTTCCATTTATAAGCCTATCGGTTACTACAGAATGTAAAAATATTTTTCTGTAGTCCCACCCAACAAATGATATGCTACTGCACAACACACATTTTTATTGAAAACAGTGTATGTATTTTAACCTATCTCAATCATTTATTCGTGAGATATCACAGATCAAAGGTAAAACACCATTAGTGTATATTGCCAGAACTATAAATCCAATGAAATTTGAAATCAACAGGCTTTTGATCTTTATTACTATAGATATGATAAAAAAATTTCCACCAGTTTCCTCGATTCATTCATGAAAAATCGCTGACCACATAGAAGCATCCTAGCAGATAATACTGCCAAAACTATACATCCAATATGCATTAGTACCAATAAGTGTAATCCGATAAGTTATGAAAAGTTCAATTAATTTCTACTTTCCATTTATGAGATATCGGTTACCACAGAATGTAAAAATATTTTTCTGTAGTCCCACCCAACAAATGATATGCTACTGCACAACACACATTTTTATTGAAAACAGTGCAATACATTTAAAATTTCAGAATTGTAACCACATCCAGGTGAAGGATTTCCAATTTCCCCTGTTTTTGCTAAAATACTGAAGTTCTGGTGGAAATTAAAACAGAATTGATAATTTTGTGGAGGGGAGGGGGAGGAGCACTGGAGGTACACTGTCATTGTAAAAAGAGCAAAAAGAAAAGTAATTGTAGGGTTATTTTATCTGACACCTTTGACCTGAAAATTTAAAGAGAGGCAATTTTGGTATAAACTTGTGTATGTACAGATTTACAGATTATATAAATATAACATTTAAAATCTTTGTAATAATAATAAATTTTATAAATCTGTATTACAAACGATATATTTATGCCTAATACGAAAGAATTTAAGTATCTTATTGGGAAAATCCTATAAACGGAATGACAGAACGCCAATGTTTACATCAAATGATTGGCGCCAAACATCGACTTGGCGATAAAATAATCGGTGCCATTTAAAAGTAATTTCGTGTCATTTGAACATAATTTTTTATCAGTTTTTCGAAAAAATAATAGCTAATCATTAAGTAGCTTATATGATAAACGTATTTCGATTTATTTACCATTTTAGCTTATGTTTGCATAATTACTATAACATGGCAAGTTTTCCACTTGGCGACAGTTTGTTGATAGTAGGATTCACCAATTTTGTGATTCATTATGATCTAAAAATACAACAAAGTGTATAAAACTTGAAAGATATTTGTGTAAGAGGAATAAATCTTTAATATATATATATAATTTGAAGCTATTTTCTTCTAGGTTTGAAAGTGCGTATAATGCATTCAAGATGATGTTTACATTACAAACTACGTTTACTAAGATAAGACTATAACAAATAAAAATCATTAATAATCCATACTACAGTTACAGAAATTATAAAATAAGTGTTTAAAATAAATACTTTATATGAAAAAAGAAGTTTCAATTAGAATATTGCAGAACTTACCTCACATAAGTATGATCCATTACCGGGTATCCAATTATCACGCCGACTATTTATTAGCCATTGTTTTCTTCTTTCTTCGTTTCTAGGAAAGCGAAATAGTCTAAAACCGTTTCTAGAATGATTAGAGCAGTTCGGTGCAGAACAACCACCCATAATTATTTCAATAATACTTCCTAAAGTGAAAATACGAATAGAGCTAATGCTAATGAATAGCGCTATCAGCTATGGTGGGCATCAATATGCTTGATGAGTCAGCTCGTATATAGAGGAGTCTTAGCTGTAGCTGTACCGTCACCATCGCTCGAAGGTGACGAGCTGTACTGAGCTGTGGCTGAAAAAGGAGGGCAGGGCCAGGAGAAGAGCGGGCCAATGGAAAATCAGGAAGAAACTATCAAAGTTACAAGTTAGCAAGTATTGAGGTAAATACGATCCTGCAGACCATTGCGAGAATTCTCTGCTTGTAAGAACGATTCATAAATGTTTAGCATTAGGGTTTTTTCCGTCGCAAACATCCCAAAGCCATCTATCTATCTTTCAGTCTGTCAGTCACGATTCGTAATTTACTTCCCATATGATAAACATTTTTTGTACAAAAGAAAAGCTATTCTTTAATGTTAATTTTTTGTATTTTATTTTTGCCATTACTTTTTCTCTTTCAGTTTTATGTTAATATTTGTATTTTGTTAAAAGCAATTTCCTGAATGATTTGGGTGCTTAGAATCGTTTGAAGAATGTAGATTGCTAGATTATAGCAACTCAATATCAGCTGATAACTCTTTATCTATTAAAAGATACATTTGACTTACAACTATTGTATTCTTTATTACTTGAAAACTGTTAGTAGAGTATTTTTAAAGTGACTTGTAGCATTCAAATTTCTTGCATTTCCGCGGCGAAGCACCTGAATTTGGTTCTACATAGAATATAGAATCACTGCCTTGAAAATTTAATGCTGTTTTTTATTTCCCCCCCCCCCCTTACTGTTTGCAAATATTTGAACAAACTTGTTTTCTGACATGATCATAATGAGTCTTAAAGTATTTAGTTAAAAGAGATATAATAAACCAGCAATTTTTGTGCCAGAAAGAATTCTAAGAAAAACAGCTAATTTATTGAATGTATGCACATCTCAGAAACCTTTAATTCACTTCAAACAAAAGAGTACATCGATAGATTATCTTCATATACAAATGGATGTAAAACCATTCATTTGTGAGATATGCTAGAAAGGTTTCAACAAAAAAAGTCATTTAGCAGAACACATCAATAATCATATGGATCATAAACAATTTACATGTCAGATGTGCCAGAAAAGTTTTAGCACAATGCATGCTTTAACAAGACATATCCATAGACATACTAGTGAAAAACCATTCATTTGTAAGATATGTCTGAAAGGTTTCAACAGTAAATGCTATTTGGCAGAACATGTCAATACTCATATGGATCAAAAACCATTTGCATGTGAGATGTGCCAGAAAGGTTTCAGCAGAAAAAATGCTTTAACAAGACATATCCATGCACATACTAGTGAAAAAACTTTTATTTGTGAGGTATGCCAAAAAGGCTTTAAAAAAAAGAATGGTTTAAATACGCATATCCTTATACATACTGGAGAAAAACCATTTATTTGTGAGGTGTGTCAGAAAGGTTTTAATCAAAAGCAAAATTTAGCTATCCATATGTATACTCATACTAATGAAAAACCATTTATTTGTGAGGTGTGCCAGAGAAGATTTAATCAGAAGAATTCTTTAGCTGAACATGTCCGTACTCATACTGGTGAAAAACCATTCACTTGTGAGATATGTCAGAAAGGTTTTATTCGGAAGCAGCTTCTGGCCAACCATATTCAAACTCATACGGGTGAAAAACCATTCACTTGTGAGGTGTGCCAGAAAAGCTTTAAAAGAAAGGAAACTTTGAATGATCATATTGTTATTCATACTGGAGATAAACCTTTTATTTGTGAGGTATGCCAGAAGGGATTTATTCGTAAATGTCTTTTGATTGAACATGCATGCACTGTTACTAATTAAAAACATATTTGGTTGAATGGACAATTTCAATTTTTTTAAAAAGATCTTAAAACCAATTGATATTTATAGAGAATTTTTTTCTGATTTTAAATATCCAAGCGAAAATCTCTTAAAATAATTTATTTACTTAAATATCAAGAAATGAAAAAGCACAAAATCTACTCAAACACGAAATGGCTTGTGATTGGCTGTGATGTCACACGGCCTGTTCGACCTGTTATGCAACATTCTTCTATGTGCTGTTTCTACTGAGGTATTTGCAAGTAGTTGGCGTTTAATTTTGTTTACAATTTGTTTATAATTATTTTTCCTATTTGTTCTTTGTCTGCTTGAGTTTAAATTATTTGTTCCTTATTTTATTGTAAACATGGATTCTGGTTTTGTTAAAGGACAATCAGACAATTTTCCTAAAATCAATTTTACTGTGATGGCACTCTCTTTCAGAAGTAATAATTATTTTGTGACAGCTGAAACTCGAAATGTAAACTTGATACCCTTTTCTAGAAGGTTTATAATAATAATTATTATTATTAATATGTGAATGACATTTACATTTAAGGTATCTGTGGTAGAAATCGGAGCATTGCGAAAAATGCAAACACTTTGGACACCAATTTCTCCGAACATGAAAGATAAAAATGTACATATTTTTTTGTGTGTTTTGTTGGTCCAGGTTATGAATATATGAAATAATTTTAATACTTTGGAACTTTTTTAGAAAACACTTAAAGTATCTATCCGAGCAAGTGGTTTTTTAAATTTTCCTACTTTTACTCAAACTTCAAAAGATAGATATAAATAGTAAGCGACAAAAATATGTATTAGTAAATTTAGTTTCTGAACCTACTTTATGAGAAAAAAGCTAATATATTGAACATTGAACCTTACTGACTTAGTTTTCGAGTAATCGTCTTGACAAGTTGAAGAAGATTGATAATTTTTCATTTTACAAGTTTGTAATGCTGATATCTCAAAAACTAAAAGTGCTAGCTATGAAAAATAAGCAAGAATTTGTAGCTCTTTTAAAGGCTTGCAAGTGTATATAATTGGGTTTTGGATCGAGTGGGTCTAATTTCGATAGCTTAGTTTTTAACCTGGATTTTCCAATAGCTGAGAAAGTTGCAATATTTAAAATATCATGATTGCTGCAACTCTGTGTCTTTACTTACTCCTTGGTGAAATATGGATGCACGAGGACGAGATATTTTATTTTGTTTAAAAAAATTATAAGGTTAAATAAACTTGGGGATTCTAAAGATGTTTAATTATTGGTGAGGTTTGAACATAATACATGGAAATATACATAATCAAGTAAGTAATTATGTGCTGCCAGGCAAGTTTATAAATTAATTTGAATGTAAAATCTCATTAGATATATTGTTAAGTTTAATATATACACTGCAAAGTAAGTTCATATTTTGAGAAAATTGCAGTCAGAGTATCCAAATGAAATCGGGACGAAAACTAAAAGTGCTAGCTAGCTTTAAACAGTTAGCAAGTAATTTGTAGCACTTTGAAAGTCTGTAAACGAAACAGATAAGTGAAAAAAAAATGAACAAATTGAATCTTTATTTTATAAAATATTATTTACTTAAAACCATTTTGGCCCTATCAGACTGGACGACCCACCGTTGATTTTTTTTTTTTTTTTAATATAATGTGCTCCGTAATTTTTTAAGTGCAAATAGCTTTTTATAGTTAAGTTTGTTATAGAGTAAATTTAAACCGAAAGTTTAGATTGAGCGGTGTATTTTTTCTGAGAATTAAATATAATATTTATGTATATATATTTTTATGCATATATTTTTTATTATATTTATATGATTTGTGAGGATTCTAAATATAATATCGAATAATTTATTTTTAAATTAAAAGCAATTTAAAATTGTTTCTTATAATATATTTTAAAACCTATAATAAACAGTAAATCATTTATGATTCTGAATAGGTGAAGGAATTTTAAATTATTTTCCATTTAATTTCTATTCCTTTTTTTGCAATGTTTCAAATTTATGATTTATTTTTTTAGATAAAATCTATTTTATAACTTTTCAAAAACACATGTACTTACTGAAAATACTAAATTGCAACTACTCACTGCGATATATACAGATATAAAAAAATTTTATGCACGGAATTTTTTATATTCACTAAACTAACTGTGTACATCACATACTAAACTGGGTACAAAGTCAATAATCCACTTTGAATCTGGCTTTAAATTCATTCATAATAGCAAAACTAAAAATAGAGTGTCGAATGAGTAGTGGGCACCAGTAGTGGATTTTCAAAATTTATTAAATCATAAAGAAATAACTACTCATAAAATGGCTTTGAAAATTGGATTATACAGTCACTGATTTATTATCATAAGAAACGTAATGAACACTCTTTAATGACAGTGGTGAAATTTGTTTACACTCTGGCTTCCTTTCGTGAAAAATGTCACATAATTTTTCACGAAAAACATTTTTTGGTACAGATATAAATATTTTATCTGATAATATAAAAGTAGTAGTCGGGCAGATTGGAGCGATACGATACTTATAACTATTCGGAAGTTTAGGACAGAAGACGGGAACCGCGGACGAACTTTGTGGCATCACATTCCGTGCATACCAAAATATAAATTTTTCTACTTTTGTCCATTTTGAAACATTTTGAATTGAATAAAAAAGTAAAAAAAAGAGGCTGGAATTGTCCATTGTAATTTAATTATATTAATACATTTAACAGGTGTGTCAGATTTTCTTGTATTTTTATTACCAAAACAAATGCCGTATATACTCGCTTATAAGTTAACCTCCCTACTTTCTGAGAAAAATATCGGAAAAATTCCAAAACTCAAGTATAATTTGATCTCAAAAAGAGAAAACAATTTTTCAGTAAATTATTCAAATACACTTAAAAACGAAAGAGAATTTTATATGTATAATAATAAAATTTAATTTCCATGACAAAAACTTTTATCGGAACCCTTTAAAGTCCAATTCCAAGCAAATCCAATACATATAGTCCGTATCAAACTCGCCATTGGCACATCAGTTAAATATCAATCCCATCTTGCCCATGTCATAAAAATCATTTATTAAAAGTCATCATCATTTATTAAAACTCCATCATCAAGCTTCATAATTTACGCCATCAAATTCATTACTAAATCAACATTTCTTAAATGATTTCGCAACCATATTCCACAAATATTCATCCCTATCTCAAATGTCCTTTACCCACCATTCAATCAAAACAATATCTGGCTTCTGCCTGTTATTTGAGCTGATTTTTTCTTTAACCCCAAATCGACTTGAAGCAGCATAGTTGTTATTAGGTACTCTCTGCAAAAGAACCATTTTTTGATGAAAACGATCAACTGTAATCCAAAAAGCGAGACATAAACACAAATGAAAATATCAGAAGCATTGTATCATTATAATTGTCTGCTGTATCATTATGATTGTCTGCTAAAATTTTTTCTTATTGTTTTTTCCCCACTTATAGTTTAAAACAGAGTCCAAAACAGGAGGCAAAATAAACAGTATTGCATTGCAAATTACAATGGAAAATTTGTGTTTTGTGATGTAAAAATTAATTTGCATCACATTTTGCGACATAATATTAAAAATTCTGGCAAATGATTCACTTTAGTGAGAAAAAATTTGTCCGCAAACATGTGAAGCGCTCTGTACTACAAGCATCCCTTTACGTATGCATATTAAAGAAATCCTAATTACCATCCAAACTCTATAATACAGGGTTCCCACGATCCTTAAGAACTCCTTATTTTTAGTTTTCCTTTTTAAGGGCCCTTATAACTACTTAGTTTTCATCAACACTTCTTATTTTCCCCGAAATTGGGGCATGATCAGAGTTCTCCCTAGAGTGTGATTCCCGCAATTTGTTGCTAAATCCTACTCAGCAAAAAAAATATTACATGTGTTAATTTTTAAAATCCCACTTAATTTTGAAGTTAGGATAGGATAATCCCACTTTTTTCCTAGGGAGAACCCTGATGATCTAATTCTCACAGTGATTTGATCACTTTTCCATTTCCTACCTATTTTCGAGCTTTACTGCCCGATACCCCAGGGTTACCAGGTGTTTTCCAAAACTCGCACCCAAAAATTGGCGAAAATTAACTCAATGTTTAGTGTTGTGAGATTTCACGAAATATTGCCCAAAACTACTAAAATTCATAAATTTACCGAAATTCCAAGATAAAATCTAGTGGCCTTCTCAAAAGTTCAATCAAAGTTCATCTCTCAAGTTCATCAAAATTTGCCCCCAAAATAAATCATCAAACTTTTCTGAAAATAGCCCAAAAATCTGCAACCAAAAAAATTTCCGTCATGCTGTACCACAACTCTTTGAAAAAACTAGCCCAATTGAACAGGAAAACTACGGAACTAGCAACACTGTGATCTCCTGAATGAGCACCAATCCAATTTGAAAAAAAATGATAGGAAATGACAAATTTCAAAATTTTCATGGGTTTTTTGCAGTTTTTTGTTCCAAAATGAAATTCCAAAAATTTAACACTAATCTGAAAGTTTTATCAGTCATCTGAATTGGCAACACTGTTTACTCTCGAAGGCGTACTCGATGGGTTTATAATTTGCTCTGTGCACACTTGTTTAACCAACACTATTTATTTACACGCTTTTTTCGTGAATTAAATGGATTGTTTTAAAAATTAGTATGCTTGGAAAATGCATTTTTAACAACTTATGGATTACTAATGATAAGTACAAAAAATGGTTAGCTCTGGACCTCTGATTTCATTGAGATCTGATGATAATTTGATCGCCGTTTTACAAATCGGTTGATAAAATAAGTTTGTCAAAACTTTTGCATGTTTCAATGGATGGTCCAAATGTCAACTGGAAATTCTATGACTATCTGCAAGCTGATATGAGAAAATAATTTAATCGGGAAATCTTTTCAATAGGCAATTGTGGTCTTCGTATCGTATATAATGCTTTTAAGCATGGAGAAAATAGTACTGATTGAAATATCAGTGGCATTTTAATTTCTTTATATTGGTTATTCAAAGATTCTCCTGCAAGAAGGGAGGATTTCAATAATTTGTCTGACACCAAGAAGCTTCCCATGAAATTTTGTGGTCAGAGACAGTGGCGGATTTTGGCCTCTTGTTTGGGGGGGGGGGGGGGCGATCTGTAGATCGAAATGTTCTCGGAGGTTTGTTCACTTAGGATTTTCTTAACGGCTTCCTATATACGGATATTTGACATTTTTGAAATAACTAGAACAAATTCGGAAGTTTATAGTAAGTTCTTTGCAGCTTATAAAATACGGCCTATCATTTTTTTAAGACCAAAGCAAAACAATGAAGATTGGAAGAAAAAAAATTACGTGACTATATAAGGAAACAACGAAGTTCAATGCTCTACAACTTTTGATGCACGGAGACCCTAAAAAACCATTTTTGAGCGAAATTGAAGAACTTTAAAAACTTAACAAAATAAAAAGATGTTTGAAAAATTTTGCACTTTTCATTATTTAATAATTCACAACCAAAAAATGGGAAAAGAGCTGTAGGCTGAAAGAAAAAACTCGTAAAAACTAATTTAGAATAATAAATTTGATTATATAAACATGAGGAGCTATATCTTAATGATTTTCCATGATCAAATTTATTATTCCAAATTAGTTTTTACGATTTTTTTCTTTCAACCTCTAGCTTTTTTCCCATTTTTTGATCGTGAATTATTAAATAATAAAAAGTGCAAAATTTTTCAAATATTTTTTGTTTTGTTAAGCGTTTAAAGTTCTTTAATTTTGCTCAAAAAAGGTTTTTCAGGGGTATCTGTGTATTAAAATTGAACTGTGTATTGAACTTCGTATCCTATTGAAATAACATGGAAGTGATTCCATAATTTTTGCCAGGGGTAGTACCTATAACACTATTCAAATGTAATTGCCAATTCAGCTTATTGTCGATCATTATCCCTAACAGCCTTACGGAGTCCATCGCAAAAACCCTGGCGCCGTTAATCTCCCAGGAAGGATCATCATTATAATATCAACTCAAGTCTTCTTGCTTTTTCTTTAGCAAATCGATCTAAAACTGTTACTGGTGAAATTGCGATATCATAATGCACATGCAACAAAGTCAATCCCACTAGCAGATCTTCTCTAATTGTGTTTCGAAGCCATGTCTTCAATCGTTTTAGTGCTGAGAAGCTACCCTCGGCGGTTGCTACAGTAATTGGTAATGTTACAAGAACTTTCAGTAACACGTAGATCACATGGTACACTGCAGAATCACAGTTTTGTAGTGCTTCAAAAGCAGACTTGTGTACTCTGCCGGTATCTGTATTTTCTCGCATCCATTTGGTTCTCCAGTTAATCACCTCAACTTGAAGTGTACTGCTCATTTCTTCCACTCCCAGTTCGGCTATTCTGTGATACTTCTTGCTTAGCTCTGTCCAAGATGGGAGGAGTGACTTTTCGTTCGTGTCGATTTTCGCTAAAAGAGTCGATGGTACTAAATCTTGTAAATATAAGACATCCAGATTTTCCTGTGCGAATCGGTCTTTTAAGTCTTCTTGGACGGAGTTTAACAAAGGCACGTAAACATTTATTCTGTAATAATCTTCAGGAATTATGTTAGGAGCAGGTGATCTATGAACTTGGCGTCTAGCAGTACGTGGTATTTTTATTTCAATTCCAAGATCATTACACATTCCCTCAACCTCTGCATATATTCCCGAAATCGGATTTCACATTTTTTTTAATTTCACTTATTATCGTAATTGCATCAAAGACAGCATCTCGAGCTTTCTTTTTACTTTTATTATGGGAGCGAGATTTCGTGGATAAACTAAGGGAGGGAGAGCAAGACCAAAGTATCTCCCTAATGATATAATGATATATATATATTTTTTAATTTTATAATTTATTTGATAAAACGTCGACATTAGTCAGACGTTTGGGGGGGGGGGCGATCGCCTCGATCGCCCCTCCTTAAATCCGCCACTGGTCAGAGATGGTTAGAGAATGTCCCGGTTGTAGAGCGTGCAATTGAAATTTGGACTGATGTTGTCGGATAAAAATGTAGAAATGGGTAAATTGAGTAAAGTAAATTGCAAGTCTTTTCTAACAGTAATAAAAGCTATAAAAGATAAGTTAATTCTTGTGAAGTTTAACTTTTTCTTAGCTGTGGCAAAATTATTGCAACCATTCCTTGAATTCTATCAAAATGATAAACCAAGACAAGATGGATGCCATATATCATTAAGTTGGTCAGGTGATATTTTCATATCATGGTCACATGATCGCTTCATATAAGAGGTGTTATTATTATTTTAATTTTTATTTAAAAAAGTACTGAATATATTTCCCTGAAATTTTTTTTATATATTTTATGGAACAATTTGAATATTACCTAAAATTTTTAAAGCAATTTGTGAATTTGAAATCCGCTTAAAAATTATCTGAAAAATTAGGTCCCATAGGGCTCAATGTATTTCATTTTTTCAACCCGGGTTCAATCCAAAACTAATTGGGTGATATTATTCATTTATATTCCCATAGGTCCTACAGACCGTCTGAACGAAATACTAAAATTTCATTTTGATTAAGTCATTTTTACGGCAGTTATCGTGCTAACGGATAGACAGACAGAATGAACAAAGTCATAAACACTTTAATAAAATCCTTGCAATATGGCAATTTAGGTACATAAAATAAATATAGCATGATAAATAAACAAATTTTGACAACACAGATATGACTCAAAAGTGCAATGGCAAAATACATATTTAGGTGCTAAGATATCAAATTCAACTTATCCAATTCCTTAAAAAAGTAATAATTCAAAAGAACAGGATCCAGTGGATCCATTATCCAGCAGGATATGTGCTTTTACACTATCAACGACGGAAATTTTTTTTAAGGAAATATACATATCAATATACCCTACTAAATTTAGGGGCTAAACGATTGTCCATTTTTTTGTGGTCTGTAAACAAGGTTGTCGAATAGAAGAATCGCCAAGCCTGACGTCACATGAAAATCATCTATGAGTTTTTTTAGAGGTTTTGAAGTGAAACTTCTATGGACGCGATTCGAAACGGAATCGTTACGAGGTTAACAGGCTTTAGTATTTCTGTAGTATATAGATATATATATATATATACAAACTATACTTAATATATAATTGCATTTATTTTAACAGTTCAAGATAAGCATTGTTGTATCACGTTGAATATTTCAAAAGAAAATAATTTAATACAAAATTCATAATAGTTTTTCTCTACCAGAAAATAAAAATATCTCCACTATGATATAAAAATTTGAAATGGTTACATGCCATCGAGCCCAAAGTGATAATCAGCGTTATATTGGAAATTAACGGACCCCGCGTTTTCAAATGGCCTGTATTCCTTGCCTGACTTTCCAATTATATAAAGACTCTAGATGTAAGTAGTCGCCTCAAGTAGACTCATTCGATCAGCGATTACTGTGATGTAGTAAGCAGTACTTAGGTATAATGGGGTTTAATGGGAAGACCACTGTTTCTTATATATATTATATATATATATATATATATATATATCATATATATATATATATATTTCAATTTTTATTTATATATATATATATATATAAACTTTTGTGGATATGCACCTGTCCGAGCCTGAGGCTACAGTAGCTGGTAAGCGTTGGAATATTTCCAACAAAATAACAAGAATATTACACAGGGCTAGCAGGATGAGTGGAATGTCTGAACCATTCATTGATTCAGCAACGGACTACATCAGCCAAAATTTTTAATAAATGTCGCAGAATGCATTATTTGAATGAACTCCAAATATCGAAAAAGAAGCAAACGAAAAGTTTTATAGTTTTGGGTATGCGAAAACATATTTTAAATCATAAAGATCCTGTCAGTTGGATTGATCAGCAGCAAGGTCAGGTTAGGATAATATATAGGGATTTATTTAAGTGGAATATATACACAGAATGCATTCATTACGTGAAATTCAGACGCAAAGTGCTGGTATCATTATAAGAGTTACAATCAGGCGAACTTGCAAAATCAACATTAATAATCATAAATAAATTTCTATGAAATTTCAGTTTTCATCCCTATAAGTTTTTCGTAGACATATCGCTTTACTCAGATACAACCCTTGATTTATGGCACCGCCAATGATCAGAAAAAACAAAATGGTAATTAAAAGGGTATTAATTTCAATATTTGATGGAGATATCCTTGGATTGTTATGTTCAATATCCAGTAAAGTTATTTCGAGTACCGACGATTGAAACAGGCTTCATGATGACTAAAACTGAAAACTCCCACATTCGGTTTTTGAAACATGTTTCCGAGTATCTATCTTGTCCAATGATCAGTTTATAAATAAATGTACCCAGACAGTGGTAGACAGTGGCATGAATATCCATCAAAATTAGGTCATGTAATACCAATATCAGAAATACAAAATTCTAAAAATTTTGAATTTGATTTAAGCTGCTTCAACTGGTAAATTAATACATTTTCAGTTCTATTACTAAACTGCTGTCTTAAATTATATTTACATGCACAAAAACACTGATATCATAACAACAGTTCATTTACAATTATTGCGTATTTTTTGGGTGACACATAGCATTGGAATGCGTAAATATAGTCTAAAAGTTCGAATGTGAAAACATACGATACAAAAATAATTTTAAAACGAGTACGATTGAAATAATGTATGATCAGCCGATTTTAGAACACATTGAATGTCTTGGAATGACTTACTAACTTTTGCTGCTAATAGTCAAGTCAATGTGTTATCAGCTAATTTGTGTATATATTATTTCAGAAATCGATTAGATGCTTTCCATAAATAGGTTAATTAGAGTTTGAGATAGTAAGTGCAACTCTTAGAATATGTTCATCAAGGAATTCTGACCTTTAGGCATAGGATTTCGACGTACAACAGCTTCTCTGAGCGGGTCCCAGATGTTCTCAGTCCTATCCAAATCAGAATATTTGACTGGGAAGTTCATTCGCTAAAGGCTGTTATTTTATATGAAATTCATTTACAAGTTTTGCTCGATGTGATAGCGATAAAAAAATCTGATCCTCATTCACCTCAAAAAGCCAAAGTTGGGTTTTAGAAATCCATCTCGATATCTCTAGCCAGACACAAATCACCCGTCGAATACATTCAGGAGACTATGTCCATTGATCATCATCCCTCCCTATTCCATCAATTCTGAACCGCCAGAAAAGTTATATTCCTTACTACAGGTGACGAAGGTATCGAGTTTCTGACACCCTCCAGATATATATGCTTTTAGAATCAGATATTGAACTGGACCTCGACTCGTTACTGAAGAGAACAAAACACCTTTGTTGTTTATTTCAGATCTCATATCTCTGCACCAAATCAAGCGGGTCTTCTGATGTTGTGAAATCATTGAAACACATGTTATTCTGGTATACTGTTTGTCTCTATACTAATGCCTTTGTGGCTCTATAGTCATTTAACCAACTCTCGACTCCTTATTGCGACAAGCAGTTACAGAAGGCTACCGAAATTCAGATGCTTTGCTTCTACAAACATGCCGATGCTTCATGGCAGCAGTTCTGTGGTTTCACATTTTTACCAGATTGCCTAGATTGTGTACCATGGAACAATTAGCAATCTTTCCACTTTTATGAAAGTCTATAATGCCATATTTAAATGTCTAACTCTAGACGGCCGACAGTTTGCCATCACAAAAATTGTTCCAAATGATACTTTTGAGCAGTAAAATAATATTTTGCGTCAATACCAACCTAAATCATGTTCTGAATGACAGAAGTTTGGAGGGAAATATATTTCGTTAACAACTCTTGCACCGCCTTTGAATAACGTATCGCCATTACTAGGATATCAGAAACAGATTGAACAAATTGATTGGATAAATATAATTGTAGCTTTTGCTAATTTTCCCCAAAATAAATCAAATTGATTGTATATTTATTGAAATATCATTATTTTTATGTAAATATCATTTAGCACACTTTAAAACAATTGATAGATATTATTTATGTTTGCCATATAGTGAGCCAGGATAGTATTCAAGTTTACAATTTTTGCCAGGTATATATTATTCAAATCAAATTCATTCGAATATTATATGTCGGAAATGGACATCCTTAGTAAAACCTTGACACCAAGAGAATATGATGCTGAATATGTATCAGACTTCATCTACTATATATATTTAAAGCTGACTCCGAAAATTAACGTTTCTTGAAAAATGTAAGTTTCTGAATCGTAAGTGAAAATACTTAGTAAGATCTTAATTTTCGGAAATTTGTTATAAATCCTTATCAACAAATTTGTAAGCATTATTTATTTCTAATACTGAGGAATACATATTTCAAGAACATTTGTTGAAACGGAAATGGAAGAAAGACTAGAAGTGAAAATTGTCTGAGAATCATTCTACATCCTTCAGAACGTAATACTGAATCCATATCAGTTGTCAACTCAACGCTATCGTTATCAAATCTTGAGATATTGATGCATCAATTAAAATAAAAATTGAGCCGGAAAGGGAAAAGGAACTGTGAGTGGAAATTACGAAAACATCTTAGAACCCTCTCCGGAATTATATTCCGTATCCATGTCACCCTCTATATCCTCAGCAGCTTCTGATAAATCAATGCATAAAGGCTGTTTCCAGAAAACCACAGTTTGGCAATATTTTTCAGAATATATGTGTTTCAGTGTGATGTGAAGTACTCCATATGAGGCTATAATCAAGGGATAGATTACCAAATCTATGAAACGAAATTGAATATATGTCTGTTTTTCTGTCTATCTGTATGTGTATGTTTATCTCACTGCATCCAATTTCATGTCAATTATTGTTTAGATTTGAAATCGTCAGATTAAAATTCCAGTCCATGATCCGCACTTCTAGGTACAAGGCTGTTTATATATTAAAAAAAATACGCAATGAAATCTTCCAAAACATAGCATTATGCAGAGGATATTTTACCGAAAATTTACTTGAAGAAATGACATAATGCTGCTAAACAACGAGATTAAATCCAATGAAATCATATAGCAGAGAATTTTTAATAAATCTTTACCGATTTAATTAATTAAGGAATGCATATAAAAATACTTTTTTTTAAATTACATTTTGGACTGAATTGCATCAATTAAATCTACTGTGCAGAAAGGTAATGGAAATGATTAATAATTTCTATTTCATAATTCATCTGCTTCATTTTGGTAAATATTTCTCAAAGTCATATATTGTGTTTAGTCATTTGTTGTCACAGAATAAAGATGGCATATGGCTTCTAATGGCATTTTAGCGCTTTCATTTTAGCATATGTTGATCTAATTTCACAGCGATATCAATTTGGCACACATTGACCCAATTTAATATATTTGTAAATTGATATACAAATAAGACATGGATGTCGTATTCCTTAGATCTACCCCCGAAGATACATCGGAATAGCAAGAGGAGTGATTCTTATAAATCTTTTCACGAAAATGAAATTAAAAATTGTTGTATAATGTTTTGAATAGCAATGTCATTTAGAATATTATAGGAATTTGCAGATAACTGAAAATATTATATTATATTTTCTGTACTAAGAACGGGTATAATATATAAACGGTTCACTAAATATATTAATATTTAAAAAAATATTGATAATTTAAACTTTTTCTTTGTTTAAAGGATGACAATTTATATTCAGAATTTTCATACAAAATTACTGATGACCATCTATGTGCAGAACAATTATGTGGGTTTTTCGAATGAACACACGATGCAGTATTAAATTGAAACTGTAATAATCCAATTTCTTTTCATTTTTCCTGGAATTTTTATTAGACTTATAAATTGCACCATCTAACTACTTCTATTTTATATGCGGCATATTAAATAACCTAGTGCACCATCTAACTACTTCTATTTTATATGCGGCATATTGGATAACCTAATCGACCCGCTGAAAAATTTAAAGAATTATGTACAGTGATTGTCATGTGAGACATACCTTGAACGATTTCTTTAAATGTGAAATAATATTTATAATTGCTTACCTTGAAGCAAGTTTCTGTTCGAGTTTTGTTATGTTTATTTATATATATATATATATATATGTTATTTTATTCTGTTTGTTTATGCTGAAGACTTAACATGATGAAAATTGCCATCAATTACCTCAGTAGACTTTTCGACTCTGATTGACAATATCTGAACATATGTCTCCATGTATGTTTAGATAACATCAGTATTTTAGAACATAATAGTAGTTTCGAAGTGCATAAAGAAATAAATATATATATTTTCTTTGCTGAACCGTTTATGATTGGATGTTGTCAGGATTCGCTGATGCGAGAATATTTAAAGTAAAGTGGAATTTTTCCAGTTTATAACATTAAGAAAAATAGGGCTATTCTATTACGGATTCATTTATAAAACCTTTACAAAGATTGATTTTTGAATTTTTTTGTTAGTATAAGGATTCAAACTGTGTGACTAATTATTTACATCAAATCATTAATTAGCCAATAGGAGTGAAAAAATTAAACTTCGCTTTAACATTCATAAAACTATATTTTTTATAATTAAAGTAATGTCGCCGGGGTGCATCGTCGCCTAACTTCAAGTACATAGTTATAGAATTTCTCGATTGTGCGCCTGTTACATTATGTGCATACTTCTACAAATATACATCACATGAAGTTATTATATAATATGCGATAATATATTATAAGATTATGCCGCAAAACTTATATCGAAACGTAAGAGCATGTATGTGTCACGAATAATACAATGCATATGCATTTTATTAACGTGGGAATATCGAATAAATCACCAAAGAGGTATTTAATATTTTAGCAATGAGTTTTATTAATACATGAGGAGCAAGCACATAGTAAATATACAAACTGGAAGGATTAAAATTTTTGAGCTACTAATAAGAGTCGAGAGCGGTCGAGACATTTCTCGAAATGCGATTTTTCAAAGGGATAGTGGTAGAGAATCTTCTAATGTAATGATGACACCTAATGAACAAAAGTGCCGTAATATTTCACACAACGAAACAATATGATACGACATAAACTGTCCGTAAGAGCAGACTGTCATGTTTATCTCCTGGAACCGGAAATATTAAGCCGGGATGTCACATCACTGAGTCGCCATGTTTTATCACAGTGAGAAAAGCATTGGTAACTCTGGAAGGAAGGAGATGGAGGGTACTGACTAAATCTCTCCTGCATCCCAGCAAAGGATATTCGCCTCTTCCCCCACCCACCTTATCTTCAAACCTCTACAATAATTTACCTGTTATATCTCCACTTCTACATTCCTGTTAAACTCTACTACTGGTTTCAGTTTCGTAGATTCTCGCATATATGGAACAAATCCTTTGAGAAATTAAAATATATGTACATACATATATTTCTCAGACCACTGTTTACAGCATTCTTTGTTTACTATTCCTAACTTGTTTTATCAGCATTATTGACCCCTATTGAAGGACTAGGTTCAGTGGAAGACTATGACCCACATATATGTTAGACTAGGGACACAGAGTTCTGCTCCAGACGCCCTGCTATATATAAATTAGTGGCTGGCTAAGAAATGGAGGTCCGCTTAGCTTCCTGACATTGATGTCACAGCAGCCCTCTCGGCACACAGTGCTATTCAATGGGAATTTACTATTTTATTTTTCATTCTTTTTTGCATATCTTGCATTGTTTTATCATTATTCTTTTGTTTTCTTTATAACTATTTGCATATCTTGCATTGTTTTATCTTTATTAGAATTGTAAATGAACGATGTAAGTTTTGGGAAGAAATGTTTATTATTTAATTATATTTTCTTCAAACAGAAATCTGCATATTTAATCTATCATCGCATCAAACTTGTACATGAATTGTATTGGCATTTAGAGGGACAAAACCCGGCACATATTGTTGTAATTGAATGGAAAATATACTATTTTGTTTCCTGTTTTCTTTTTCATATTTAGCACTTTTTATCCCAATCTTTTTGATTTCTTATAATTTAAAGAGCTGTAAATAAACATTTTAAGGAGAAATGTTTCTTCATTAATTAAACTCTTTGTAAAAACTGCACTAGGAAGGAATCATCTGAATTGAATGAAATTTATTTCCCAAATGACCTGTATTGATACAAATAAACGATTAAATTTAGAATTAAAAAACAATATTACATGTCGAAAATCACAATGTGGTGAAACCGCCACATTCTGCAATAAGTGCATCTATAAAACGTGGCATTGAATGAAACAGATTTTGAATTTAACAGACAGATAAACAAACAAAACTAACATCTTTTATTATGTAATGTAAGTTATATTTTTTTAATATATGCATGTTATTAGGCATGAATATATATATATTCAAAGTACTAATAAGGGGAATCTAATCTTGGCAGGTGTCTAAAATATTAAAAAATAACAGATTTTATCCCTTGAAAAACAGACCATTATCGATAAAAATTACAATTTCCTGAGCCAATATATATCACTAATCTCTCTAGCTATACACATACACACACATATATAATGCAGGGCTTGATTTAGAGACCAAAAATTGTATAGTAACAATTGCTACATAAATTCTATCTTGCTATTGTATTCAGTATTTTTGATTAGCAATTGAAAATTGCATTTAATTTTTTTGAAAACTAAGCAAACAGAAAAATTCCACAAAAAGAGTTTCAGAGTGGAAGGGTTCAGAGTGGTATTCTATGTGTTTTATAGTGAGCCTAAATCATTCTAAGTGTTTAAAAAAATAATAATGTTTTAATAACGATATTCTGAAACCCTTTATTTCATTTATATCATATTTCAAAGATAATTTCTTTGAAAAGTAAACACTATGAAATTTTAAAATACAAATAGTTACTAAATTTATAATGTCCAATCTCCTCTGGAGTTACAACATCTTTTATACATGATAATTCGGAAAACTGATGAAATTCTCTCTTCAATAGATTATAATGAAGAAGATCAAGTTTGTCGATAAATGACACAAAAAATGTTGATAATAATGACACAAATTTAGAAAATGACCAAAATATCATAATCACAATGATTGAAAAATTAAAATGAGAATATAAATTAATAAGAAATCACAACAAATATTGAGAAAGTAAACAATAGAAATATTAATATGAGAAATATGAGAAAACTTAAAAGGAAAGTGGAGGGCCAAGCAATATAAAAAATAATGGTTAATTTTGCTAAAAAATAAAACATGAAATGATGAAAAAAAAAAAACCCACCAATTCTTCCAGGCATGTACCTACATAGTTGAATTTTTGAAGGACAGTGCCCTTTTTTAAATTTTTATTTAGTTTATAAGTTATTCTACTTTTTATGTACTTCTGATGTGAAAAGTGTTCTTCCGTATTGGAGAGTCTCTCAAGTTTTTTTATCTCGAACCGCAAAACATACAAAAATATGATATTTGGTACATTCCTAGAGAAATATAGAGAATCATAGTGAAATAAAACATTTTTTGATTTAAACATTAGTTTGGCTTTGAGAGAGTGGGAGGTGAAGCTTCCTGACTCGTAAAGCAAGTTATGGGGGTTGGCGAAGCATAGTGAGCAGGAGGTGGAGCCCCTAGTTATTTAAAAAAAAGGTAACATGTTTTGTATTTTGTTCGCATCTTCTGAATTGCCTATTACATTTTAGAATCCCTCGTAGAAGTCAGATCAAAGGGGGATTCTCCCTCCCCCCTTGAATACAGAACCCTGGTGACAACTCTGCTGTTAGTATGGGAATCATAGGCGCCAACTTTATTTGGAGTTCCAGAAATTTTAAATCGAATGACCCATGTATTTGCCAAAAAAATGAAGTCTAATTTAAAATTTATTAAGTCAGATTATCTGGCACAATAAGACGTCTGAAATGCTAAAGTGAAACAGTTTATAATTTGTACAGACATTTTTCTCCCTCTAATTAATTATTTATTTTATTTTTGTAGGCATAATATTATTACATACAATATACAGATATTGTATGAATTTCCAACTAAATTATATAAAACTAACAAAAAATTGCAACATTTATATTTAGGTATTTTTTACCAATATTAAAATGTCAACAAATTTCTCTTTAAATCATTTTTGGACTAAAATCTTGTATTCAGAATACAATAACAGTACAGTCTGAGAGGTAAATTTCTATACACACTTTATATATGGTAAACAGGAAATGAATAATAAAAAACTCTCTTGAAGAATTGTTAAAAACAAAATTTATGCATACATTTTCCACACTAAATATGCACAAAGATATTATGGGTTCCAGTAACCCACAACAAAATTATTGGGGGTTTAAAAGTTGGCATTGCTGGTGGGAATTTTGAAAACAAACTTGCGATAAAAGACATTGTTACAAAGGATGTATTGCAAATGCTGTGAATCACAAATTTTCTGTCACTTTTTATACAAATTTGAATTACATTTCGATGTGATACCACTTAAATCAAAACCTGCCCTCATGACGCCATTCAGAATATATATCAACATCTGTCATTAATGGTTAGTATAGTTTTCAATTATGGTGTCGCATGCGCAGTATGTACTTAAAAATTTCAAATTCGTCTTTATAAAATAAACAAAAGGCGAAATGCACCCCTTGAATTACGTAAAAAAAAAAATTAATGGAACCGAAATACTACCACAATTGTGAGTTTTCTGCACTTCCACTGCATATTGCATAATCAAATTGCAGAGATTACAATAAAGATTTTTTTTTAACTTTAATTCCAGCCAGATGAACGGCTCATACGCACACAGCATCGCTATTAAAGGGTTCCCGATAACGTGTGTAGTCGTTAATATTAATTCAACATTAAATCAGTTCAAGATTCAACTTACTATGTTCGAATCCGGTGTTAAAGCTCCCCCCCCCCCCCCCCAAGAGATAAAAAAAATCAAGTAATGCTGTAAATTCAATCATATCTGCATCATATTTGATGTTTTTTAGTAAATATAAAATGCAATATTAAATGAAATATTGTGATGATTGAAAAAATTAGGGAATAAAAAACAACAAAAGTGAGAAAATAAATTGATTAAAAATTAATAAGAATTATTGGTAATAAATTTTAAATTATAGAAAAATTAGTGGATGGCCACTTTATCTAAAAAAAGCAATTAATTATTTAAAATTGTGAAGTAAAGCATAAAAAGATGAATGAGAGAAAACTCAAAGAAAAATGTAAGGAGTAGGGCAGGGGTGTTCAACCTTTTGTATGTCGTGGGCCAATTTTGAAATATAAATATGTGGCGGATCAAACAGTATTTCTGGGGTAGGTAATCTGAGTCAGTGTTCCAAATGGCAATCGGTAATTTCCCCTCTTATCTGTGATTTAGTATGCTTCATTCGTGAGAATAACTGTTCACACAAACAAGTGCTCCCAAACAAGGAGCAGATTCTTGCAACATTAATTCTACAATTCTTAAACTTTTCTTTCGCTACATACTTCCCATAAAATTCCAGAAGGGGTACTTCGTCAAATTTGCTCCTCAGAGCTGAGTCACATTGACGGTCAATAATTTCCATTTGGAGGTCTTCTAAAATCTCTGCAACATTTACAGTGAAAGGGTTAGTCACCACATTGAAGGATCCCTCTTGAGAATAGTAATCACGGAATCTCTCTTGAAACTCATTCAGTAACTGAGAAATTGCAGCTACATATTGAGGAGTGTATTCTGCAGAGTGTGATTTTAACATTTTGAAATGAGTCAAGTTCCAGATTATTAATTGCTGCTTGAAGAATTTTAAATCAAAAACTTTGATGTGATTGAACAAAACATGAACCAGTTGATCTTTTGACTGGAGTTTCAAATTTAAATCATTCAAATGTGAAGAAATGTCCATCAAGAAGGAAAAATCAACCATCCACTTAGGGTAGTTGAACTGTAGAATTAAGTTGCCCTTTGCTACCATGAACTCCTGTATGGTTTCCTTCAATTTGAAAACCCTAGTGAGAACTTTTCTACGGTTTAACAAACGCACGTCATAGAAATAGATAACATCGCCATAATTAGAATCTCACTCAGTCTTAAAGTTTTGAAACTGTCGATGGTTCAAACCTCTTGCTCTGATGAAATTTACAATATCTGCAATAATCTTCAATACATTATCAAAACCAAGAGATTTAGCACACAAATTCTCCTGGTGAATAATGCAGTGGTAGCTGATTAAATTATTAGTATCCACTTCTGGCTTTTCTTTTAGAAGAGCTACAACCCCAGCTTTCCTGCCAACCATAGCAGGCGATCCATCTGTTGCCAACCCTGAAATGCTTTTTAAACTCAGGTGATATATTTCAAGGGTGTATTTTGTGGGCCCCAGAATGTCTGTTCCTTTTAAGGGACATAAAGGCAACAACTCTTCAATCACTTGAAATCGTTCGTCAATTCCACGAATAAAACCGACCACCACTGTCATACATTCTGGATCGAATGAACGCAACCCACTGCCTATCTCCCTCTCCTCACTCGATTTTCCCTTCTGTGGGAATTTCCATTTTATATACTTGTTAAAATTTAAATTAAATGTGCTTTTTAAAAATTTATTAATTAATTCTATGAAGAAAGTAAAATCTGTTAAAACGAAAAACTTTCAGTGATCGTTTTCAATCATTAAATATAATGAATGTCATCAAACAGGTAATCATTGGGTAAAACGAGTTTTTCATTTGTACACAGGATGTTTATTCGGGGTGTTCAACTTCACTTTGAGGTTGAACTCTTCACTACTCGAAGCCTATATCTACCAATGATACATTTTTTTTTGTATACTTTGGTGGGCCACACAAAAGAGCCCGACGGGCCAGAAGTGTCCTGCGAGCCATAGGTTGAGCACCCTTGGAGTAGGGGGACAAGCAATAATGGAAACAATCAGTAATTTTGATAAAAATAAAAACTGAAAGATATAAATTATTTACAAAAAATAATTTTTTTCTATAATTTAATAATTGTTATAGAAGAAATGAATTTAAAATTGCTCCAATAAGTATTTAAATAATACATGATAAATGAAAATTTTTAGGATATCTTGGAAATCATAAAACACCTGAGATGCCCTAAAAAACATTGGTAAGATTTTAAACAAAATAAGAAAGTATCTAGCAGCCATAAATGTTTAAAATATTCAGAAAATGAACTAAAAGTAGATAAATAAAAAATCGGTAAATTTGGAAAAATTTTAAGAAATGGAAAAAATGAAATGATTTAAAGATAAACCTAAAATTAAAAAAAAGTTAACAAATAAGTTGTAAAAAACTTAATTATCAAAAATAAGAAGGTAATTATAAATGCATATTAACCCTTTCGCGACGAACGGCACGCCCAGGTTGTTAAGTAACACACATTGATTTCGTTATTCAAGTTTTATATATTCAAATTTGCATTTCTTGTGAATTTGTTTATTTTAGTTTTGTAATAATGCTATGGCAAGACTCTTGGGTTTCTGTAGACGTTGTCAGAGGATCGAGCGGTTTTGTTTACGGGTTGACGTTGGCTGTACGAATGTTAAGTTTTGAAATAAAGTTTCTGGTTCCTGAAAAGCAGTTGTAATTATTTTCGTACATATTGAAACGTGTGAAGTTGGGTAAATTTCTACAGCGTTTCTGACATTTGGTGACCCGGACGTGACCGTGAAGATAGAAAGGTTAGTTTCGTTTGGAATTTTGTTTTAACTAAGCCTGTCGCTGTCACATTTTCATAATGGAACTGCTCATAAGAAAGCGAAAGCCGATTCGAGCGTCTTTTACAAAGTCGTATAACATTTTGACAACGGCTTTAATTGATGAGGAACCAGACGATAAAATTATTCAAACACATTTGGCAAATATGGACAGATTAATGATGAATTTAGCAGAGATCGACGACAAAATCTGTAACGCTTTGCTTGCCGATGATTCAAAAGTGGAAGAATATGAAACTGAATATGGGGTAATAGAAGAATATCGCGGAAAAATGGTTACTGCTAGGGTTGGCGTCGAAATGCATTTAAATAAAACCGCAACCAAACCGAGTGCGAGTTTTTCCCATGTTCAAGAAAAAACGAAACTGAAGCTTCCTAAAATTGAATTTTTGATATTTGGGGGTAAAATAAAAGATTGGCTAGCATTTTGGAGTCAATTCAAGAGAATCCATGAAGATAAATTGATGGAAGAAGAAGATAAATTTCAATATTTAATCCAGTCTATGATCGTTGGCACAAGAGCAAGAGAAATAGTAGACAGCTTCCCTCCTACTGCAGAAAATTATTCAAAAGCTGTTGAAAGCCTTAAAAATAGATTTGGAAGGGAAGAGCTACTCATAGAGTTCTATGTCAGGGAATTGCTTGGACTGGTGATTAAAAATGCAGTGTCTTCAAAATCCAAAGCAAATACAGCTCAATTGTATGATAAGTTAGAATCGCATTTAAGGTCTCTTGAATCAATTGGCATGACTTCGGACAAATATGCAGCAATGCTTTTTCCCCTTGTTGAATCTTGCATACCGGAAGAAATACTACGAGTCTGGTTAAGAAATCCGGTGGCGGCTAAAGGTGAAGAAAGTGATACTTACATTGATAAGTTGAAAAACCTGTTATTGTTCCTAAGAACTGAAGTAGAAGGTGAAGAGCGTATCTCGCTTGCTAAAGCTGGTTTTAAGCAAAATGAGAAAAGTAGTCGAAAGGAAATTTGTAAGGAAACGGGTATGAATTTACCGACTGCTACTGATTTATTTTTAGGGATAAATTCATGTGAAAAGTCCATTTGTGTATTTTGCGGAAAATTTCATGAAAGTAAAGAATGCTTCAAAGCTCAAAAACTTTCTCTAGAAGAGAAGCACGATATTTTAAAAAGAAAGAAGGGATGCTTCACTTGTTTACGGATTGGACATCGTTCTAAACAGTGCAAATCACATGTTCGGTGTATAATTTGTTCCAAAAGGCACTGGGTAGTTATGTGTCCTGAACTAACCAATAATAAAAGGGCTTTAGTTACAGAGTTCAAAGAAGGTGGGGATCAGAATATTACTTTATCCAGCCAAGGCCACTCTGAAGTACTATTGCAAACACTGCTTGTGGTTCTTAAAGCTCACGGAAAAGACCGAAAAGTTAGGGCACTGATTGATACAGGTTCTCAGCGTTCTTATATTCTAGAAAGTACTGCAAGGCAGATGGGATTTAATCCTGTGAATACTGATATATTAACACAAGTCGTGTTTGGAGGAATCACCTCTAGGAGACAGCACAAGTGCTACAATGTAATTTTGAATAGTTCAGTTAATAACTATTGCTGTAAAATTAAAGTGTTAGACCAACCTGTTATATGTGGTTCAATACCAAGACTCAAGACTGGATTATGGTTGGAAGAAATGAGACAAAAGGGAATCCAGCTCACGGATATAGGAAGCAATCAGCCACCTATTGAAATACTTATTGGAGCCGATTTCGCTGGTCAACTTTACACAGGACGCGTTCATCAGCTAAAGTGTGGACTGGTCGCTGTGCAAACTCATCTAGGATGGGTTGTAATGGGAAAGTCTCAAGAGGATTCAAAGTATAACAATTATGGTTTGGTTTTAACTTCACTTTCGAGTCATAGTAACAATGTTCCTTATTTATGGAAGTTAGAAGCTATTGGAATCACTGAACCATGTGAACATCAAAGCAAAGACGAAGTAGAAACAGCTGTTTCGGATCATTTCAAGAAAACAGTTAGAATTAATGAAGACGGAAGATATCAAGTTAGTCTTCCTTGGATGCATACTCAAGGAGAATTACCAACTAACAGAGAAATAGCTGAGAAGAGATTGAATTCCACAACATCTAAACTCATGAAAGAAGGAAAGTTTGAAAGCTACAATGCTGTTTTCCATGAGTGGTGGCAAGAAGGAATAATCACAGAAAGTTCAGAGAATAGTGGTCATTTTTTACCTCATCGAGGAGTATTTAAGTGCAATTCATCGACTAATGTTAGACCTGTCTTTGATGCATCCTGTAAACAGAAAGGATCTTATTCCTTAAATGAATATTTGGCAAAGGGACCAAATCTATTGGAATTGATTCCCACAATACTTTTGAAGTTTCGAGAGAAAAAAATCGGCGTTATTTCAGACATAAATTCTTTGGTATTTCCGTGCAGCTACTCATGGCAAAATCAAGAGTTGCACCATTAAAACTCATTTCTATTCTAAGACTAGAACTTTTAGCTTGTTGTATTGGTGCACGTCTAGCAGACTTTGTGAAGAAAAGCTTGACATTTGATTCTGTTAGGGAATATTTCTGGACGGATTCTTCTACTGCCCTACACTGGATTAAAAGAAATGAGCAGTGGGGAGTATTTGTCAAAAACAGAGTAAATGAAATCCAGAAGTTATCTAATATTAAAAATTGGAGACATGTTAATAGCCAAAATAATCCTGCGGATCTGCCCTCCAGAGGATGCTCAGTGAAGAAATTAATTGAATCCCGATGGTGGGAGGGACCTCCATGGCTGAAACAGAATGAAAAGGATTGGCCACGCTCTGAATGCACGGTTAATGAAATAGACGTGCTGCAAGAAAGAAAAAATATCTCTGCGGTTCTGTTGAGTAAAACGTTTAAAGAGACATGGTTTCTATCATATTTTTCAAAGTATACAAAAATTATAAGAATGGTAGGATGGATTTTGAGATTTCTTCAGAATGCTCGAAAGAACATTCATGATCGAAACACTGAAGAATTATCTGCTGATGAGTTGAATAAAGCTGAAAAGGCAATTATCAAAACTGTTCAAAGAGACACCTTTACCAAGGAACGGTTAAATAGTTTGAAATCCTTGTGTCTGTTGAAAGACCGTGATGGTTTAATTCGAGTGGAAACAAAGTTGACAGAACGTAAAGATGAAGACAATTTCAAGTACCCAATACTACTGCCAAGCGAACATAAATTGGTAGAACTTATCATCCAAGAACACCATGCAACCAAACTTCATGTCGGATTACATTCCTTATTGTCAGATTTGCGTGAAAAATTCTGGATACTTAATGGAAGGAGAACAGTACGCCGTGTAATTTCGAAATGCATTAGATGCAAGAGACACAATGCAAAATGTATACAAACAACTCCAGTTCCTCTTCCAGAAGACAGAGTGAGACAAGCGTCAGTTTTTGAAATTACTGGAGTAGATCTGGCTGGACCCCTCATATTGAGGGGAGGTGTGAAAAGTTGGGTTGTTCTTTACAAGTGTGCTGTTTATAGGGCTATTCATTTGGAGCTCATAACATCATTATCTACTAAAGCTTTTCTGCTCAGTTTCAGACGGTTCATAGCACATCGTGGAAGACCTAATACCATCTATAGTGATAATGGAAGTAATTTTGTCGGAGCTGATAATCTTCTACAAAAAATTGATTGGAAAACCATTGAAATAGAAACAGCAGTCAAAAGAATTACTTGGAAGTTCAATCCACCCTCCGCTGCTTGTTGGGGAGGGTTTTGGGAACGTCTTGTGCAGATGGTTAAGAGACTGTTGAGACGGGTCTTGGGAACAGCTTCTTTAGACTATGAAGAAATGATGAGCATTCTCTGCGATTGCGAAGCAATAATTAATGCCAGACCACTGACTTACATTTCCGAAGATCCTTAAAACCTAACTCCTTTGACTCCGGCTATGTTTTTGCAGGACATGCAGACGGTGGGAGTGCCAGACTTGGACCTTTTGGACAAAGTGGATCTCACAAAAAGACTGAGATATCAGCAGACATTAAAGGATCAGCTAAGGAAAAGATTTAGAGTAGAGTATCTTGGCCAATTAGTGCAACATAGGGGAAAAATGAAAATGCTGAATGTCAAAATTGGAGATATAGTTCTCATTGAATGCGAGAATAAGAAAAGAACTTTCTGGCCAATGGCAAAAATAACTGAAGTTTATCCCAGAAAAGATGGCAGCAACAGAGTTGTGAAATTAAAGACAGCAACGGGGGAACTAATTCGACCAGTTCAGAGAATTTTCCCTCTTGAAATTGAATGTCCATCCCGAGAATCAGAAACTGATACTGTAGCTAGTGAGAAAAGGGTTGTGGACACTTCACCCTCTGTTCAACGAAAGACTGTTGTTACTAGAAGTGGCAGAACAATTAGACTCCCATCTAGGTTTAGATAAATGTAGAAAAGTTTAATTTCCATTTAAATGTTAATTTATCTTTAATTTATTGTAAGTTTTGATTATAATGTTTAAATCAAAAGGTGGGAGAATGTTAAGTAACACACATTGATTTCGTTATTCAAGTTTTATATTTAAATTTGCATTTCTTGTGAATTTGTTTATTTTAGTTTTGTAATAATGCTATGGCAAGACTCTTGGGTTTCTGTAGACGTTGTCAGAGGATCGAGCGGTTTTGTTTACGAGTTGACGTTGGCTGTACGAATGTTAAGTTTTGAAGTAAAGTTTCTGGTTCCTGAAAAGCAGTTGTAATTATTTTCGTACATATTGAAACGTGTGAAGTTGGGTAAATTTCTACGGCATTTCTGACACAGGTGCCAGCTGCGAACTTGCATTCAAGGACGAACAGCATGCCCGCAGGCCGGAGGAAATTTTACCCTAAAGGACGACTGGCACGTATTGGTGTTTCTACATGGAACATTTTAAATTTGAATGTATTTGTCTCCTAGATGGCGTTAAATGCCCGTGGAAGCAACTTAAATGTATTTTGTAGATGTTTGACCTTGGCACAAGGAGAATCCAATGAATTATTTCTCCATTTGGAGCGGTGAAACACATGGTTCTGTAAAGTAAACCGAGCACTTCTCGTAGCATCAACAATTTTATAATTGAGTTCCGGGTCTCGTTCTGATTTTGTCTTTTATTGATTTCGTTGTTGAATTAGAGGAATATAAGAGAGTTTTTTTTTTAAGTGGGTGGGGGAGGGGTGGGGGGTAAAGGAATGTGCGGCAATGAAATGATTAGGTTATTTATGTTCTCATGGAAAGGAAGGCTGGGATTTCGTTAATATATCCCATCGAAAAGGTCCAGATATGGAATAAAAATATATAAATCGTCAGAATCGGAATGAGGCCATAAATGGAATTTCCTTGTGTATACTGGAAAGGACACGCGATTATCAAGCTCTGATGGTGGGTATGGAGAACGTGTTGTGAAAACATTTCTAAGTGAACTTTTAGGAAAAGGATATACTTTACATTTGGATAAATTTTTTACCTCTCCTGTACTTGCAAAGTATTTGTTGTCTAAGAATACGCATGTATGTGGTACAGTTTTAAAAAATCAGAAGGACATGCCAAAGAATTATCCATCTGTACCTAAAACATATATACACTAAAATTTTTAATATTTTGATAAAAGAAAATTTGTATAAAAAATATACATCAAATAGAAAATAAGTATTTCCTTTCTTCCTGAAAAAAGTAGAATGCTGTGTTGAACGGGTGATTTTTAGTGAATTTTTTTCGAGAGTTAGGCTTAGCGCAAAAAAAATAGCAGTCTTTTGGGCACATTTCGGAAACGAAGCGCTTCGTTCTTTGGGCCACGGTAGTTTCGGAATGCCACCGTCCCGAAAGGGTTAATAATATTACTGTATAAAAAATATAAATATTTTTGTAAATTTTTAATTGTGTAATTTTTACCAAAATATTTATTATAATAATAATGAATAAATAAATAAATAAAGTTTTGTTATCTGACATCATCTTTTGAATCTCCCCTGATGCTTTATACCCATCAGAATCCAAACTATGGGGGGATTTTTCCCCTTGATTATAGAACCATGGCAAGAAACCTGGTTTGGTAACTGCAATTTCCTGATGCAAGTAATATCTGTGTCTGGAATTAAAAAGTTAAACTCAGACAAAATCTCTGTGTACTAAATTTGATAAATGTCTTCATAGTTTACAGTTAATAATTTGGCAGTTTATAAAAATATTTTTTTTGTTTTGGTAAGAAAATATGAAACACTTATAAAATGTAACAATCTAATTAAATTACTCTTCAACCAAATGTTTTTCTTTCAACAGTCATAGTGCATGCATGTTCATTTAAAAGATGTTTACGAATAAATCCCTTCTGGCATACCTCACAATTAAAAGGTTTATTTCCAGTATGAATAACAATATGATCATTCAAAGTAGTCTTTCTTTTAAAACTTTTCTGACATACCTCACAAATAAATGGTTTTTCACCAGTATGAGTACGAATATGGTTGTCTAAAGTCTTTTTCTGATTAAAGCCTTTCTGGCATACCTCACAAGTGAATGGTTTTTCACCAGTATGAGTGCGGATATGTTCAGCTAAAGAATGATTCTGATTAAATCCTTTTAGGCACACCTCACAAATGAATGGTTTTTCATTAGTATGAGTACGAATATGGATAGCCAAATTTTGCTTTCGATTAAAACCCTTCTGGCACACTTCACAAATAAACGGCTTCTCTCCAGTATGAATAAGATTATGTATATTCAAACCATCCTTTCTTTTAAAACCTTTCTGGCATACCTCACAAATAAATGTTTTTTCACTAGTATGAGTATGGATATGTTTTGTCAAAGCATGCATTGTATTAAAACCTTTCTGGCACATCTCACATGTAAATGGTTCTTGATCTACATGAGTATGAGCATGTCTTACCAATTGACGTTTTCCTTTAAAACTTTTCTGGCATATCTCACAAATGAAAGGTTTTACATCAATGTGCATATGAAGATGATCCATAATTATACTCTAGTAAAGTGAATCAATGGTTTCTCAAACGCAATTACATTCACTAAATTACCTTCTTTTTCTGACAGAATCCTTTTTTACATATAAAGCACACAAAAAATGATGGCTTGTTATACATCTTTTAACTAAATACTTTAAGACACTTCTTGTTCATGTCAGAAAACTTGCTAGTTTAAATTATTATTTTTAGTAAAAATACATTTTGTAAGTCATCTTTACAAATAATTTCAAAACTTTGAGAATTTTATGACATCACTTTCTATAGAACCATATTGATATTAATCATCCTATTCCCAGTAAATATCTTTTTCAACACTGCATAAGAAAATCTTATTTTCTAGTATGTTTCGGTAAGACTGATAGCATGGATTAACATTTTTTATGCACAATGCAGAAAAACAAATATTTCAGTGATACTATGTTCTATGACTTTTCGATAGAATCAAATACAGGCAATTGCTGCTAAAATGCAAGAAATTCGTATGTTGTACGTCTCTTTAATGTTCAATTCTACTACAAGTTTTCATGAAAACGAGAAACAACAGTTGTAAGTCAAATTTTTCTTTCAATAGATAAGGTAAGGTGTTATATATCAGCTGGTACTGAGTTGCTAGAATCTAGCAAAACACAATCTTCAAATGTTTAGTATGCAATTCTAACCATCCAAATCAAACAGAAAACTATTTTTTAACAATACATAAATATCATCATAAAAATTGAAAGAGAAAGAGGTCTTGGCAGAAAGAGAATACAAATTTGTTGACAATAAATAATAGCTGCTGGTGGTGGTGGTAGTGGTGGTCGCCCGCTTTGGGCTCCTGGAGCATATAACAACGTTCGCAAGAACGGTTTTGCGCTCCGCAACTAAAAACGCAACATGCCGCCTATAGCTGCTTTTCATATAATTCGTATGATGTGTGATATGAATTATGAATCGTTCTTATTTGGATTGGAATATATAAAGGACGACGTGTTAAAGGAAGTGGAAACTCTCACCAATCAGAGATCGATAAAGAAGGAAATTATATGTATATATTGATACAGGGTGTTTATTGTTAGTATAGTTGGTTACGGAGGCGGGCCATTGTGACATAAAATTTTCACGTCACCTCTCTTCCTCTACATCCTTTTTATTTCCTTATGCTATAGATAGGATTCACGTGACGTCAAGTCTATTTAGCGGAGAAAATCCTAAGTTATCTTTGTACAAACAGGCATTAGGTTTATAGGTAAAAGATAAGTTTTAGTGTGTAATTAAGGTGGATTTTGACTTTCTTCCACCCATCTTAAAGTATAGGCCATTTCTATTACAACAACCGCGAAAAAACGGCTGCTCAAATCCTTTTGGAATTTGTACCAGTGATAGAATGATATATGTTGTACCTTGTGTAGTCAGAAAATTCGTATCACATTAATAAATGAATTATCTATAAGTTAAAAACTCGAACAAGGTAATTAATTTTTGGTTTAACAGCTCTGCACTAGATGGCGTTATAGAGGCGTCGCATAGCTATCGGGGTATTTTAAAAGCCGTTTTCTTATTTCCTGCGCCAAATATTTTAAATTTTCTGACTACACAAGAAAATAGAGCTTTAGCTTTATCATATACACCCAATTTGTCCCCATTTTTTCAGTAATTTGCCCGTTTATGTTGTAATACGATTTGCAGTGACAGGTGAACATTCGGACGTTTTTGCAGCCAACGCGTAAAGCCAGTAGCAAAATTGGCGTAAAGCCAGTAACACAGCAATCCTAGCTGTGAATGTAAATAAAGATACTGATGCTTCATCACTTTTAAAAATGTAAATAAGGGTATATGTTATATTTGATACATTTCAATCACAACTCCATTATTCCAATTTATGTAATAAAATTTTAATTCTTCTGCTGTTTATAAGGTTCAGTTCACTGGTCAATTGACAATACAAAGTGAATTTTTTTTTGTGTATTTGATGCTATAAGCTAGAAAAATTTTCTTGATTTGCACCTAATCAGTAAATGCATTAAAATTAAACTTATGTTGCAGACAGCTTATGTTGGATGAAAACAAAGACTGCAATACACTATTATTTTTTAATAGATAGTATTGCATGAAAACATTGGATAGTTTGTAGGTCGGCATTCCCGAATGTGTTAATCCCCTGTGTGACCCGAATGTGTGTGGAATACTGATATTCTAAGTTATAAATAATAGAAAGATGGTGATGCACATTCTCACTATTTATCTTAAGATTTTGAAAATATTTATAAATGGAAAATTAATTTATAGTAAAGTAACTGATTAAAGAATTCAAATTGAAACAACTGGTTAACAAATTTAAAGAAAGCAATTACTATAATCGAAAATTACACCTTTTTTATATTCTGGGTAATCATGATGTGCAATTTCCAAATACCATTGGAGGATTAACCTAAAGATTGAACCTTGTTGGATAATAACCATAATAAACATAAATCAACAATAAAATACATCGATGTATTTTGCACTGTTTTTAGAATCCTGCTATCGCCCTTGAAAGAGGTTTAAGCGCTTTTATAATTATATTAAACCATATAATATGAAAAGTTTGGATGCCACATTGCTATGAGAATTTAACATTCCAGCATTAATCATGTATCAAGTAATTATTTGGCATTATGTAAAACATAGCATTGAAATATAAATTCTATAAATATGGATTCCGTCAGTAACAGAAAAAAATTTGTGAAACAGAACCAATGTATTCGAAACTTTAAACTAATAAAATTAATTAATGGTTATTCCGAAAACTGAATTGTGAACCTTTATGCTTCTTATAAAATATTACAGAATTAAAAAAAAACGTTTTATTAGTAGCTTCATGAAATATTCTAATTTAAAATGTGGTAACAAAAGGACATTTTTTGGACATGGTATTCAGCATATGTTCCTGTTAATGCAAATTCAACTGAACTACAGATATAAATATTCTTTAAAAAAAAATAGAGTACATGAAGAAGTAGTAGTTTGTTATATTTTCAAACTAGTTTGTATAAAGTCCTAAATAAAGTGTCAAAAAGTTTAAATTTAGCATAGTCACGGAAGAACAAAATTTCCCAAATTTCAAATATCTCTGAATTATATAAACTGCATATAATTTTGGGTGGCAAACATTGAGGCATCATATTATAATCATCGTTAACTAATATTTATGATCCATGAAAAAATATAGAGTTGAACAAATGTAGAATGATTTTTTCGTCTTTTTTTTTTTCAAAAAATTAAAAATTCAGTGTTTTTGTTTTTATAAACCAGATACTACCTTCACACCATCATCATCTGCACGTAAACATTTGCCCAAGATAGAGTCATATAGACTCTTTTACTTCACATTCAATTAGCAATTAATCTTGTTCAATATAATATACCTACCATTTGATACTAAAAGTCATGTTTCTTCATTAGCTATATATTGATATTTGTCTGTTTACCTTCCTTAATGCCAACTTTTTTACTTCTGGTACAAATAATTATATCTGATACTCTATTTTACAAATGATTTAAAATAATGGATATCATTTATTTTAAAAAAGTAGGAACACCATGCCACTCACGCAAATTACAGAAAATGGATATTTATTTGATATTATATCCAATTTGAAGTTTTAAAACATTTTCACTTAGCTATTATTTGCCGACACATTTTAAAATTCGAGTCAATTATCATGTCCACTTTTTTTTAATCCATCTAAAGTAAAATTTATTTTTAAATTTGTTTTAAAATATATTTTTAATTAAAAAATACAAGCTATTTTTAGAGCTGTTCATATATGATTTAAGTTGAATTTTTATAATTTATAGCTCTGCATCCCAGGCTGCTCTTCCCCTGCAAAATGTCAAATGATGAAACTTATTTATAATTACTTATACTCAAAAACGTATTCATAGAGTGCCCCCCCCCCCCCTGAAATGAAATTTGCAACATATGCACTGCCATTGAATTTCCACTATATTTTTGTAAGGACATGATATTTATTTACATTTTTAATTTTTTGTTTATGATTTCAATAAAAAGTCTTTTCCTGTTGTTAAAAAAATATGACTCATAATCCTGAAAATTCGAAGTCCCGAGTGTTCTGGATTTCTAGCTTTCAAATGTATATAGATGTGTGTATGTGTGTGAAATAAACTTTTTTTTGGATTGAAAGTTCACTATACTTTGGACACCCCTCCTTCCCAAATATAAATTTTTGGATACGTCCTTGCCTATACTAATATCAATAGTATATATATTAGTTTTTGATTTAAAAAAAAATGATATATATATATCATTATAAATTCAAAAGCTTATTTAAATTTTATAATGTAATATGTTTTTTATATCTACACCCATCTATAGGCATTGATAAGATGCTGTTCAACAACTATGCTTGTCTATGGACAACATTTTTCTCCAGTTCCTGTCTATACCCGCTTAGAAATTGAAATCAGACACTATTGGCTATTAATGCAATATAAAAGATGATTCATTTCAATACTAGAGCTGTATTTAGCTATAGTATCAGACATTTATTATTATAACTCAGACAATAAAGAAATAACTTCTAAATTTACTTTTTTAAGTTCCAAAAAATAATTTTTTAAAATTAAAATATGGCTAAACCTCCAAAATGGAGTATGACATCATGCAGAAGCAATTTTAATGATAATTATTTTGAAAAACTCACTCTGTGCACGAAATGACAGTTGCAGTCGAAAATAGTAATGCACTTATATTACAAACCTAATTGATAATGATTTAAAAAGCCTTTATTAATTTTGAAAGATTTAAATGTACAGTCTATAAATATTGTAGCATATAATTAATAATAACCAGCAATTATAAATGCAAACTAATGGAGTTTAGAGTGTATTAATTATTATAATAATACTTACCCTCTAATTTTGTTTCATTAATTCTTTTAGATTTCAAATAATGAATTATTTCTGTTTGTTTTTATTTACAAATTATTTTACAGTTTGAAAGTATCTAGAATGATAGATATTTTTAAATTCAATCCTTGCATAAGATTACATTTTATGCAAGTATTTATATTATAACTAACTACTAATTCTTTAAAATTCAGTTAAGCAAACAAAGCTCCCAAAAAGCCAAGTTAATCATGTATTTAAAAAACAGAATTTTTCTTAGATAATCCTAATTTTAAAATTTCCTTAAATGGTCTTTTTTAAACCTTTTAAATTGTAAGCTGGCGATACAAAATTTGACTCTGAAAATTTTTTTTCAACCTTGATAATCACTCAATATTACCAACACAATCTTATACTTTTCTTGGCAGTGAGGCTGTGCAAATTCTATTTTTATCTACTAGCAGTCAGACTAAAGATTGTCATTCTTATGTCATCATATTGCATTTTAATGATGGGATTTTTCTGATCCATATTTATTTTAGTTTCTAGATAGCAAAGAGAGGGGGGAAGTGAACCAAAAATTGTTTTCGGTGTCATTTGTACATTTTATCAAGTAAACTAACACAAGAAGAAAAACATAAATTTATAAACATGAGCATGTTTTTTTATCTGGTGTTTTCTGATAACATATATTGCTTTCAGTAGTATATCGCTGTGGAGCAGAACAGAACAATCATCCCAGGGTGTATTCTTCTCGTTTGGTGCCTCTTGTGATGAATATATTTTTAGCTTAAGGACCAAAGACTACATGCATTTGGGAAAGGGCACCTTGAAGTTTGTTGCTCCAGGGTGCCAAAACCCTAGTTATGCTACTGATTGCCTCGCTATTTTGATTATTTGTTATGCGGTACACAACTCTTACTCTAAACCAGTGATTTCAAACTTTCTGATGTTAATAACGTCTATGGTTGAGGCATCTCTGGCTGAAATCGGAGTGTATATCTCTGAACCTAATAGATAAAGTAAAAGAAACATGCTTTGCAGGAAATATGATTCTATTTATGAATATATAAAATTAATTTTAATATTTCAAACTTTTTTTCCTTACTTTTTTTGCTTACTTTTACTCAAAATATCTTCTATAAAAAATAGATATAAATTGTAAAGGATAAAAATTTTCAGTATGAAATCTAGTTTTTATATTAATAATTTGTTTTTAAAAAGCTTGTTCAAGGAATCAGCTTGTCAAATTCAAGAAGATTGAAAATTTTTCATTTTTCAAGTTTGTAATACTTATATCTTGAAAACCAAAAGTTTTAACCATGATCAATAAGAAGTAATTTTTAGTCCTTTGAGAGCCTACAGGGATATATAGTTAATTTGATATCAAATCAAATTTTTAGTTTTCGAAATATAGTGGTTATAATTTTGATATTTAAGTATATTTTGAAAAAGTAGTTAACTTCAATATTTTAATATTTTGGAAAAATGGTTCTGATTTTAATATTTTGAATTATTTTGAAAATATCTAATGAAAAACTATTCACAAAGAAAGATGTTATTCTCACAAAACCCTTTCGGCTGTATGGAACTGGAGCAACTGCCGATTATTTTTGTTTAGGGAAATCCCTGAAATGTTTCATAAAATTTCAGGGAAACCTTACATGGTTGACACATGTATTAGGTTATATAGGGGTAAATTACAAAATAGATGTAAAAATCAGTAGGATTGATAAATACTCATGTGTTTGAATAAAATATTACAAGAGTATTTATTGCCTATTTCTTTTTACTGATTACTATTAATAAAAACTGATATATATTTTCACTTTACAGCTGACTTGTTACAAACTAACATTGTGTACATATTGTGTAATGACTTTGTGTTAATACAATTGTCATGTTAAAACCTTCAAACTTTAATCTTCTTTTTATTCAGTTACAAAGGAAGTGTCAAGTTGTATTTATTTTTGCAAGAGTTTGCAAATTTTCACAGAACCTTGGTGAAGAATCACTACTTTAAACATTTATGAATTTGAGTTTCGTTAGCTCCTAGATACAGAATTTCCCTAAAAATGTTAAATGATTGGGGAAAGTTTCTATATTACACATTTTGCATAAAAGATTTGAGCCTTTTTAATGGTGGCTGTGACCATTTAATCAATCAAAAAATCCACCACTAATATGAGCCAATACTTTCATATGGTACGACTGTGCATGAAGGCATAGAACATTGTTATATTGACCAAAACCTCCTACAAAAATATCTACATTGATTACAAACATACTTTTTACCATGCAAATTGTTTCTGCTTAGAGAAAGGGAGGAAGTAATACATAGCTTGCAAAGAGTCATATCAGTCACTCGCACTCCTCACTTTAGTTATATATATTGGAGTGTAGTAGTACTGACTCAATTGGGCATATATGACCTACCCACAAAATATACTTATTCTTCTGAAAAACTTTGTTGGTAAAGCACTATATAGCATAAAATTACGATTCTTTAGCTATGTATATATATATATATATATATATATATATATATATATATATATAAAATATATATATATATATATACAGCTTTACCTGGACTGGTGTATAGTAGCCACTTTATAGAGCACTTTATATACCACTTTATACATAAAAAGATATATATTTTAAGTGCATGATGGTATTTAAAACAGGTTTCATAAAGGTGAGCAAGAGCCAGCCCCTCTCGTCCCTCCCCACAGTGTATAGCAGTGGTGAGGAAACATTTTGGTCCATATGTCACTAAAGAAATATGGAATGTTTTGAGAACCACATTAAACATCACTCTCACAATCACCTTAGGATGATTTAATATTTATAAAAATAGCAGCATTTATGAAATAAGTATTGTCCTATGTGGTTACTAGGATTTGTAATTCTATCTTGTCAACCACTATATGTTACTGACCACAAGTACAAAACTAAAATTTATTAACTAAATACTAGCCCCAGCTGTCCCTTGTCTACCACATAATTTAAGATAGAGATCAAATAATCTTGGATTTAAAACATGTTCTACTAGGTTTTTTCACATAAAATTATTTTTTTATATCCTAAATGTATAACTTGATAAATATTGAGAGAAAATTAATAATACTAATGATTTAAATTTAATTGGTGTGATTTTAAATCACTAGTTTTACTCATCTCTACTATTTAGAGCTAATACTTATTTTTTTTTGTTCATTTTGAAACATACTATTGTTAAGCTCTTCAATTGTACCATGCATGCCAGTTACAGTTAATTTCAATTTCATTCAACACCAGGGCAGTGGAGTTGGTAAAAATATACCAATTCCAACTCCAAAATAAAACTATTTAAAAATAATTTTATTTTTAAATATTTAATTTTTTAATAGTTTTTTAAATAATTTTCAAGTATTAAATCAAAGAACATCAAATGTTTACCAATTGGAAAATATTGATATTAAAAATGAATTGCTATTTATGTCAGTGTCAGATTCTAACAGTAGAACAAAAAAGGAGTCACAGTTGGAGTTGAAGGTTTGAGGTACCTACTCCATAGTCCTGTTCAATACACAGTCATATATTTATCACAGACAGTAGCAAAGACTCCTTTTTTGTTTTCTCTAAGTGCTAATTGGAATTTTCAGAAGAGACGAATCTCTCCGTCTACCCATGTCTACCATTCTATTGGAAATAGAACCAAAAGAAAATGCGCATGCAATTTCTACCCATACTACTACATTTCTTTGATATGCATGACAAAAAAAGAAGGGATATGCAAGCTAGAAAGAAGGGAGTGTTTTTACTACTCTTATGTACATATTGTATAATATATAGGGAAAGTATTGTGACTGGATCAAAAATTTGAATTTAAAGTTCTCGATGGAAGAGCACTTCGATGGAAGAGCAACTGGAATCGATCGGTTTTGAGGTGATGTGTATGTGAGTCTGTGGAGATGATATCTCATGAACGAATGGAGCATTTTGAATGAATTTGGCACAAAAATTACAATCGGTGAATACTGAAAGCGTATTAATTTTAAATGAAATCGAATGTTCTAAAGATCTCCAAAGTTTTTAACGAAATTTCGAAAAAAATCATCAAAAAATAAAAACATTCAATATTGTTATATAAATAATCATTTCTTATATAATTCTTCATTAGAAAATAGGTTTTTTATGTTACTGATTTTTTAAAAATATGAGACATTCATTTAAGATATCCAGATGTTTTAATTAATCAGATTTCACCTTTTATTCTTTGATTTTCATTTATAAATTAGAAGCAGGGTGTGTTAATTTAAATCATGATTAAAGTCACAATTCAAATCGATTTTTTTAAACCATTGATTTAAATCAGCTTTAATTAATGAGAGGAAAAACCCTGATTTACCAAATTATTAGTTTGTTCTACTTGATTTAGAGCAATATATATTTACAAAATAAATATATATTACTGACCCTGTTATAATTATCTAAATATATATTATCTAATATTTATATATATATATATATAATATATATATTATCTACACCCGAAGGTGCTCTAAATCTAAAATGGAAATTAACACCCCTGTATTTGGAAAAGCTTGTGTCAGTAGCGTGATATGTTTTGATGATGTTCGTTGTCGAGAAGGATGTGTAATCCCGTCCCACCACTGAATCTGCTTCACCCATTCCTGAAGTCACAAGCTGCCAGTGCTCGCTATACAAAATTATCTTCACAAGCAGATCTGAAGAATGAAACATCCTGGTCCAAATGTAAACACATTTACAAAAAAATATCAAATGTGATCAATATATCCTAAAATAAAAGAAAGCGCTTTGAAATTGGATCAACATATGCCAAAATGAAAGCGCAAAAATAGTATTAACCCGTACCATTTTTATTCTGTTTCAACATTTAGCTAAACTTCATACATGAGTTTGAAAAATCTTTGCCAAAATATAACTGATGACTTAAAAAATTGAAAATATCAAAAATCCCAGTTGCCTTTCGAAAGCAGTAAGTGATGCACTTCAGTCAAACATGTAATTGCGATAACATTTATTTTTATATATTTTTCTTAGTTATTTAAATCGGAAAGGATTTGATAAAAATTGTCGACTGTATAAATTCTTGGGTTTAATTGCATATCATTTTTTTTTCTTTTCAAATAAATTTGCGGAAAAATTATGGTCTGCATAATGCTATCTCTCTGAGAGGTTCTTTTCTTATTAATATCTCCACAACCTCTGGTCCTAGTTTCAAGCATCTCAGAACTCGAATCGAACGGTTTTGGCGTGATGTCTGTGTGTGTGTGTGTCTGTGTGCGAGGGAGGGGGGTGGTGTGTATGTATCTATGTGTGTGTGTGTGTATGTCCGTGAGTCTGTGGACGCGGCATGATATCACACGAGCGAATGAGGAGTTCCAAAATAAAGTTGTTACGATTATTATAATCAGTGAATACTATCCTATTCATTCTGAACGTGATCAAATTTTCGGAAAACCCCCAACCCCCACCCACCCCTCCTCCTTGCACATTCTGAAAAAATCAGTACTTTTCATTAAATAAAAAGAAAAACCTCAATCGAGATGTGATTATTCATTAGAAAACGAATGAAACAAACTTTCGAACACTAATATGATCCGTTCTAGAGATTGCACGATTTTCGGAATACATTTTTGAAAAAATCCTTAAAAAATTAGACCTTTGAATACTGTTAAATAAAAAATAATTTCAAATTTTAGAACGCTAGCATGAACGTTCTCGAGATATTTCACGTTTTTCAAATAAATTTATATAAAAATTATGTATAAAATTAAAGAAGTAATAAGTATCGCCAAATATGTTAACTTTTAATGTGCAATATTAGGCGACATCAGTTTTATGAATCTAGAATGTATCCATAAATAAAATTGAATATATATATCTTAAGAAATCGTACTTTTCACATCTCGCATCTTTCACACGATTTAGTCGTGTTTTTCATCAAAATTACCAATGCTAAAATGATAACTCGATGTGGACTCGATAACTAAAAATCAAGAACAGTTCACATATCGTCATGAAATTTTATATTTAAAAGATTCTGTTCGTTATGTGTTGTTGTTGAAACCCAGACCGTCCGACCTACCAGAAAGGTGTAAGGTAACTGTTTGGACGGTCGGGAAGTGCCACCCAATTTAGACCGGAACCCAGTGGGGGAGGCATCCACAGGGACCGTACCCTCCTTCCCTACCACCAACCTCTCGGAAGGACTTTCGGACCCACATGTTTAACGTGATCGTACTCCGCATGAACACGGCGGCAGTTTTGGCAGTGGCTGGAATCGAACCCGGGCCTACCGAGTGCAACTCCAGCGCGCTAACCAATGGGCTACCGCGCCCTGTTCGTTATGTGTGTCATATTTGACAGTTTTCATAGTTGAATTGGTAGGAATTTGCTTGGTTTTAAACACATCTACAAATATGGATGGCGTGTCTTCAAATTACCGCGTCATTGTGTATTGTAATAATATTTCGATGATTATCAGTGTAAAACATTTAATCAATCTCAATAATTCTTTTTAGAATGTTCCTTGAAACGTCTATTTCTTATTTTTGAAATCAGCCGTAGATAAAACGTAGTTGATGACTGATATGTATTCAGCATCAAATTTTAGTGTTGGGTTGTAGGGGTTTCATTAAGGATTTCCGGTTTCGGTTCCAGAGATATAACTTCGTATTAAAAAATTTACATTTCCCTTTCAACATCTATTTCTGAAGATTGACTACCGATATAGCTTAGATGATGACTAATATGGATACAGCATCGAGTTTCGAAGGGATTGGGTTCACTAAGGATTTTCACTGCCAGTTCTGAAGCAGTCACTTCCGGTTTTTCCGAAAATTCGCAACTGTACAAAATGTTAAAAATATAAAAATGTTTAACAGTTCCATCAATAATTAACTTAATATTATTTTTTTTATTCCATTTGTATTTTCAAAAACTATTTTTCTTTTTTAAGTATATCTCTTTGAATGTTCTTTCTTTTTTAAGTTATCTCTTTGAATGTTGATCAGGCGCGAAACTACATAAGACATGTAACATCTTCAATGTAGATGGTTTGAATAATGATTGCAAAATCAATGTCGTAAGGTATAAAAACTACAGAAGTACATGTTACATATACAACATTGTTCGTGCGCATCCGGTACATGCATAATTCTTACTTTCCCTACATTACAGTATAATGTATATAAGGAAAGTATTGTGACGAAGTCGAAAATTCGAATTCGAGTTTCCGACGGAAGAGCACACGTTTTAAGCATTCCTGAAATCGAAGCGAACGTTTTTGAGGAAAGGTCTGTCTGTAAGTATGTTAGTCTGTGAGGAAACGAAATCTCACAAATGAACGTTTCAAAAATAATTTGATACGATTATTTTAATCAGTGAGTAATGAAACCCTATTGATGTGAAACGCAATCGAATGTTCTGAACACTCAGGGCCTGTTTAACGCACGGGCCTCCAGGGCCGCGGCCCTGGGTCCCTAAATTTTGTATGTGTTAAACCATTTTATTCAGAAATAATTATTTATTTAATTATTTGAAAATATGGTAATAGTTTTGCATATTATACATCTTTTAAAGTTTTACGTTTAAATAAAAAATTCTACATTTACAAAAGTGACTTCGAGAGAGTGGTCCTAAACTTCCAAATTTGCTTTATGATTTTTTTGTTTTTGTTTTTGCATGTATTTGGTGGTATGGGTGCTGTATAAACCCTATCTCCAAGGACCCATCAGAATACACTGAAGGTTGTAAGAAATGATATTTAGAGAAACGGGAATCAAGATATTTTGTTACCCCCCCCCCCCCTCACGACTAAAAAAAAAAATCTGGTGTAGTCACTAATAGCATATGCGGGATGGATATAAAGGTTATTAAAATTAGTGGCGTGACCAAGGTGGCTGTCATACCCAAGTAGAAACCCATCAAAACCCATTGAAGTTTATAGAAATGATATTTGGAGATATAGGAATCAAAATATTTGGTCCCCATCTTCCCCTCCCCAGAGAAAACAAGAAAGATCAATCATGCATAAAGCATTGATTATGAAACACTTTCCAACTTCAATGCAATTTTATACAAACATCTCTCAAATGCGATACATTCCTCGGTAATATTTTAAGAATTATCACAATACTACATTCATTTATTATATTTGAAAACTTAAGACTTCATCGAAAAAAAATTAACTTCATTCAAATGACGGCATTGAAATATAAATTGCCTGATTTAAACATCTCTAAAATGCGATACATTCCTCAGTAATATTTTTAAAATTATCATACTACAATAATTTATTATATTTGAAAACTTCATCAAAAACAACTGAAATTTATTCAAATGACGTCATCGAAATATAAATCGCCTGGCTCTGTATAAAAGCAGCATTTCATTCATAAACATTTTTCCATTTATTCTATTCGTCACAATACCATAATAATTTATTTTATTTAAAAACTTAAGACCATGGAGGTACAAGTAATTAAACTCTATGCTTAAAACTTCATCAAAAAAATCGTCCTTCTCTCTGTAAAATCAATGATTCATATCAGCTATATTGCAGACTCCATGAGCTAAATAATTTTGCGTTAAAGAAATGCAGCAATTCTTATACAGCTCATTCTACATATTTTGCTGTTTACATTTTCCATAAGTGAAAAGTAGGCTTCGTTGTGGAAATAATCAAATTTAGATGATCATTTAAACTCAAATATATTGTAATTGCGTTGTTTTACTATGTAGATGCACAGAATATAGGTAAAAATAAAGCGGTCATCACATATATCCTCATTACCATCCTTCCCAAACATGTTCTTTACCTAGTTGACTTATGACTTAGAGGTGGGTGGCTCAAAAAGAGCCTAACATAGCGACCAGAGGTCTATTGTACTTTCTTTACCTAGTTACAAAAGAATCGATTAAAACTACATCTAGAAATTTTTAATTTCATCAAAATACTTTATATAAACCTTGCACTGAATGGAAACAAAAACTTGAAAGTAGAATATATGTAAGATTATTAATTACAATAAATTTATTTTAAAATAAATTTATATTTTTTGCATATAATTATATATATTTCTTAGTAAAAAGATACTACATTATCTTAATAAAAGACAATGTCTGTGTGACTGTCTTATACACTATACGTTTCGCGACCGCGCGTCGGAGAGCTACGAAATTTGGCAATCGGACAACTGGGGGGGGGGGGGGAGGTGACACGTGAAAACCGATTTCTAAAATTTTAATTTTTTTGTTGTTGTTATTTAATGTTTTATGCGATTTCGACCGTTTTTTGCCCTTTTTGCTCCACGATCCAGACGTCGTAGAAAAAAACAAATCACACGAGCAGACAATTACGAGTAAAAATATATGAATTTCAAATCTCAATTTCGATTTCTAATATTTTTTAAAGATTTTAAAACAAAAGTCCCTTTTGGCTAAAAAAAAACGATTTTTGGTTCTCAAATTTTCGCATAGTAAAAAATACTCATAATTTCGACTAATAATTTACATTTTTAGAAAGCTCAAACATCTGGCTTTCTTACAAGCCCAATCTGGTCAAGAAATAATTAAAATTGGCCGCTGGATCAGAATTTTAAAGAAGTCATGATTTTAAAATTCATCGGCGGGCGAAATAAGTTTCCATTTCCCATCGCCAGTTTCCCCCAAGCGCGCGTTTCAATGGCGCCGGTTTGTGTCTAGGTGGAGGGGACGTCACGGTTCTGAATATGCATAGCGATGGGTGGGACAATAAAAAACTGAATTAGTGTTTGCTTTCCGTTTCCCGCGCTTCCGGTTTTAAATGAATTAAGAGCTTAACATATGTATTGTAGAAATTATTATATTTATATTTTAAATGATGGAACGATATGGATTTTTTAAATGGATATTTTAATTTGTGGATATTTTAATTTTTGGATATTTTAAATGATGCAACGATGGATATTTTAAATGATGCAACGATGGATATTTTAAATGATGCAACGATGGATATTTTAATTTTATGGATATTTTAAATGATGGAACGATGGAATGAGGATGATGGAATTAAGAGCTTAGTATATGGTCGTTTTAAATTGTAAATTAGCGCGCGGGAAGTTAGCGGTGGGCCCGGGTTCGATTCCCGCTATTGCCTAAACTGCCGCCGTGTTCAGGCGGAGTACGAATACGTTAAACATGTGGGTCCGTAAGTCCTTCCGAGAGACTGGTGGTAGGGGAATGAGGGTACGGTCCCTGTGGATGCCTCTCCCACTGGGTTCCGGTCTAAATTGGGTGAATAAAAAGAAAGTTATGGAGATTGTCGCAGAGGGCGAATTGTCGAGCGATTGTCGCAGAGGGGAATTGCACTAAGTAGACCCGGGTTCGATTCCCGCCACTACCAAAACTGCCGCCGTGTTTACGCGGAGTACGATCACGTTAAACATGTGGGTCCGTAAGTCGTTCCGAGAGGTTGGTGGTAGGGGAAGAAGGGTACGGTCCCTGTGGATGCCTCCCCCACTGGGTTACAATCTAAATTGGGTGGCACTTCCTGGTCGTCCAAACAGTTACCTTACACGTTTCTGGTAGGTCGCGCCAGCGAGTTTGCCACGGTCAGAATTTTCAAGAGTAGCGAACAGGCTGGTCGCCAAAGGCAGCTAGTACGGAAATAAAATATAATGTAACACACCTTGTAAATTGTGACTACTACTGAAATAAGTAAGGTATAATCAGAGCTAGAAGGAAGCTTAGGGGCTAAGCAATGCCCAAAGTTACATTATCACCCTTCCCAGTGATTTTCACATGTACATGGTATTCTACATTACATCTGAAATTATGGGTACTATAGGGAGTTTAAGCATCCCACCAAAGGAATATTCATAGCTCCACTTATGGAATGGGATTCTTGCTTCATGTGCAAAACTACGGAAAGAGGATAATGATTTAAAACTATTTTGATATGTAAAAACAAACATGCATTGAAAATTGAAGTATATACAACCAAACACAAAGTAGATAAAGAATATGACCGAGTTCATGCCAAAATTATTTCATTGCTTCCATTTCCATAATGTATTTTCTTTGATCCTTAAACTAAATATATGTTCACTACAAATAAAAACAAATAAGAGAAAGAAAAAGAAAATTGAAAAATATATACTAAAGTGTGGAAAAAACAGTGGATTTTTAAGCAGACAAGAATAGGAAGGGCTTATTATTTCAAAAGGAAGGGGGGGGTGTATGAGAAATTTTATAAAAATTAAAATGCAAATTTACAATATTATCCTAGAATAAACCTGAAAATAGGAACTCGCCACTTACCACAGGTGATTACACAATGCAGTGTGGTGATTAAATGAAACAACTTTGGGCCACATCACCCCTCTTCTATTCTGTTTTAATCAGAAAACTGTCCAAAAGTTTGATAACTGTTTATTATCTCCACAATTATTATCCTTCATACCTATATAACATATATTATATATATATATATATATATATATATATATATATATATATATATATATATAAGTATATGTAACCATACTTATTGATTTTACAAAAAAATTGTGATACAGTGGCCACTAAACTAAAACTGCCTACTGTGCATTTGCTACTAAGTGAACAGTTGAATTTTCAAGTTTAAGGAAGAGTTTCCTTAAAATTTATTGTTGAAGTGAAAGTAAATTCCATGGCTCTCCACTGGAAAAACGATATTCATTGAGCAAATTTATGGGAAATAACCTTTTGAGTCTAGCTATGGCTTCATAGACTGATGATGGTCAAAGATTTCATTTTATAGAATTTCCATTTATTCACTTATATTATCAATAGACAAAATATAATATACAAAGCTAACTATAGGAAGTAGCTTGAAAAAATGCAGACTTACAAGCAAACATATTTAAAATGCTGAATAAACTCAAACAACAAAAAATATTTGACATTTTTGTATGAACCTATTAACTTCTGTTGTCGGAAACAGTTTAGAATTGAGCATAAAATATAAACAAAATATTGTTTAAGTCAAATACTGGAATTTACCTACCTCATGTGCATTAGAGAATAAAAGCTCTCAAATTATATAAAACTTAAAACACAATGCTTAAAAACATAAATCATAGACACAATAAGTAAATATATTTAAAATGTTGAAATTTCAAATGCACTTCAATAAAATCAACTCGTCAGTTTTGCATCAAATCTTATACTAATGTTCAATACTATTATAAGAACATGTAAAATGTTGTTATACAACATTTTACTTTATTTATATGGGTTTTAATTTAATTTGCATGTAATGTAAACATCAAATATTATCAATAAGAAAAAAAGATAAAACTTACTTTTTTTATTGTCCATTTCAAGGCAATTGCTTCTTCGAAACTTATAGTTATCCTATATTTCATACCATACCCTAACATTAATATACAATATAATTTGAGAAACACTTGGAAACATGTTGAAATAAAGTCGAGTACTTCTCGGAGAAAAAATTTTGTCTGTTGATCTTGATTATACCTCTATAATATTGGGTTTTGTTCAGAATTAAATTTGGAAGTGAAGAGTGCTACCGCAAATTAAACAATTGCCTTTTGGAACATTTCACCAAACCCGCAATATTCAGCATCATCTGTTGACAAAAGGTGACCTGGTGGTGGGTGTTTCTAAAGCCGCCTTAACTTTGATGTGTACACAATGTCTTAACAGTGCCAGTTTTATTTAGCATTTTCCCAAAAGAAATCTTCTTAAAACATGCCATTTCAGCTAAAATGTTAAAAATCATAAACACAACATTAGTCCTAGGATTTTGGATAGCATGAGCATTTTGAGTGAAAGGAATTTATATTGTGCATTAAAGTGGATGTGAAATTTTTAAAATTTGCATATCTTATAATTAGTTAAAATTAGTAAATGGTAAAGAAAAGGGACTGGGGATAGAGATGTGTACTTTGAGCTAAGAAGATAGCAAATTATGACTAATGTTAGAGATAACATGCATCCGGTAATTTTCTGAAGAGAATCCAATTTTCTATAAATTTTGGCATTAGGGTTTCTGGGATATTAAATTAGTCTATGATTCTATTTATATTTGATAACTAGCACCTGCTATTCATGGTTGAAATGATACTACCAAATTAGTATGATTTTACATTTGAGATTTTAGTATGATTTATATTAAAATATAAAATTCTACAGTAATTGCAACTTATTTTTCAGATAAACATTTAGATCTATTTCACTTTAATATTAAAATAATCAAGACTAGCACTTTGCATAAGGTAAATAGGGAAATACTAAAATAATTTTAGATTTTAGTAAAATTGTTAGATTTTAATATACCTGTTAAACCCCTGTGCACACATATATGGGTTATGTATAGAGAGCAGGGAACATAGATCAATAATACAATTACTGTCGATCATTATATTTACTGCTATAACTCAGCTACTATATTGAATTTAAAATATATACAGTAGAATTTCCAATCAGACAGAAAAAAATTTCAATGCTCGCTAACACTGGGTATATAGGAAATAAGAAAAGGGATGAAATTGTCAATATCATTTCAAGCCAATATAAACTTTCATTTTGTTCTTTTTCCATTCAAGTCTATGTGTCTTAATAGCACTGATGCAGGCCCACAACAAGGAAGTGGTTTCGACTATTCACCTTTTGGTTAAAGATGAGTAAAGCAACTTCCTTATAAAATGATGTTGATTCATTTCTTAGAATATTGTTTGTTATGTTATTAAGAGAATATAAACAATATACAAAGTAGCTCCACAAATAGTTAAGAACATGCATCATAGGTAGAAAAGGCAAAATATTTAAATTGTTGAAATTTCAAATTCACTCTAACAACAATAAATAGGAATTTCTCAGTTTTACCAGAAACCAATTTGTTCTTGTTTTCTGAAATAGTTTAGAATTACACATAAGAGAATATGCACATCATTATGAACGCATACAAAACATTACCAATGCAGGTACAATGAATTCTGCTAACCCATGAGCAATAGAAATTCAGCTAATAAAATATGAAATGCTTAAGAGTGTAGGTGATAGACATGACAAGCAAATCCATTAATTAAAATTGTTAATTTTGTTAAAATTTCAAATATACTCCGACAACAATATATGAATTAACTCGTCAGTTTCCCATCAACACTCATTATTTATATATCAATATTTATTACAGTAAGAATATGCATATAAGATTTAAGATCTGTACTGATCCGTAAGAACAAGCAATATAAACATGAAACTTTATTATCAATATGAAGAAAGTTTCTACATACTTTTATGTATAGTCCATTATTTGAATTTATTAGCCGAGAAAAACAGGCTCTGTCTTTGAGATTGAATGCATTTCATAACATCCGGTTTCAGGGTTAATCCGGAAGTGAAACAAGGGCTACCGCAAATTGAACATAATCGCTGTTTGACGTAAAGTTGGATCTTGCCAAACCTGCGATATTCAGCGACATCTGTTGAAAAACGACAACTTTTTGGATTGGTCTAACTCCGCATTAAGCGAAGGATATAAGTTAAGCATAGTCAAGTACAACGAGGAAATGCAAAAAAAAAATGATACTCTCAAAAATAATTGTTTGCATTAAGTTTTATGGGAATTAGCATACTCAGGAAGCATCATGAAATTGAACCTGTATAAAAACCCATCCTTGGGAATGTCAGTTCAGAAAGAGAGAAGAAGTAGTAGATATCGTATCTTTCCAATCCAGTTGATAGAGCGAGTAAGTTCGCAGAAAGTGGATGTAACATGTATTGATAACCTGTTGTGGCAATGCTCAAATAGTGGAGCTATGTTTAAATAAGGAAATTATTACGAATTGCCGGTTGTGGCCACGCTCTGTTTGATAAAGCAATGTTATGCTGATGACCTTTTTTATGAGCTGCATCGAAGTTAAGAATGCAGGATCTTATGTTTTGTTTATCATCTTCATTTTATGAGTAATAAAATTTTATTATCTTTACTCACGTTGTTTTGTGACTATACATACTTCACTCGAGTACACCTGCCACTTTGCAAGCACAATGATGTTGAAATTTAACATCCTGGAAATTCGACAGGAATTTTTTTCGTATTACCAACAATTGTAAGAGCAGGTGTTGATAGTTTTGCCTCAGGAGAATCCTGTATAAAAGAATTCTTGCATACAGTCCACGGTGCAGCAGACGTCGATGAATTGTTGGAGCAAACAATGACACACCTGCAGCAGTGTTCCAACGTTCTGCCAACTGTCGAGATAAAGCTGTACGGTCCATCACTGCTATGCGGATGAGGTGTCTATCATCCCATGCTGACATAACATTTCGTTGTCCACTGCCAGATGTGTGACTCGACCAGTTCTCTTCAGTCCACTGCTTCCACACTCGCATCACTGTCAAGTCATTGTGCTCTATACGAACTACTATTGCACGTTAAGAAAAAATCCTTAACGAAGGTCGATCATTAATCCGCTTTCAAACTTTGTACCTTACTCATATGGCACCCTCTGTCATTGTAGAGGCATAGTGACATCTCATAAAACGTTTACCATACCACTGGTGAACAACCATAAGACTATTCTCAACGTCCTGCTATAGCTCTCTATTTATACAGCTGAAACAGCAGATCAGAGGGCGCTGCTTAGCCCAAGCGCATGCAGTGTCTCGAAAATTCTAATCAATTGCATAGGACACCCTAATTCGCATTTGTTATGCTATTCTTCATGGTGTTGCAATATATATATAGATATATATTTTAAGAATTTTATTTACTTGTATTATAAATACCCATCTTTATTGAAAATGGTCTGTAGAGCATGTGTGAAATGAAGTGAAAATGGTCTGAAGAGCATGTGAATTTAAAATAGACTCCACAAAAGGCTGGAGAAAATTTCCATTATAAATAATACTGGTACTAAATAGGTATTAAATACCCCTCTTTCCCTATTTCATATATAACAGTGGTAGTCACCCTTTTTATACCTACAGCCCACTTTTGTATCTTTGTTGGTAGTAAAATTTTCTAACTGCCCACTGGTTCCGCAGTAACTTAATTTAGCACAACTGCAAAGTACTCGTAATTTTTGAGTGGAAGTTTAGTAAAAATATTTAGTTAAATTCACATTTTCATTTATACTTTGCATATGTTTATAATACACAGAAAATTTAATTTCATGCTGCATTTCTACATCTCCATTGACATATCAACAAGAAAAAGAAAAGTAAATATAAAAACTATAACAGTATAAAGTCTATTGAAATTACCTTTAATTAATTATTAATGAGATTCTTGAGGTTGATGTTGCAAAACTAAATATTTGATATCTGGTTCAGTTTTGGTAACTAACAAACAAAGGATTCTTCTTTTGGAAATATTCAGACGGTTTCTCTGTTTGGTGATAATAAGATTAACAGCACTAAAGCCTGATTCTACAAGATATGAGGTAGAGAAAGGTAGTAGAGAAAAGAGTATCAATAAATTGAATATCATTTTCCACATATTTGGATATAACGCAAGCATTTTTTCATTTAGCCATGGGTTTTCATACCCACCACTGTCGAAATTATATTTACTTTCTTCATCATATCTAAGATCTAACAGTTCTTCTTGGTAAGTTGTACCAGCCTCCTCAATATTTGCGGTAAAGGGATTTTTCATCCAGTCATACACCTTCAAGTTCAAATTATCTTCAAACTGTTTTTCCATATCTAATTTAAGTTCACTAAGGTGGCTATTGAATCTTCCAATCTCCTCTGGAGTTACAACATCTTTTATAGATGATAATTTGGAAAACTGATGAAATTCTCTCTTCAATAGATTATAATGAAGATCAAGTTTGTCGATAAATAATGTCACAACATATTGGCAATTGATAAGAGTTTTATTCGCTTCTTGAAGCTGTAAATTGATTTCATTGATTTCATTAAATTTCATTAATCGATTTCATTAAATCTCTTTACATCTGCCAAATAAAAGGCTTCATTTTTTACTGTTATTAATTGTTGATAGAGATTAGTCACCGAACTTCTGTGTGTAAAAGTAACCTAATAAAATCCACATTATTGTCCTGGCACAGCTGTCGAAACATTCTATCATGTTTGGAATTGGATTTGATCTTATTTACAGCTCTAATTATTATGTTTGTTAGATTTTTCACTATGCAACTTAATGACAGACAGATAAACAAACAAAAAGAACATATCTTATTATGTAATGTAGTTATATTTTTGAATATATGCATGTTATTAGGCATGAATATATAAATTCAAAGTGCTAAGTCTTGATCTCGAAATTCGTGGCCTTTTATAAGGGGAATCTAATCTTGACAGGTGTCTAAAACATTAAAAAATAACAGATTTTATCGCTAGAAAAACAGACCATTATCGATAAAAACTACAATGTCCTGAGCTAATATATATCACTAATCTCTCTTGCTATACACACACACACACATATATATCATGCAGGGCTTGATTTAGAGACAAAAAATTGTATAGTAACAATTGCTACATAAATTCTATCTTGCTATTGTATTCAGTATTTTTGATTAGCAATTGAAAATTGCATTTAATTTTTTTGAAAACCAAGGAAACAGAAAAATTCCACAAAAAGAGTTTCAGAGTGGTATTCTATGTGTTTTATAGTGAGCTTAAATCATTCTAAGTGTTTAAAAAAATAATAATGTTTTAATAACGATATTCTGAAACCCGTTATTTTTTTTATATCATATTTCAAAGATAATTTCCTTGAAAAGTAAACACTATGAAATTTTAAAATACAATTAGTTACTAAATTTATAATGTCCAATCTCCTCTGGAGTTACAACATCTTTTATACATGATAATTCGGAAAACTGATGAAATTCTCTCTTCAATAGATTATAATGAAGAAGATCAAGTTTATCGATAAATAATGACACAAAAATGTCGATAAATAATGATACAAATTTAAAAAATTACCAAAATATCATAATCACGATTGAAAAATTAAAATGAGAATATAAATTAATAAGAAATCACAACAAATATTGAAGAAAAAGCTGGTGTATTTACCGATAAAAAAAGCAATAAATTATTGCAAATAGTGCCTCATTTTGAGAAAGTAAAGAATAGAAATATTAATATGAGAAAACTCAAAAGGAAAGTGGAGGGCCCAGCAATATAAAAAAAAATGGTTAACTTTGCTAAAAAATAAAACATGAAATGGTGAAATTGTTTTGGGGAAAAGTGGATTAAAAATTGGCCCCAAAAGTGTTTAAATGCAACAAATTAAATTTTTAGGATATCCTGGTAAACAAATATCATGAAGCACCTGAATAGTTCTATATTTCAAACAAGGTAAGAAAGAAATTACCAACCATAAATGTTTAAAATATTCAGAAAATGTACTGAAAATAAATAAATTTGGAAAACACTTAAGAAATGGAAAAAATTGAGAGAAACACTACAAATGAGTTTTAAACTTTTAATAAATACCAAAAAAATGAGAAAATAGCTATAAATATATGGTTATAATATGACTATAAAGATATATAAATTTCTGTAAGTTTTGCTATCTCTCTATGTTAAAATAAATGTAGCTGATGTTGCCGCTGTTTGGCAAATGTCTCATTACTTGAGTTTCTCTGTTTCATACCACTGTTTCATACAGTGTATAAAAACATAATTTGGCACACTTGTAGAGAAAGATTTGGGGAATATACTGAAATGAACAGTTTTTGGATTTATACTTTAGTTTAAGAATTCATGTCAAAGTCGAAGACAAAGTATATGAACTGTGAATTCACGTTCTGGACAGACTACAATAGCAAGACCACAAATTTTTCCAGGCATGTACCTACATAGTTGAATTTTTGTAGAACAGTGGCCTTTTGTAAATTTTGATTTAGTTTCTAAGTTATTCTACTTTTTACGTACTTCTGAAGTGAAAAGTGTTCTTCAGTATCGGCGAGTAACTCAAGTTTTTTTTATCTCATACAGCAAAAAATTTATCATACAAAAATATGAAATTTGGTACATTCGTAGAGAAATAATAGAGAATCATGGTGAAATAAACCATTTCTTAATTTAAACATTAGTTTGGCTTGAAATAGCTCATGAAGCGAGCTTTACGAGCGTGAGAGAGTAAGAGGTGATGCTTCCTGATTCGTAAAGCAAGTTATGGGGATTGACGAAGCATAGCAAGCAGGAGGTTGAGATCCTAGTTATTTAAAAAAAGTAACATGTTTTGTATTTTATTCGCACCTTCTGAATTGCCTATTATATTTTACAATCCCCCGTAGAAGCCAGATCAAAGGGGGATTCTACACGCCCCTTGAATATAGAACCCTGGTGACAACTCTGCTGTTAGTGTGGGAATCATAGGTGCCAAATTTATTGGGAGTTCCAGAAATTTTAAATCCAATGAATGTTTTTGTCAAAAAATGCTAATTTAAAATTTATTCAATCAGATTATCTGGCACAATAAGACATCTGAAATGCTAAAGTGAAACAAATTATAGTTTGTAGTACAGAAATTTTTTTCCCTCCAATTAATTATTTATTTTACTTTTGTAGGCGCAACAGTATTACATACAATATACAGATATTAATATATTTATTTGACAGTTCATACAAATACTTTTTGGTTTTGGAAAGAAAATATGAAACACTTATAAAATGTAACAATCTAATTAAATTACTCTTCAACCAACTGTTTTTTTTTCAACAGTCATAGTGCATGCATGTTCATTTAAAAGATGTTTACGAATAAATCCCTTCTGGCACACCTCACAATTAAAAGGTTTATTTCTAGTATGAATAACAATATGATCATTCAAAGTAGTCTTTCTTTTAAAACTTTTCTGACATACCTCACAAATAAATGGTTTTTCACCAGTATGAGTACGAATATGGTTGTCTAAAGTCTTTTTCTGATTAAAGCCTTTCTGGCATACTTCACAAGTGAATGGTTTTTCACCAGTATGAGTACGGATATGTTCGGTCAAAGAATGGCTTTGATTAAATCCTTTTAGGCACAGCTCACAAATGAATGGTTTTTCATTAGTATGAGTACGCATATGGATAGCCAAATTTTGCTTTCGATTACAACCTTTTTGGCACACCTCACAAATAAACGGCTTCTCTCCAGTATGAATAAAGATATGTGTATTTAAACTATCTTTTTTTTTAAAACCTTTCTGGCATACCTCACAAATAAAAGTTTTTTCACTAGTATGTGCACGGATATGTCTTGTTAAAGCCTTTTTTCTGCTAAAACCTTTCTGGCACATCTCACATGCAAATGGTTTTTGATCCATATGAGTATTGACATGTTCGGCCAAATAACGTTTACTGTTGAAACCTTTCTGACATATCTCACAAACAAATGGTTTTACATCAATGTGCATATCAAGATGATCCATAATTGTTCTCTAATGTAAAGTGAATGAATGGTTTCTCAAATGCAATTACATTCACTAAATTATTTTCTTTTTCTGACAGAATCCTTTTTTACATATAAAGCACACAAAAAATGATGACTTGTTATTTATCTTTTAACAAAATACTTTGAGACACATCTTGTTCATGTCTGAAAACTTGTTAGTTTAAATTATTATTTTTTGTGAAAATACATTTTGTAAGTCATCTTTACAAATAATTTCAAAACTTTGAGAATTTTATGACATCAATTTCTATAGAACCATATTGATATTAATCTTCTTATTTTCAGTAAACATCTTTTTCAACACTGTATAAGAAAATCTTACTTTCTAGTATGTTTGAGTAAGACTGATGGTATGGATTAACATTTTTTATGTACAATGCAGAAAAACAAATATTCCAATGATACTATGATCTACGATTTTTCGATAGAATCAAATACAGGCAATTGCCGCTAAAATGCAAGAAATTCGTATGTTGTACGTCTCTTTAATGTTTAGTTCTACTACAAGTTTTCATGGAAACTGGAAACAACAGTTGTAAGTCAAATTTTTCTTTTAATAGATAAGGTAAGGTGTTATATATCAGCTGGTACTGAGTTACTAGAATCTAGCGAACCACAATCTTCAAATATTTAGTATTCAATTCTAACCATCCAAATCAAACAGAAAACTATTTTTAACAATACATAAATATCAGCATAAAAATTGAAAGAGAAAGAGGTCTTGGCAAAAAGAGAATACAAATTTGTTGACAATAAATATTAGCTCCTTTTCATATTTCGTATCATATGTGATAGGAAGTATGAATCATTCTTATTTGGATTGGAACATATGAAGATGAAGCGTTAGAGACAGAGGCCGCCCCATTCGCGCATGGGAGTCTGGGATCGCTTGGCGAATAAGGTGAGCTTTAAGAAATAACAAAATTGGCGAACTATCGCCTGTGTGGCGTGTAAGTTTTATTGTGAGATTGCAGATATGCGCCGTCGGTCAAGTTCATTCAAAGGTGGGGGCATGGTGTATATATAAATTCTTTGATGGGGGAATCGGAACATTTTCGACTTGGCCATTATTCCATTTCTTTCACAGTACAGTGACCGCCGCTTATAAGAAACACGTTCGTTTCGCTCGTTTTGTTTCTTATAAGCAGTTGTTTCTTAAATCCGGAAATTTTTTAAATATCGTTCTTCCATTGTAAATACTAACTATTGAACACAATTTTACAGAATTTAAAAGATAAATGTATATAAGTAAAATATTAGTACATACATAATACATTTGTAAATTGAGTTTTGCATTCAAAAATATTTCTTATTTTACGAATTAAGCCTTACAACTTAAAATATTATCTATATGTATGCATATACTAGTATGTAATTAAATAAGAATAAAAAGTAAAACTCATAGGTCGTTCATTTATGTATAAGAGCATAGTACATTTTCATACATACCGTAATCTATTACTGAGGAACAGCAAAAAATTTATCCAGTGTTGTTTGTGCTAATGAGTCTGTGATTAGTTTACGTACATCCATTTCTAAATCATAAAATAGTCCATAAACTTTTTCTGATGCCCCTCTATGTTCAAGAGTTTTTCTAATTATAGTTAGGGCTTCTCGCGACTGTTTGGCTGTAGGAAAATTTTCTTCTTGTGGAACGTCGTCTTCATTTTCTTCTTCATTGCAAACATTCTGAATTTCCGCCACTATGTCATCATCACTTTTTTCTTCAGATGTTTGTAAATTTTCATCGATGTGAATCCATTCTTCGAAATGTGCTTCTAATTCTTCTACATCTTCTGCTGGTATGTCAACATTATTTTTCAAAAATCTTGCTTTACGGAAGCAATTAAAAATGCATATGTCAGAAACATTTTTCCATGCGCCTGCGATCATATGGATAGCATCAAGCAAGGTTATTTTCTTGCTTATTTCGCAAGCCGATCCTTTCTCTTCATCAATTGCATCTACTATTTTCTGTCGCAAATTTGACCGATACAGGGTTTTAAATGCTTTAATAATTCCTTGGTCAAGAGGCTGTATGATGGAAGTTGTATTGGGTGGCAAAAAACAAAGTTCAATGTTTGTCAGCTGTACTACAGGATGAGCCGAACAGTTGTCAAGGATTAAAAGAATTTTTTCTCTTCCCATCAGTTCCCTGTCCCACTTTAACAAAAAGTCTTCAAAAATTCTACTTGTCATCCAGGCATTCTTTGAATTTTCGTAGATCACTGGCAATTTTTTTATTCCACTTAAACAGCGCGGACGTTTGCTTTTGCCAATAACTAAAGGGCTCTTTTTTACAGTTCCCGTCATATTCGTTGTTAACAGAACTGTAACTCGATCTTTTTGTTTTTTTCCAACGGAGGATATATCATTTTTGAACATCATTGTATACTCGGGCATCGCTCTAAAATAGAGCCCAGTCTCGTCAGTGTTAAAAATTTGATGAGGAGCGTATTTTTCTAATAGAGGTGGTAAGCTTTGCGTAATCCATGAAGATGCCGACTCGGAGTCCGCGTCCTGCTTCTCTCCATAATTTTTTTTGTACACAATGTTATTTCGTTCTTTCCAGCGGCTTAACCAACCATCAGTCGCACGGAACTCTTTTTCTCCTAATTTTTCCGCAAAATTTTCTGCTTTTTTCAGTAAAATTGCCCTACTGATAGGAGCGTTCTTTAATCTGGCGTTGGAAAACCATTGTAAGAGTGCTTCCTCTATAGCAGCTGCCTTTCCTTCTCGTTTCCGTTTTCTTTGAAGATTACAATTTGGCGTCAAAATTTCATTTCTGCCTTTCAGGATTTTACATAATGTTAAGTGCGGAATTTCTAATGCAGAAGCAGCTTCTCTTTGACTACACAGAGGTAGAGAATCATACTTTTTAAGTAAACTTTGCTTTTCAAGCAAAGTAAGGGTTTTTCTCTTTTGCGACATGCTTCCACTAGCAAAACATAAAATGACTAACTAAAGCTGTACGAATCTTATTTGAGTGCATAAGCAGAGATGCCTTTCCTTATCAGTATGTTTCCTTAACTGCCAAAAGATTAAAACTCGTTTCTTACTGGTTTGGGGTTGTTCCCCCTAAGCCTTTCTACGGAGAAATTCTCTGTCATCCTTTGTTACATAGCAAACTCCCACCCCCTCCCCGTACGCCCAGAGACAAGAGATAACAACTCGTCCTTCAGTTAACCTTAAACAAATGGATTTTTTTCTTTTTTACACCCGCGTCGCAAGGAAATCAACAAATTTTCTGTAGAAAACTGTTTCTTATAAGCGGAATCGTGTTTCTTATAAGCGACACAATTTTAATGTTAAAATGAAGTTTGTATTTGTTTCTGTCGTTTTGGGTCTTATAAACGGCTGTTTCTTATAACCACTGAATCTTATAACCGGCGGTCACTGTACTGCAGTTTCCGTTGGTTCGTTGGCTGTGTACCTGCACCATCTGATAAGATTGCAGTCACTTTAAGAAAAATATGTTAAAATTCTGTCAAATATTTTATTTGACGACGTTTAATTTAGAGATTGACTGCGAAATAGCACAGCAATACATAATATAAAATATTCGCTAAACCTGCTTAAATAATCAATTAAAAAATACTTCGTAATATAATTAGATCATAAACATTTTGTTGAATATATTAACCGGTAATCAGTGGTACCGTCTACACGGGCTCGTGTTTGAATAACGGATAGACTTGTGTTTAGATTGAAAAAAGTCTGGTCGGATCGAACATATTTAATTTTGAAAACCTTTTAAATGAATTTTAATAGAGTACATGACATTATTGTATTGATTTCAGCTATGCAAAGATAATGTTTCAAAATAAGCTAACTTTAATCAATTTTTTTGTATATAAAATTCACAAATTCAGGTTTTTAAAATATTTGAATGCAAAGCATTTTGGCCTGTGTTGGATCCAAGGTCTATTGAAAGGTAAGATTGGCCAAAGATCATACGCCAACAGCTGGAATTCTTCCCTCCTTTCGCGACTGACGTCACTGGTCCCAAAGACAGGTCCGTAGCCCGTTGCTGTCATAAGAAATACATTGAATACCGCAGCAATTTTCTTAATTTAAATATACATCATATAGTATATTGAAATTTCTACCGAGTAAATGATAGATTAGATTTCATTATTCATATATAAGAATATAATATTAAATAAAACTAGTTATGGTAAATTTTATTTAGGACTGTATTGTTAGAGTTGTTTTTAAGCATCTCTAACGATGACATTAGCAACTGAGTTATTTAAACTATGCTAAAATATTTTCTGCATTTTAAAATTGTTATTAGTTTTTCTTTAATAAATGCATAGTAAACTATCAGAGGATTTTGCTAAAATACAAGGCCCTATTATTCTATCTGAGACTAGAATAATAAGCCAACAAAACCTGTCCATTTTTATCGAACTGCTTTAAAATATCATGCTTGTAGACTTGACATGATAAAATAAATGAGAAGACAGTGAATGACTTGCTCAATGTAATTCAAAAATAGTTTATAGAAATAAATAAATATGTGACGTGCTTAATGATTTCAGGCAGAAAAATGCTCGTATTATTATTTTTTTTTCATAATGAAATTGATATGTGTACGAAATCCAATTATTGAAAGACTTCTCCGAATGCGAACAAATATAGAAATCATATTTTGTACGATACAAAAGATCAGTACAATTGTTTTTTTTAATAATGTATTATTATTGTTTTATGATGGTCAAAAAATTGAATTATTCAAGAAATTAAATGAGCACTGAATTTCATATAACGATAAGCAATTTCTGAATATGGGTACTTCATGATAAAAAAAATTTAAAAATTAAAAAGTAAAGAGATAGGACGAGATATTGATTAGATAAGTTCAGTTGTGACCAGATTTTCAAAATGCCTTTCATGAAGGAACATCTACCGAAATTGTGCCTTATTCACACTATATGTTTGAAAATCAATGAAAATCTAACACGTCCAACCGGTCAGTAGGTTTTAATCAATTGCGTCGACAGAAAAAATGGGGGGGGGGCGATAATGAAATGTGTTGTTTCCTATTCTTGCCCTGTCCTATATTTCCTGTCTTGTCCGGTTTTTTCATCATTTCCACTACTTGGGTTAAAATTCCTGGGGAACATTTAAAATAATTTATCCATAATTTTAACGTGCTACTGCTTGGCAAAGGGATTTTAATTTGTTCTCTAAGATGGCATGGCTTTTGATGAAATACTTCTAAGAACTAAGGCTTTAGCCATATCTTCAATTTTCCACTGTGTTCTTTTGTCGTTATTCAAAATTCGTAATATCTGACCTGATGTGAAATATTTTGAAAGGACTTTTACAATTTTACTTTTAATTTTCTCATCATCCTTCTTCTTTATATTGCCACTCTGTGCTTCAAAAAAATTTAATTTTGCTTTTATTTTCTCATTGTCTTCTCGCATTTTTTCGTACTTTTCAGTTAAGCACTTGATATTTTATTCAGCATCGAATAATTTCCTTTTTAAAGAATTTATTTCAAATAATAATTTCTGATTTTCAAAATATAAATTTTGCCTTTCTATTTCATTTAAATCACCTGACTGAATAACCACTGACATATTTTCAAAAATATTTGAAGTCTACTCTACATCTTCAACATTTAGCAAATCGTTCATTGACTTCTTCTCATCTCTTTTATTATGTCGAAGTTTAAGATCCGAAAATTCTTCGCTGTTGTTGAGTAAAAATAGAGAAGGTACTGCATCAGTTTTAAGCTTTTTCCTTAATAAATTGCCTAATAATTCTCCTCTAAAATCTCGTTCATAGGCATCTACACTGAAGTGCGAAGAACATAATCTTGCTTTCTCCACACAAAACTGATCTTGCCGATGACATTTTACAATCCAAGTTTTTCTCATTTCTTCATTTCGAGGAAATCTGTGAAATAATACATTTTTGCTTGAATTGCCGTTTTTGCAAAGAGCAACAGCACAATAAACCATTTTGAAGACTACCAAATCTAAAACAGCTATGTCAAAAGCCCAGACCATTCGGCTCGTCCAAGGACTTAGAGCAGCAAGATGAATGGCCGGGAAAACAGTTATGTCGTCAAACTTTCAAACTGATATCCGTGCTACTGCTCTATGTCTAACTTTTTCCCACGCTTCGGAAAGGTCCGGCTAGGGATCAGTGACGTCAGTAATTCCAAGAAATCTGGACAGGAGTAGGTTACCAAAAACGAATGGCCTACCTCTCTTACTTCCATTTACATTGGGTTGGACCCAAGGTCTATTGCAGCGAATAGAGTTTCGTCCAGTACAGAGCACCAGGCGCGAAGCGCCTTTAATCTCCAATCTCTAGGTGTGGTTCTTATGTTCATACTGTGACATTATTTCATTGGTCCATAGTTGGAGGTTCGAGGTTTTTGATTTAATATTTTTATAATTTGACCTAGCTCCTAGTGTGGCAGTTTGTTGCACATTTAGATTTTAAGCAGTTTGGGGGGTTGATACAGATCTGAGGGTTACCTGGCATTTTAGCAGTTTAGGATTTAAGACATTTTGTAGAAAAGCAAAGATCGCGAGTTTTATTTAATATCAACTGATTAAAGTGGGACGTTCCTAGTACCGAATATCAAAGTTAAGTACCGAAGGGGGTCTCTTACGCGATTTAGCCTTGCGATGATCATAGTCATGCAGATTAAATAATAGTTCATTTGGGACAGATGGCAGATTTTTGTAGAATTTAAGCGCTAGCTTTTTAATTTGGGCTCTAACAGTTTTTATTTTGAAGTCTTTCCTAATTACCGAGTTTCTTAAGTATCTAGGGGCTTTCCTTATAATCCTTAGGGTTTTGTTTTATCTTGTCTCTAATAAGTCTATGGTAGTTTTACAAGCATATCCCCATACGGGTGCTGCATACAGCATTCCCGGGCGGATGACCGATTTATAAATTAGGAGTTTATTTTGATAACTTAGATTTCCGTTTCCTATCATTGGGTATAAGGCTCCTATGGTTATATACGCTTTTTTGATTATGTTCGTTACGTGCAGTTTTCAAGTTAGGTAGGAGTCTATCGTTACACCTAGGTATTTAGTAGATTTCTCCGCTTTAAGGGTATGGTTGTTTATGTACAGAGGAGGCGGAGGTTTACGTTTTCTAGAGAAATAAATCCAATGACATTTATTAGGGTTTAATTTTATTCGCCATTTTTCCAGCCATGTTTGGAGCATGTCTAAGTGTTGTTGTAGCTGCCTGTGCATTACTGAGACGTAAGGGTGTTTTGCAAGTATCGCGCTGTCGTCTGCATAGAATGCCAGCTCCGTGTCTGGGGTCCTGGGAATGTCATTTAGATATATGTTAAAGAGCGTCGGGCCCAGGATGGATCCTTGAGGTACACTAATTTTAATGAGCTTGGGTGTAGATAAGCTATCTTTAATTCTGACTTGAAAGTGTCTGTTATTTAAGTATGAGATTAAAAGTTTGACTAGTGCGTCAGGGACTTTTAGAGTGATTAATTTGTAAGCTAATCCGACTTTATCAAAGGCTTTTTGGATGTCAAGAAAAATCGCAGCTGTGGGTGTCTTAATATTAAAACCAGAAGAAATGTACTCTACCACTCTCAGCAATTGATGAGTGGTAGAGTGTTTTGGCCGAAATCCAAACTGCTGCGGAATGATAATGTCATTCTCACTAAGGTGCGTGTTCAGTCTCTTAAGAATTATTTTCTCAGTAATTTTACTAAGTGTCGGTAACAAACTGATTGGTCTGTAGTTGGCTGGAATTGATGCATCCTCACCAGGTTTATGGATCGCTATAATTATCGCTTCCTTCCATTCTTTGGGGAAATAATTTAGTTCTAGTATTTTATTTATTAAGTTGGTCAAGTAAAATATTATATTTAAGGGTAGGTTTTTTACCGCGATATTCCTGATTTTGTCTTGCCCTGGGTTTTTACGGTTTTTAATAATCTCTACTATCTCTTGCGGGGTGGCTGGGTTAATCTCAGCCGTGACCGGGGAGTTCCTGAAATTGTTTAGAGTTTGCCAAACCATTCTTACGGTGTCCTGACACATTAGATCGTGATTTGGTTCAAATTGCTTTTCGTAATGTCTAGCAAGTGCTTCTGCCTTTTCTTCGTCTGAGTACGCAATATTAGCGCCATCTATTAGTGGCCGGAGTTTAATTTGAGGTTTTCTGAATCTTTTAGCGAATTGCCACAGCGATACGTCTACCTGGCTAAGGGATTCGATTAATTCTTTGTACTGTTGCTGCTTTTCTGCGACAATTTTTTCACTGACTTTACACGTGAGTCTATTAAGCTCCCTTTTAAGGGTAGGGTCTCTGCTAGCTTGCCATGTCTTACGCATTCTATTTCTCTATTTAACTAACTGTTTGACATGGTGGGAAAGTGTTGGCATTTTTGGTGACTCATGATGTGTTGTGGCAGAGGCAATAGCTATCCTGATTTCTGTTGTGAGTGTGTGCGCGGCAGAGTCAATATCCGCCGTGCTCATAATGTTGGGTACTGCTAAGTGCGGCTCGAAAAGTGCTCTTTTGAATACGTTCCAGTTCACCCTCTCTTGTCCCAGAGAGGCTGGAAGGGGAGTGTTCAAATCGAATGTCACCAATACCGGTAGATGATCCGAGTCGAATTCATCCAGGGTATCAATAGTGTGAGCGTATTCTATGTTTCTCGTTAGGACAAAGTCTATGAATGAGTCATTGGCACCTGAGAAGCAGGTTAGTCTCGACGGTGCAATGATGTCAGTGTTTGTTGTGTTCAGCAATCTATGTATCTGTGTACCGCGTATGTTGGCTCTCCTGCTGCCCCACACTCGGTGGTGTGCATTGAAGTCGCCCGCGAGTATTGTGTTTGGATATCAAAGGTCTATTGAAAGGTAAGGTTGGCCAAAAATTGTACGCCAACAACTGGAATTCTTCCCTCCCTTCCCGACTGACGTCACTGGTCCCAAAGACAGGTCCGTAGTCCGTTGCTGTCATAGGAAATAAAAGGATTTGGAGGATTCTGAAGATCCTTGGAATCTTCTTTGCAAGCAAGTTTGCCCTACTGGACTGAAAATAAAGTCGGTTAGGCCGACGAGTAACGGGGACTTGAAGGTGGTGGGATATATTGATCCTGGGAAAGGGGAGCCAATGGAGAAGGCAGAACTAAGAAAGTACTTTGACGTTAAATCATTGGGGCCTAGGAAACAGAGGGTGATAATGTTTTCTGTTCCTTGTGATGAAGGGGAAGATTTGCTGAATATGTTTAGATATAGTTATCCAGAGTTGCCCATGGAAGATATAGTTCTTGTACAGTGCATTGGAAGTAAAAGGGAAGGTCTCTTCCATTGGAATCTGGGCTTTCCTCCAGAGTTTGCTAAATCTTTAATAGAGGAGGGTAGATTCTTTTATGGATTTCATAGTTGTTTGGTCCGGAAGCACGTATCGGTGATACGTTGCTTTCGGTGCTAACGTTTCGGTCATATGAGTGGACAGTGTTACGGGGATGAAACTTGTGGAGAATGTGGCTCTCGAGATCATGTCTCGGCGAATTGTGTTTACGAGGAACAAAAATGTGTTAATTGTGTTGCTGCTAAAGAGGAAGACACTGCTCACACTGCCTGCTCTCGTGCTTGTCCTGTCTACAGGAAACTGTTTGACAGGAAGGCTAGAGAGGGGCTGTAGGTCTTATCCAGGTTCTTGGGGTGGTACTGCTGGGTTCATTTTATTGGTAAAATATATCTAGAATAGTTATTTATTTTTACTTTGTTTTTTCTGAAGAATATTTCTCTCCTTTGTGGTACTGTCCTTTTTGGGAGCTGTCGGTGGGTTGTTTTGTTTTTCTGCGAAGTTCTTGCTAAGACACACTGACGGGTCTTTTTGTAAAGATTTATTAACTTGTACTTTAATTAAACAATTTGTATTATCTTCTAAGGATAATTAGTGGATTCCTTTTTTGAAAGTTTAGTCATTAGAGTTGAGAGTAACTTAAAGTTACTTAAAAGAGTATATAGAAGTTAAGTCTTTTGAGTTGAGCTAGCCCGAATTCGACATTTCAGTAAGGAACAACACCTTGGCTCTTGTTTCCCTCTGACAGGCCTCCCAGCCTTGTTCAATTATTTGACAAGTATAATCCATTTTTCATCATCATCATCAGCGGTTTGACGAACCTGGACATGGATTTGTTGGGGTGACCTTGTCTTCATCCGACTTGGATTCCTGCAAGTGGACTTTCGCTTTCCAGGGTTTTTGTGATCTATGGACTCTGGTTTTTTCTGAGTGGACTTTCACGTTCAAGGACTCTGGTGATCCTCTAGAGGCTGGTTTCCCGTTTTACTTTTCCTGTGCAACACCTGCTCTAAACCAATGAGCGCATTCGAGAATTACAGATTCCAGTTTTGTTTTCTACCCCATCATCTCGCAATCAAGTTAGATTTAGAATAAAATCCCGATTCAAGCAAGAATTATTGACGACTACTAATGCTTTAGTGCTTAAAAATCTCACAGATTATATACCACCACGATGTTCAATATCTGATTCTTGGGAACATTTAAGAAACATTAACCTTGCTGATCCAAACTTTAACAAAGTAGGAAAAATTGATATCATACTTGGCGCAGATGTATATTCGCAAATATTATTGGATGGTATCATAAAAGGACCAAGAGGAACTCCGATTGCTCAAAATACTTCATTAGGTTGGATTTTGACTGGATCAATCTTGAATAATTCTCAGGATAGCTATTCCAAACAACAAACAACTAAAATTCTGAATCTTCACAGCATGTCGGAAATACACGATCAGGTGCGTAAATTCTGGGAAATTGAAGAAACTTCACTAATTCGAACCCTCACTGCTGAAGAACAAATGAGTGAAGATATTTTTGAGAAAACGCACAGAAGGGAAAATGGACGTTATGTAGTAAATTTGCCATTTAAAGACACTTTAACAACACTTGGTGAATCAAGAGATATAGCGATTTCGCGATTTGAGCAAAACGAAAGAAAACTATCAAGAAATCCTAAAGTTAGTGCGGAATATTCAACATGTATAAATGAATATATCAAACTAAACCATATGGCAGAAATCCAAACCACCCCAAAGGATCTCAGAATTCACGGAAATGGTTACAAACCGAATTATCTTCCTCATCATGCAGTGATCAAAGAAAGTAGTTCATCTACGAAACTTCGAGTGGTATTTGACGCATTTCAAAAAACTTCGACAGGTGTATCATTAAACGATAAATTATTAGTAGGACCGAATCTTCAAGAGGATATGACAGCTATATTACATAGATGGAGATTTTATCGAATCGTAAACACAGCTGATATAGAAAAAATGTACAGACAAATCCGTGTTGTAGATAAACATACAGACTATCAAAGAATAGTTTGGAGGAATTCTATGTCAGAAGCAATAAAAGATTACCGATTACTAACAGTAACGTTTGGATTGGATTGCTCAGCTTATCTTGCTATAAAAACCTTGAAACAATTAGCTCGCGATGAGAAGCGAAGTTTTCCATTAGGAGCAAAATCTACAATGAACGATTTTTACGTAGATAATCTTATGTCCGGAGCGGATGATATTTCTGAAGCATTGGAGAAACAAAAGCAAACAATTAATCCTTTAAAATTAGGAGGATTCCCTCTAAGAAAATGGGCGTCTAACAAAGAAGAATTGCTTGAATCATTACCTGAGGAATTTCGAGAAATATCAAAGCTGAAAACCATAGAAGCAGATCAAAGCATCAAAACTCTTGGTTTATATTGGCATCCAATAACAGACGAATTCGGTTACAAATTAAGTTCTATGGCAACGGAACAATCTACTATTACGAAAAGAACCATTTTATCGAACACAAGTAAACTATTCGATCCATTAGGATGGATAGCGCCAGTTCTAATTACAGCTAAAATTATGCTTCAGTCATTGTGGATGATTGGATTGAATTGGGACGAAGAACCACCAGTAGAAATTCGACAACAGTGGATTGACTGGATAAGTCAATTACCAGATATGGAAAATATTAAAATTCCACGCTGGATAAACTACAGTTATTCCGAAAATCATTCTATCGAAATGCACATATTTTGTGATTCTTCGAGTACTGCATATGCTTCTGTTGTCTATCTTCGGATAATTTCTGAAAGAACAATTTCTACGCACATTGTTGCAGCAAAGACTAAAGTCGCTCCAGTGAAAACTGTATCTCTGCCAAGACTGGAACTTGTGGAGCACTGTTAGGGGCAAGATTAGCTTATCAAATCTCATTAGCAATACATGCAAAAATTGAAAATACGTACTCTTGGACAGACTCAAAGATCGTTTTAGCTTGGTTGAGAGGACATCCTACGCGATGGAAAATCTTCATAGCGAATCGTGTCGTTGAAATTCACGATAAACTTAAAAACTGTAATTGGATGTACGTGCCATCAAAAGAAAATCCTGCCGATTGCGCGACTCGTGGACTTACACCAGATGAACTGATTAAACATAAATTATGGTAGAAAGGACCTGCATGGCTTACAATGCCTGAAGACTGTTGGCCTAAATCCATTGATATTCCACCTACAACCATAGAAAAAAAAGAAATGTTGTTACATTAACAACATTAAATGCAAGTACAGATTTTGACTTGATTTCAAAATACTCTAATTTGTCTAAACTAGTAAGACTAACTGGGTATTGCTATAGATTTGCATCTAATTGTAAGATCTCAAAAGCTGAACGTAGTTTATCTTATCTTACGGGGCAAGAACTGAAAAACACTTTAAAGAAACTTGTAAAATTAACACAAAGATCATACTTTACTTCTGAGATAGAACGACTAGAGAACAAAAAATATCTATCGCATAAGAGTCGACTTCTAAATCTCAACCCATTCCTAGATGGTGATGGTATATTAAGGGTAGGAGGGCGTTTAAAATATGCCAATTTACCGTTTGAAGAAATTCATCCTGCGATCTTGCCAAGAAAAAATCATTTAGTCACCCTTATAATCCAAAAAATTCATCTAGATACGTTGCATGGAGGAACACAGTTAGTATTAGGACTTTTAAGAAAAAGATATTGGATATTGGACGCTAGAAATACGATAAAATTTATTTTACATAAATGTATCATATGTCATCGACAAAAAGCCAAAATGTCTCAGCAGCTTATGGGAAATCTTCCAGCTCCTAGAATAAATGAATCTAGACCTTTCTCTCATACTGGAGTGGACTACTGCGGCCCAATCGAAATTAAGATTTCAAAAGGTCGTTGTGCGAAATCACAAAAGGCATATATTGCAGTATTCATATATTTAGCCGTAAAAGCGATTCATCTAGAAGCCGTTTCCGATTTGACTAGCGAAAGTTTCATGGCAGCGTTCCGACGATTCACATCGCGTCGCGGACTTTGTTCTGATTTGTATAGTGATCAAGGGACAAATTTTAAGGGAGCAAATTCCATGCTTAAGGACGACTTTAAAAAGTCGATTGATCAAATTAACAAAGAAATAGTACATGTCTTAACCGAAGATGAAGTAACGTGGCACTTCATCCCTCCGTCATCGCCACACTTTGGAGGCTTATGGGAAGCGGGCGTAAAATCCACAAAATATCACTTGAAGAGAATTTTAGGAAAAAGATTGCTTACATTCGAAGAATTGAGCACAGTGTTAACTCAAATCGAAGCATCGTTAAACTCAAGACCGATTACGCCAATTCATGATGATCCTAACGATTTCAACGCACTTACACCGGGACACTTCCTAATTGGAAATTCGTTAAAAGCAATACCTGAACCAAGTATATTAGATATAAAGGAAAATAGATTAAACAGGTGGCAATTGCTGAAACAACTGAATCAACAATTCTGGAAAAGATGGAATTTAGAATACATAAGCAGAATGCAACAAAGACCGAAGTGGTTAAAACAACGCAAAAATGTGGCCAAAGGACAACTTGTTCTTATCAAAGATGATCGACTACCCCCTACCAAATGGCTTCTTGGCGGAGTAGTTGATACGCACGCAGGTAAGGATAATTTAGTAAGAGTTGTCACGCTACGTACAAAAGATGGTATTCTCAAAAGACCCCTCACGAAGATTTCGCCCCTCCCGATCGACAATCCAGAGCCTCTAATCAAACCCAATGATGAGAGTTTAGAACTTTTAATTTTATATTTATATTATTTGTAGACCATTCAGTTGAACTTTTTTTCGAAATCTAGCGGGATTCTCGATGCCTGAACGTTTAAAATTAAACTCTTAGTTCAAGCAAAGAGTTCAAGGCCCCGTGTATGTGCCAACCATGAGAAGTCTACACGCCATATATGGTAATTTTCTTATCTTTGTAAGTTGCCATGACAACACATGACGTCACGAAGAAGAAAAGGTATTTGTACTGTTTCGACCGAACAAAATAGTATGTAATGTATTGTATGGAATGAACGAAGTAGGTAGAGCGTAGTTACAGTGTAAACCTTGTTGTGTGCGTGTAGAATAAAGATGGTCTACCTAATGACGGCTTCTGTTCCTTGTTATTTAATTTAAGTAGGAAGTGAAACACAAACACAGTTTGAGGGATCACTTGACCCACCCACCTGTCTTACTTATTGAAGTGGTTTCACATTTCGTCATTTCTGATGTAGTGTGGTTCTGTCCTTTGGGAAGAGGATTATTTCTGATTTGGGGCAGTTCTGTGCTCCGGATGATCTGCTGGTGATGAATTCCAATATGTTTGACTTCAAATTAATTCTTTAAACGTCTGGAGTTTCCTATTTTTGGAATACCCGTGCTCGATAGGCTATTTTTAGTGACTCTTCAGAAATATGTTGCTTCGGATATTTAGTTTGAGGGGTCATTTGACCTACCCAGCTGTCTTACTTTTTCATCTATTTAGCATTAAAAAATACCTAAAAATTAAAGAAATTTTAAATATGTATTATAAAACTTTAATATTAAATTTTCACCGTGTTCCTTTTATCTGCGTCGTTTCCCTCGAAATTTTGACTCCGAGCTGGCAACTATATTGCTCAGATATTCCCCGGCCGTAAATTTTACTTGAGGTAGCCTCCAAATTTCCTATCTCGTATTTTAATTTAGCGATTTTGATTTTAACGATGGTTATAGTCTCTGCACCCTCTGTACGTGTCATCTGAATATACATATTTTGTATCAGCCTCCTAGGCGTAACTTTTAGTTTAACTAGTGCCCTAATTTTACATTTTTAGCGAGCATTTTTCCTAATTGAGCGTATTTAGTTTTGCTAGTGGCTATAGTTTCTGCACCATTTGTACATGTCATCTGGTTATGCATCTTTGTTGTGACAACTCTCTGAGTATAACTTTTACTTCAATTAGCCCCTGCCCAAAATTTCCCATCTTACCTCCTAATTGAACGATTTTGCTTATGCTGATGGTTGTATCTGCACCATCCGTACGTCTCAGTTTGATACACATATTTGATGGTTATATAATATACATGCGTTTTTTGTGTCAACTCCCTGGGCGTAACCTTCAGTTTAACTAGTCCCCACAATTTTATATATCTGCTCCTAATTGAGCGATTTTGGTTCGGCTTGTGGAGTCTCACCCCCATGTGTACATGTCACCTGGATGTGTAACTTTAACGTGGCAAATCCCTGAGCGTAACTCTTACTTTGGTTACCCCCCTCCCCCCCCCCCGTCCCAATTTTCCATCTAGCCTCCTAATCCACCGATTTTGATTTTATTGGTGGCTAGTCTCTGAACCATCAGTACGTATCACCAGAACATGCATATTTTTTTAGTTAACTCCCTGGGCATAACTTTTAGTTTAACTAGCCCCTACAATTTTACTTTAATGTAAATTAGGACTATGTAATGTTTTTCACTAGGAAGGATACGTTTCATGTGTCCAGGATTTTTATGAACGAGCGAGCAGGTGGGAGGTACGTTATTTTACTTAATACATCCGTCGTTTATATTTTTAATACACCCGTTGCTATGCCCAAAATACGTATATGTATATACATATGCTTTATGTATACAGGGTGTATCTGAATTCATCATCAATATTTGGTTGGGAGGTAGAGAATAGGATAAGAAAACTATTTCACATAGGAAAGCATAGGCGCAAACGAACGCATGACGGTGTAGAGGGCGCTTTGTGTCCACAACTCCCATTCAAGCGCAAAGCTGTCTGACGTGTGGTTCCAGAATGACGGCGCTCCAGTACATTTCGCAAATGATGTGCGTGGTTACCTGACCAGAAAATTTGGAGCTAAAAGGATTGGTCGCGTTAGTCCAGTTTGTTGGCCACCACGGTCACTGGATTTATCTCCAATCGACTTCTTTGTATAGGGTGCGATGAAAAACATGGTGTACAAGACCCCTGTTGCCAGTGCTATGGACCTTTTAGCACGCATATCGGTTGCCGCCACAAACATCCGAGAAATGCCGGGCATATTCCAGAAAGTTCATTTGCCTATGCAACATCGTTGTGAGGCAAATGATCAGCATTTCGAGCATCTCTTGTAAGTCTGTACAAACGATGCACAAATAAATGTTTTTTTTCTTACAACTTTCTTATTATGTTTTCTTTCCATTAGTTAACCGGACTCATGTTGCCCTACTGTATGACGTCTGCGCCCTTGCTTTCCTATGTGAAATAGTCTTCTTTTCCTATTCCCTACCTCCCCACCAAATATTGATGAATTCAGATACACCCTGTATATATATACACTGTAAAAAAAGTCCTGGCAATTTGGTAGCCAGGACTTTTTGCTGTAAATTTTACAGTACTACTGTAAATTTCTACAACACTTTTTGCTGTAATTTTTAGTGTTTAAAACTGTAAATTTTACAAAAAATTGTAATTTCTACGGTAGTTTTTACTGTATTTTTTACAATCCTTTAAACTGTATATTTTACGGTACTTCTGTAAAATTCTACTGCACTTTGTAATTTTTGCTGTATTTTTTTGTTTAATACTGTAAATTTTACAAAAAATTGTAATTTTTTATTGCAGTTTTTACTGTATTTTCTACAATGCTTTAAACTGTATATTTTGCGGTACTTCTGTAAAATTCTACTGCACTTTTTGCAGTATTTTTTACAGCGTTTTATACCGTATATTTTACAAAAAAATTGTAAATTTTTACAGTACTGTAAAATTTTACAGTAGTATTGTAAAAATTATTATGCACTTATTGTATTTTATTTATTATAAAACTGCACTTATTATATTTTATTTATTTTATTGTATTACATTGCTTTATGCTGTATATTTTACTGTATTTTTATAGTGCTCTACACTGTAAATTTTATTGTAATTTTGTAAAATTTTACTACACATTTTGCTGCATTTTATACTTTAAATGTTAGAAAAATGACCAATTTTGATAGGATATTTTCAAATTGCTGGTAGCATGTTAACAAAGTATTTTTTTTTTTTTTGCATTATTTTAATATACTTTTTTACTGCAAATTTTACCAGTGCTGCAAACATTTTACAGTATTAACAACTTTTAAATCGCGAATATTACAAAAATACTTTGGAATACGACTATTTATGACAAATTCTGCAAAAAATTTTTTAAACCTAATATAACATTTTACATACGATGTTATATTTTAATGAATTTTTTTTAATCAATATATCCAGGGGTTTGGGGGTACAAGTTCCCACTTTTGCCGTCACCTATGTCGAAAGCCCAGACCGTCCGGCTCATCCTAAGACATAGAGCAGCAATGTGGGCGGCGGGGCCTTCCCCTATGTGTACATGTGTATAAATTGTGCAAGCCTAGTTTCGAAAATAGTACACCCGGACCGGTCAATATTGAGAAGTGACTCATTCAAATGCATTCGACACTTTAATCCTATTTGTAAAAATTGCCATCAAAAATATTTCCTTCTTGCTTGCACATATAGGCATAAAGTTTTCAAAACTATTTGGAATTATACATTTTACTTAGGAAGCAAAGTTTTTCAACTTATCCAAACTCCCAGTTATAGAAGTTCTGAGTTATCATGGTCTCATACTTTTTCTGATATAATAGTTGACACACTACACATCTGATTGATATGCTGGTGCCCTATTCCCATCTACCTATATTGAAATGTCTGTAACTCAACATTGGATAAGTTCAATTTTTAAATCTAAACAACTTTTAAAATGATTACACAATTTTATGCAGTAATTAATAGTACAAAAATCTACCAATTCATTTCGAAAACAAGGAGTATATATGTAACCTGTTAAATTGTCAATTGTCTTTCTCTAAGCAATTCATACATCTATAATCCCTTCAAACTGAAAATTAAATACAGAACAATGAAGTGTTTGACAAAATCAAAGGTGAATATAATAAATGCAAAACTTTTATGATATATTTTTAATAAAAATAAGTTTATAAAATATCAAGGACCATAGTGAATTATCCAAAAATTTTAGGCAGGAAATATTAAGACATTAAAAAAAAAAATAGAAAATTTTAGAATATTTAAAATAATTTTAAAAAATGGGGAAGTTTTAAACTTTAAAGCAGAATGGGATCCCTACAATATCAATTGGGAATTGGAAGGTGCATGTGGGTATTTTACAAATTATTAAATAAATTACACAAAAATTGTTGTCTCATGAATATTTTATGCTAGTTATTTGTACTAAAATAACTGAAACTCTTGAGAAATATAACAAGACCTCCCTCTCCCCAGTTGAAAGAAATTAAAATATTTAGTAATATGCATATCATTAGAAAATTATTTACCTACAATATAATAATCCCTGAAAAAAGATAATTTAAAAAGTAAAAGACTATTGAGGTATTGTCTTTTACAACACAAAATTATATGGTATAAAAGATGTCTCAATATCAACAGATTTTAAAAGCAAAATAGCAAATCAGGGTATAAAATAACTGGTATTGCATAGCTGTCGATGATACAAAATCTGCTTGGTAAAAGTGTGATACATAATTATAAAATAATATTGTTGGCTGCAAACTTGTTATATGTATTACATATCATTCACATATCAATAGAAATGCTTGATCTAAACGTACCTTCCCATGCAAGGCACAACAGTAAACAGCTGGAGGTTGAGTTCAGGCATACACAATATGATGAAAAAATGGGGGAAAATTCTGTTGCATGTGCAGACCAGAACGCTAAATTCAAAATAAAACCGAATTGAATGCATACCACACAGTTGACGGCATTGCAACAGTCAATAGAAAATATCTTAGGTAATGTCATAAATTGTACCTGACATTTTTTTTTCACCTGCTGAATTAACATTTTGTATAGTAATTTTATTTTAAATTTTTATATTGATTATTTAAGATGAATAAACATTAAAAAATATTTTGATTTGCCACACATCTGTATGACAAATCGAATAAAGGTTTATTGAAAAAATATTCATTCTATTTTAAGATACAAAATTTGTTTATAAAAAGTGATACTGCTGATGTTGACTGTAATGAAACAAAAAAATGCAATAAAAGCATTCAAATTCAAGAATGTTGCTATTAGAATATGATATCTTAAACAAATTAATTCATTATTTAATTCAATTAAATTCATTAACATTTTATATTTGATTTTAGAGGTTTTCAAATACCTACATTAAATAGTCGAATATGTATTTTGCTATTTTCATTTGTAACTTTGAAAACATTTCTCATTAAAATAAACATTTAAATTTAAAAATAATTTTATCTACATTAGGATTTATTAAGTAAATATGTTTTAAAATACATTTGTTGCATTCAATAATTATCATAGAATAAAGTTTAGAAAAAATCCTGAACTTTTCAACTAGACATTGCAGCTGACACATTTTTTGAAAAGAAACTGTGCCATATGAATATGAAGCTTTATAGTAAAAGAAAGCTTTCTTATAGTGAAAGTGGGATGGAGCAGCCATAATTAAATGTTTTATAAAAACTTTTATGCATAAATGAAAAGCTGTTACATTCAAAATATTTCTGTAGCTTGTAATTTATTTTTTGTAAAACTGCTCCATAAAATCATCCAATTGCTTCTCAATATATGTATTTTGTTCCCTCTGTAGCAAATAATCTGAAATTTCAAATTTATGATAAAATAAGAGTAAATCTGAAATGCAATACTGTTCAACCAGACTTCCAAGAGGAATCAACACTTCTGCATATGGCAAATCAATTCTCATAATGAACAATCCATCTTGCAGGATTTGTTTGTTTATACATAATACATTATATATACATTATACATATATAATACATTATGAAATTCATATTTAATAAGCATTCTAATTTTTCATAATACATATTTTACTCAAATAATATTTCAGTTTTAAAAAACTGGAACAATGGACTGACTTTTAATGCTTCTTTCTTGCAGAATGTCAGCATATTATGCAATATCCTTTTGCAAATGTTACTGAAATGTTTAACAGAACTTGTTGACAGTATAAAATTTAACATACAAATACGAAAAAGAATCAATGCAAAAAATTGAAATAGCAAAATATTAATTAGAACTAAGCTTGTACAGTAAAAGTACATAACCTCACATTGTGGTGACAAATTTCTATATCCTTTTTTTTTTCTCTCCTTCTAGAGGACTCTAGCAATTTACCAGCTAAAATTCTTGCAAGTCTGGTTGAACAACATTTGATGTTTCAATTTTATTTTAGAATAAATATAACAATTACAAGTAAAAACTTTTGTTCATCAAAAGGGTACTTTATTCTTGGAAAGGCACAGAATGGAATAACATACAAGAAATTATAACCATTCAAAATTTGAAATTGAATGTATAAGAGATAGCACTCGTGGCTGAACAATATCCTTCAACTTCTTACTTGATTTTGTGCCACGGCCTGGGTCGATATGGCAGAAACATCTGAAAAATAATAATACAAATTTATATTCCCGTGTGATAGAATAAGTAAGATTTTATAAAACAATAAGTTTAAATCATTCTTGAATTCGAGTAACTTTGTTCACATTCTAGGAAGTAGGTCAGAGTCATTCTAATGAGATATAGAATAGAAACAACCTAATGCAGATGCACACTACCATGAAATGTGAATACATTATTCATATACATTATTTCCGCATTTTTATTCATGTAATGCAGTTAAGCTCCTAATGCATTGTCAAGTGTCAAATATCCAGAAGGAAAACATCCCCCACTAAACATGAAAAAATATTTCTGGTTTTTGTGAAAATGAAGTTATATATTCAAAACATTATTAAAACGCTATTATTTATTAAGGCACTTAGAAAGATTTAACTGCATTAGAACATAATATATTATTGTGGCTTAACACTTTTATCTACTGCAAGCCTAAAAATAGGGTTTTTGATGCCAATACTTATTTATTGCAAGCCTAAAAATATGCTTTTTGATGCCAATGCTTATTCACTATAAATCTAAAGATAAGCCTGAAGGGACCAATGCTTATCAACCATTAGCCGATTAATAGGCTTTTACAAGTGCTGTTTTTTTGCAGTAACTTTTAAAGCATAGATGTTCAGTTTCATGAGTGGATTCAAAATGACATGAGTGTTGGCCACATGTCCTAGTGGATTTAAATAATTTTTAGTTTTCTTGCCCAGACAAAATGAATCCTGATAATGAAAGCAAAGATATTTTTGTAGATTCTCTGTCAGAGTGTTCTAACTGTTCTTTGAGCAATGAAAGCAGCAATTACAGTGACGATAGTGATATTATAGGGTATATAAAACATTATTCGGGATTACTGCTGCAATATTTCACACGATAAGCAAAACCGAGCCAGTATTAGGAGAGAATCTGCACTTAAGTTAGCGGGTCTCTTTCCATGTAGACAATGAAACCGCAGCCGGTAGATTAAGTTATAGTTGCATATTAAGTTTTATGAATAAACTTACCTTTGAATAAATTCCAATGTGGTCGACACACCTTCTGGGCACTTAATATTTAATATAAAAAATATGGGAAACAACATTAAAAATCCATCTTTAAGACTTTTTATTTTGTCACTGATCACCATCCACAAGGAGCATAAAGTGTTCACAAGTCAAGATAGTACCACCTGTATACAAAAAAAAAAAGCAAGACAAATAAGATACATTTACTATAGTTCAAAAGATGCAGGTTGCTATATATATGTGAACCACACTTACCACAAAGAATTAAGCAAGGTGTTGGTGGCACATCAACAAGAAGGGAAATATCCTCGTTATCACCAAGAGATGTTAAAATCTATAACAGATAAGCAAAAATGACTTATCTGAATGCAAACATTTCATGTACGATAAAAATTTTTAAACAATTAAATACAGATGACGCTCATTAAGACAACATCCATTTAAGATGGATTTCTTATTATTACATACAAATATGGATTCCCCGGTAAAGGTCTATAGATGTTGTATGTCATAAAACATTGCTTATTATGTTGGCTTATTCATTAAGATAAACAAAATTTATTTAACTTATTATTTTTTAATCAGTAGAAGATGTTCCAGTACATACCTTTGTGCAATTGAATGAAATTGAGAATGACATAAAAAGAAGATTGTTTACCAATAAGAAAAAAATAAAGATTACTTCATTTTAAAAATAGTAATACATACAGCTACATTTTGTTTATGCTTTGAATGTTAATAATTTTTCATTTTAACCTCATTATACATATCAAATCTTTTTAATTAAAATTTTCTGTCTTTTTTTAAGGTTGCATTTTTCAATGGACATAATATATATTACACAAAATTAAGGATAACAAACTTTCATTACAGGTTTACTATTTCATTACTATATTATGTCAGATTCACAGACTCCTGCTATAACGGACTCTCCCTAATACGTACAATAAATGTTGGCCCTTGACTGTCCGTCTTAATGAGAGATCACTCTATAAAGAATTTTATAAGCAGTAAATGAGATAAATACAATATTCCAAAGTGTTGTGGAATTTTTTTTAATAGAGGTTATGCCATAGATTTGAATGTAGTTTTAAATGTGGTACATCAGCTCAGAACTGCTTAACAAGTTGTGCATGTGAAGTTTAAATTATTTTCCAAAATATGATGCTAGAGTGGCAGTTTCCCTTAAGAATTTAAATCACATCTCACTAATAACCCAATTAGGGTATTAGATAATTGCCTAATAAAATTCTTCCTCCAGACATTAAAAAATGCACAAATCTTTTAGTCTAAATACAGTTTTGCATAATTTACAGAATTGCATACATCCATGTGATATCGGAAGATTTTAGAAATTCTCATGTATTTTATAAATTTTACAATGGAACTTCCTATTACATAAATTCTCTAAAAGCAGTGTATAAAACTACTTTAAAAATATTTTCTTTTGTAAAACTGTAAGCATCAAAAGATTCTTTGGATAAACATACATTCTAACTTACCATGTGTGTCATAAGTTCACCACCCATGACTTTAAACTATAATACTTAATGAATGAGTTAACAAATTTTAAAATTATAAAATATTTACTTACGTTAACAAGTTTAAAAATTTCTTCTGCTTCTTCTCCAAATAACCTAAAAGGAGGCTTAACAGAATGGCAGTATTGTTTTCATCTGCATCAGTAATTGATGTCAGTGCAACTTCAAGTCCTTTTTTGTTACCTCCAACAGGTTTTGTTTTCAGGCATTCAATCACTCTATCAGCTTTTTCTTGTAGTGATGTCAAAAATCTACTTTCTAGATCTATCCCCATCAATAATCAATAATCTAAAATGAGTCATCATCCCAATTTTTAAAAACAAGCATGGCCATCTTTCTTTTAGTGTACTAACAGTAAAACCAGAGTTTATATCCAACCTTTGTATGTAGAATGTAGCCATTAATAATTTTTTAATTAAATCTATGTCCATATATTGGGGGCCAACCTGGTACAAGTCTAGCATGCACTTTCTTTTTTCTTCTTGAGACTTTCTTGTTTCACCATCAGGAAGTGGGGGTTCCCAGTTCGAACACAACCATATTTATCCGAAAGTTTTATTTTTTTCACAGATGTGCTTACACTATCTTCAGATACTCTTTTAAGAGGTTTTTGCACCCCTATTCAGATTTTCTAATCTATTTTGTAGCTGTTTTTTTAGATAATTGTTACCCCCTGATATAACTTCTCCACAGATGTCATCATTCAAAGCAGGGTACTTTAAAACTATATTCCTACCTATTATATCAAGAGCTCTTCAGCCAGGTAGATAAGTTATTTTTCGTATTGCATCGGCAATAATTCTGACCATTAATCTCCGTTTGGATGGATGTGGTCTCTCATCCTTATCAAGAGTTTTCATTAAACAAGCTGGCATTTTATGCCATAGAACATTAAATTTATGTGGCCAATCTGAATTTTCATCTAATCATATATCTTTCATGAAACTTTGGTCATGAAGATCATTCATATTAGCACTGCCAGCATTGACACTCTATGCAACCATATTGTTTCTATCTTCAGTACCAGGGACTGCAAGAAATAGAGAAAAAAAATATGATATTAGCAAAATATATGATTGATAGAGCTGAAAAAAAACATTTTCAGTATTTGAGAAATTTTACGTCTTTTAATAACTATTGCTGAAATTAAAATGAGGAATTTTTCTGTCAGTTTTTATTCTTTAAAAGAATTTTAAGTAGAAAATAATGCAAAACTATTTTTTCATGAACCAAAACTGAAAGAACTAGGTCAATAGAATTAATAAAATAAATAAGAATTATATATACATAAATACAGTAATTTGTTTTCAAATATTTATTTAAACATCCAAATTTATTCTTTTAAAAAGAAGCGAGAGAAAGAACACACATTTCTCAAGAGAAATTCAAGGCCAAATTAGAGAAACTTAGCCAATTCGAGTCAGTCATTTACAGTATTCGTTACTTCTTTGGCAAAAAGCACAGAAACTGACATGGCTCACATTGGATTGCAATATTGTAATGTCTGTTTTATTAACTCGAATTTCTATTGCCGTTATATTAACATACCATTCGTTCTATCAGCCAGAGGTCATAAAGGGAAACGACCCTTATTAAAAATCCCTCATCTTTCCCTGTAATGCAGTATTTTCCCATATAGATTTAACATGGTATGAAAATGGTACAGGAGACTTTTTGGGTAAAAACAGTGAATAGATTCTCATTCTTTTTTCTAAGTACAAAATTGCGCCAAGTTGGCATGTTTCTCCGTGTTTTGAAATCGACTCCTCCCAACTCAAGTGACGTAGTTTTCTATGTTTTAAAATAGGCCCCTCCTACCAAAGTGACGTATTCTACAGTTTTATGAACTGGAATTTTGAATGTAAATGATATTTTAATGAAAGGGAATAATACTCATTAAAAGTGAATAATACTCATGAAAAGCTTACAAAATTTACGATTTTTGTATATTATAAAAATATTACGTAATGGCAGAATAAAACACTTTAAAAATTTTAGAAGCCATATTGAAACATGCGATACTTAAAAAATTTATGAAAATTTATTTTAACAATACTTATAAAAAATACGAAATTTTAAAATAACATTTGTTCTTTAACAAAATTTAAGAAAAAACAGAACTTAGAAAAACATTTGTATTTTAACAAAATTTAAGAAAAAGCGATACTTAGAAAAAAGTTTGTACTTTAACGAAATTTAAGAAAAATCAATAGTTAGAAAAAAGATTGTACTTCAACAAAAATCAAGAAAAAACGACACTTTAAAATTAAGAAACCCATTTTAAAAAACACGGAAAAATACAAAAGACAATTTCAAAAAAAGGGATGCACAAAGAAACGAACTAACCTTTATGTAACGGATATCCATATTTTTAATTACATCCACACCGGAACAGGTTTTCTTGAACATACACGTACGGAATACGTTTTCTTGAACATACACGTACATTTAACACCGGAATCTGCATATCTATTGAAAATTTGAGTAAAATATTAATGTCCATGAATTACGAGGAATGTTTTAAATATTTATTCCAAAAAGTTTGTACATGTTCAAATCTTTATAAATCGATCGAAAAAGATCTGTAAAAACAAGAGTCAACGAATTCAATCGAAAAAAGTCTGATGAAATACACAGAAGACTATTGAAATACTTACTGCCTATTAAAATGCAGATTCCCAAACAGTCGAGCGCCGATTGGATGCCCACGGGTTACCAGAAGCCGTGGGCTACCAGAATTGGCAAAGTATACGCATGAAATTGTAACCCGAAGAATCACGCCAATTTGGCGCAGGATCATACTTTGAAAAATGAGTGGGGGTCTATTCCTAGATCAACCGACTGTTTGAGAGTGAAGCTTTAGTGATGCCATCTAGTGACAATTTCACCACTTATTTCAAATGATTCGAATTTCGGTTGAAATAAAATTCAGATAATTTCCTTAAAAATTGTAATTAACACATATAACTAAAATAATTTGAGGTGCTTGATCAAAGGGGTCTGCACATCCCCGTGCCCTCTCTGAAAAACCGCCCCTGGGCTGATTATAAAATGTGGCAAAATGTATATTTAAGTGTGGATACATAGTATCAATTATGAAAAAAATAATAACAGCAAAATTTTGCAATATGTAAACATGACACCAATTTTTAAAAATTGTTAATAGTTTCAAAAAATTATAAAGTAATAAAAGCAATAATGTCTATATTAAAAATGATGTAAAATAAAAAAAAAATAAAAATTGACTTTTGGAGTCGAATTCTAAATTAATAATTAATAAATTTTTGAATAAAAAATTATTTAACATTATAATTTTATAAGTTGTGATAAATTATTAAAAACTTACTTTGTGATGCCCAAACTTGAAGAAGCTTTCGTCTTTGGATTGGTTTTAAGACAGAGGCCAAATCACTATCAACCAATAAATGTAGGTCCTCTAAGCACTCGACTCCAGCATCTTCCGTGATAACTCTTATAATTTCACCAATTTTGTCTGAAGATGCAGACTTTAATACATCGGCAATATTTGTTTTCAAACATTCTTGAAAATCTTCCTCCATTTTAATTGCTAAAAGAATTTATCAATACATTTACAAAACCATCAGATTTAAAGCCAATTGCAATTAATATTACTTGTAAATTCAGAAAGTAAGTTCCAATGCGCTATTAAAAAACAAGTGGGTAAATATTTACAAACCACTTAGATTGCTATTTGATGTGCATACTTTACACTACTTTTTGACATAGTTTCCATAATGGCTGAGGCACTTGTCATGGCAGGGCACCAGGTGTTGTATCCTTTCATTGTAGAAGGATGCCATCTGCAATATAAACCACATGCTAATGGCTTGCTTGACTAACTTTTACAGAATTTGCAACTTCAACCTTTGAAGTTTCCTGTGAATTTCTATCTTCTTAAATAATCTTCTAAATTAGTCTTCCTAAATAATCTTTAATTGATCTGCTAGACTTCATATAAATATTGAAAAAGTCCCACATCAACTGTAATATATGGAGAAGTCCATACTGTGTGTGAAAATTTCTCAAAATATTCCAAGCTTTAGCTGCATGTATGCAATCTCCAATACCACATAAAAATGCGTCTTCAACAATTAAAAATAAATAGTAAAAAGTGCTTAGTCACTTCTGCACTAAAACCAGGCTCAATCCACCACTGTCTGGTGACCCAAAATGTTGCAAAGGGAGATAGTGTTTGAAAAGTGTATATTAATGCCATGTTAGGCTTAACGATTAAATAATTGAAAAATATAAGTAAAATACAAAAATGTACAAAAGATGTAAATATCATACAAAAAAAAAAAAGCAATATCGCAGAAAAATTGCACACAAATATCGCTAAATAAAAAGTCTTTATACTACAGCTGTACCCATTAATATTTCATCAACATCAGGCTTAAAAATTTCAGCATTTCCTGACACTTATTCTTCACAAAAAGCATCATGTAATGGTATGCAGCATTTATTATTAAGCTTATAACTTGGCAATGGATAATAATCCACTAAGTCTTCGAATCTTACACCAATGATTTCTCGTCTTTTTTGTTCTTTTAATATATAAATATCCAGGTCAGGGCATTTTACAGACAATGGTTTTTCAACTGCAAATACTTTTTCAACTGCAAAAATTATAAATTTATTATTTCTGATAAAAATCGTTAAAAATTTTACCAACTGCAGACCTTCTTTACATGTTTTCAAAATAACATAGTATCCCTTTTTGTACATAGTTCCTTTAACTTTTGCACAATATGAAACTCATGTGTCTTCTGGATTAAGATATTCTTTGACAGCAGTCTGAATTTCTTTACTGAACATAAATTTATGGAACTCTGTTGTATTTCAAGCTATAACAGAACTAGGAAAACGAGTTCCTGAGCTTATGTAAGCCTGCTGCAGTTGGTGACGGTTGGCTAGCATTGATGACAGATTTTTAAAATTTGGAGATATTATGGCACATTTTTAAAAAAAACTGTGTTTGCTTTCGAATCTTAAAGTCGAAACTCTAACTAGTGGCCAAATTGATAAATTAAATCGGCATAATGTAGTACATAATGATGTTTTGGTTTAAAATTTTCAATAGGAAAAGAGCAAGCACGTAAATCTAAATAGTCTTCAATCATGCCCTTTAGGCAAGTAATTTGTTGTTGTTGAGACCCAGACCGTCCGACCTACCAGAAAGGTGTAAGGTAACTGTATGGACGGCCGGGAAGTGCCACCCAATTTAGACCGGAACCCAGTGGGGGTGGCATCCACAGGTACCGTACAAGGCAAGTAATTTGTGAGACAGCAATTTTCAGAGCATATATAATCTCAACGATTTCTCTCAAAAGTAAAACAAGAGTCCATACACTATCATTTTGTTTTACATATGTTCTAACAATCAATAGGAACAGTCGTAGGAGACACCAATTCTGGACAGCTTTACCTCTTATTTTGTTTCCCTTTGAGCTTATCTCACACGGCTTATTTCTAGAATCACTGGCAACATATTTGAAATTAAAAACAAGATAATTTAACTCCTCATAAGTAAATGATTTTTTATCCTTTACAAAATGCTTTATAAATATAGCCAAGTCATATGAAATTACTCCTTCAAATAGGTCATGAGCAAGACAAGGTGGTAGACCTGGTAAACAGACATGGTAATATTGTAAATCATTTATAATGGATTTAAAATTAATTCCCATAGTATTAGTATCTGAGGATGCAGCAGAGTTATAATTTTCAGGACTGCGCATATCTCTTACAAATAAAGGATTTTCTCTGAAATCTGCTGATGTAATCGTACAATATCGACAAAAATATTCTGAAACAAAATTCTCTGTAAAACCACCAATTGCATGAGATCCCAAATTGTCACCAATAACACAATATACCGTTCCTTTAGTTTTGGGTTGTCCTTGAATTAACTGAATGCCATTACTTTCGATATCTTTTAAGTTGGAGACAAGCTGAGAAAATAATTTTTCTTGACCAAAGCACTTCAAATGGCTTTCCTTGCATAATAAAACCAGTTGAATATTATCAACATTTAACCTATAAGAGGCTTCCAAGTCTCCCAGCGTTAAATAAAATCCTAATAATTTGTGTTTCTTTCTGGCTGACACTAAAGGATTTACTACCTCAAATGAGTCTTGATATAAAATAATTTTAAGTGAATGAGGAAAATTCTGATATAATTTATTTATCTTATATATTTTGCCATCAATAATATCAGTTAGTTCACCAGGATTAGCCTTCCTTGTTAAAAAGTCATAATGCTGTAAGCAAACTGATTTATCACTAAACAGCTTATGCAAAGTTTTTTTATTGGAACATATTCTGCATAACAATACTGCTTAAACTTGTCTTTCCCAAGGAAAATTTTAATTGGAGCTACATATTTCAAATTTTCCTTATAATAGTTTTTCCGCATATAATCTGTTTGAAGTGACATTGTATTACACAAAGAAAAGATATTTGTTTCATCATCAAAATGTTCATCAATATAATTTTGAGATAATGACAAGGAAGTCAGTTTCTCTTTTAGTTTATTTTTAATAAGATTGATACTAATAGTCTGTAATGCTTGAATTTCATCAATTATGACTTGAATTGTAGTTGCTGGTACAAAATGCTGTGACTGAAGCTTTAAATAAAATAAAGCTAAATTCCTTTCAAAATATTTGGATTTTGAGGCAAAAGTTGAATTTATATTATTTGAATTTGAAGCCATGTCAAGTAAATCAGCATTGTTTGCAAAATCACAGGGTAAAACAGAACTGCTAGTAGAAGGCAAATGAACATTGATTGTAGAACACATAGGTAAATTAGTACTGCTGGTAGACGTAGGTAAATGAACATCGACTGTAGAAACCATGGGGAAATTAGCACCACTGACTAAAGGTAACGATTCAAATTCACTTTCAACCTCTGTTAAGCAAGAAGTACTAACTTCAACATTTCTATTTTTATGATTTCTGTGTAAATGACTACATAAACTTGATTTGTTCTTGAATGACAAAGTACAACTTAAATATGGCCATTTTATTAACATACCAGTACCAATATGTGACTTTAAATGTAAAAGAAGGGAAGATAAATCATTAAACACTTTACTGCAATGTTCACAAATTAATGACAGTTCCTTGGATGAAGTACTTTTTACAGCTGAATGATTTCGAAGAACATGATATTTAAACATATTGCAATTCTGAAAATGTCTGCTGCAACCAGGTGTAACACAAGGAAATTCAACATTAAATATATTCTTGTGAATTGCATAGTGTCTCATATATCCTATAAGAGAATCCGATGAAAGACTACAGAGCACACAAGCAAACATCTGAAATAGATATAATAATCAATACAGTAAAACAAAACATTTTATTTAGTAAAAAACATTATGCTTATTTAACGTTTAAAACACATAAATATTTAGTACAGTTTTAGTACAAAGACTTTTTATTTGACGAGATTTTTCATGTGATTAATAAGTATCAGTACTGACTTTGCTTTTCGATGCCGTGGCACCAAATAATAATCATTGGAATCCTTTAAGATACTTAACTTTTTGGTTTTCGCGTCGATATTTTCTCGAGATATGGATAATACATATAATCTGTGGATTATCTTTTCTTGAAAATTTATAATTAACGAAGTGCAAATCATCTCATTATTTTTATCGCATTCACTATGTTTTAACGTAAAAATAACTTAATGTTCTGTTTTTACTATTTATTTTTAAACCTACAAAAACTGCAACATTCAAGTTTGTCTTGATCATGCAAGAAACTTTCTTCAACGGCTATTAATTTTAATAGTCTGCATTCTTAGCTCTTACATATTTTAAGAATACATATTTAAATACATATTTTAAGAGAATATGAAAGTGTATGGTTCCTGCAAGTATAGCGCAAGAGTCAGGCCAGTAGTCAGTCAGGGGGTTGGGTGGACCTGCCCCCCCTAGATAATCATTTGTTTCCCCCCCCCCCCCTAAATGATAAAATAATGTTAAGTAAAAATCTTTTTGAAAAACTTGTTTTAACAGCTCTGTTTGTTTAGTATAAAAATCGTGTTTTCATAAAATGTAGCACTGTTTAATATCAGAGGGTCTTACATGTTTTGCTTCAGTTGAAAAATAATTTGCGTTTAAATGAGAGATTAACCTGACTTATATTATTGATTCTAGGAGAGATTTTTTTTCCTTAAAAATTTGCTTGTTGAGGGATAATATGAAATTTCTTGGTTACCAAGTAGATATTTTTTTATTTTATGGAGTGGCAACACTGCATGCAGCTAGTAAATATCAGCGGACAGTTCTCGACCGATCTTTTCCACATGATACAACTTTCTCAGTTCTGACATTGCATTTATTAGTGCGGGGTATACAGATTGGAAAGATGCCGTAGAAAATAATAAGGGCTTTTCGAAGCATGCACATTCATAGGCACACCTATGTGCCATGTCCAGTTACCTTGAAAGTGAGAGAACAGGTGAAACTATTCAGAAGAAACTGTGAACCAAAACTGTGGAAAATAGCAGATACTACATAAGAAACATAGCTGAAGTTCAATTTCTGGTAGTCAATCAACTGGCTGTCAGAGGTGAATCTAATTCTGAGGCACTAGGTCAAAATACAATTGGGCTATTTTTGCAATTATTTGAATTTTCATTAGAAAAGATGGAATATTACAAAAAATCATCAAACTGATTCCCCAGAATGCAAAATATACTAGCCCAGAAATACAAAACGAAATAATCCACAACATGGCTGAAACAGTGCAACAGAATATAATGCAAGAAATAAACAGTAGTTCTTGCACCGCTATATTGGGAGATGAAACAAGAGACAGATAGTGCATTGAAGATCTGGCAATTGCTGTTTGTTACCTAGTAGATATGAAGCCAGTTGAAAGGTGTGTTGCTGTTGTAGAATTAGATTCCCAAAATACTTCAAATATAAAGAGTATAATTCTGTCAACACTTACTGCAATGGGATTCAATTTCGACAAGCTGGTTGCTCAATCTTATGATGGAGCATCTATAAAGCAGGGGCTAGCTGGTGGGGTTCAGTTTTTTCTGTCAAAAGAACTCGGAACATAGTATTTCTTCATTGCTTCAACCACCAACTGCACTTAGTAATAGTACATGCTATTAAGGCAATCTTAGAGATAAAGGAGTATTTTGATTTGTGTAAGCAATTATATGTTTTCTTTAAGAAAGGCCAAGTTTCTCGTATTTATGAAGGGAAATCTTTAAAACGCCTATTAGTTCAGAGGTGAACTGGACATTGAGATTCCATATCTGTTATTAATTCTGACAGGAATGCAGTTATTTCAGAATTAAAGTACATTGCCAATTCATCTTCTGCAGAAAAATTTGGTGCTCTCAAAACTGAAGCTATTGGACTGCTAAAGCAGGTTAGTAACCTGACATTCTGTTTTCTTACTGAACTGATGCTCAAAGTGCTAGGATATCTGAAGCCTGTAACAGCATTGCTGCAGCAAAGGGATTTAAATATAGATGTAACCATAAAATTGATTGAAAATGTTCTAAGTCAACTTCAGTCAATGAGAAAAGATGACAGAGCTTTCCAAAGCATCTTTGAAATTGCAGAGAATGTTTGCAGTGAAACTATTGAAAGTATAAGGATTGAAGTACATGTAAAGCGACAGCGGGTGATGCCGGGAATTTTTAAACACCATATTGTTGTTGGTGGTGAAAGCATAAACTTTGAAGGCAGAAGCAGAATGGATACTAATAGGGAAGAGCTTAAGAGACTGTATAACAGAGTTCTTGATCACTGCACTCAAGACATGGGGAACAAATTCAAGGAGAGAGCAAACTCTGTAATAGCAGCAGCATCTAAACACTAGCAAACAAATTCAAGGAGAGAGCAAACTCTGTAATAGCAGCAGCATCTAAACACTAGCACACGTAGCAAAAGTAGAAGTATGGACAACTTATGACCTCTCTGTGAAATTCTACTGCATAACACAGACTATGTGAGCAAAATGGTAAACTTGGAACACAAACTTAAATTGGCAGAATTATTAATTGGGGATGTGTCATCATTAGCCCAGTCTTCTGCTGAATTATCCAATTATGGATCTGCATTTCCAGGAATTCGACTATTAGTAGAAGTTGCACAAACCATTCCAAGTAGTACTGCAACAGTTGAAAACTGCTTCTCACACTTAAAACCAGTGTTACATCCCCAGAGAATATCAATGTGTCATGGCCGGAAAGCAGACCTGGTGTTAATGTCTTACAATAAAGACATGACGAAAACTCTGGACTTGGACAAATTTATATTGTCGTTTGCAAAAATTAAGACGAGAAAGCTACTGCTATTATAAAGTGTGAATTCCAGGTAGAATTGTAAATAGTTTCAAATGAAATTCTAATGCAATGTAACTTTATTTCTTTATTTTGAATTAATTTTGTTGTGTTGGCTACATTTCACTTCTTAATCTAAAGTGTTTGTTTGCTCATTGGGGAGCGTTCAAGTATTACATAAGCAACATTTTGGCTATTTTATACCCTCCCACTTCGTAAGCATAAATTGAAAAAATTAACATTAGCTAACATAGGAAAATATGCACAGTCTCCCCCCCCCCCCCCCCCCCGAAAGGTGCTTACGTAATACTTGAACGATCCCTTGTCAGTAATTGAAACACTTAAAATACTTAGCTAAAGGTCAATTGAATGGTAATAAATATTGGGAACCCCTTTCCCTCGAAATAAAATCTTGGATATAACCCTGAGAACATCAAAATATTTGGCCCCCCAAAGTTTTCGATACCCTCCCCCATTTACATTCGGCCTGACTACGGATCTGGCAAGAGTATAGTGATTTTTACCAATACATAAAACACGAAATTTTAGGTAATTATATTTTGAATTGATTTTCGCTACATTTCACTTCTTAACCTAAAGTGTTTGTCTGGTCATTGGGGAGAGTTCAAGTATTACGCAAGCAATATTTTGGCCAGGTCAATTGAATGGTAACAAATATTAGGAACTCCCTCCCCTCGAAATAAAATCTTGGATATAACCCTGAGAACATCAAACTATTTGGCCCCTAAAGTTTTCTATGCCCCCCCACCCCTTTACATTCGGCCTGGCAAGAGTATAGCGATTCTTACCAATATATAAAACACGAAATTTTAGGTAATTATATTATTAAACAAATAGTTTATTAATAAATAAAAATCAACCCACCTTACTTTGATATTAGATAGCACACAGGTCAAAGTTTCTCAGGCACTGATATTTACTGAAAGAAAATCAGGATTTTAAAATGTCAAATGTGCAGTGAACTAGATGAATCTGTGAAATTGAATGGATTCCGGATGCAGTTAAGACTTGACTGTCTGAAAATTTACAGTAATTTCACTGTATTTCGATCAGCTGATATTTTCTCAAATATTTACAGCAAATTTTGCTGTGAAAATTCTGTTTTTTTCTTTTGCAGTGTATACATATATATATATATATATTTCAGTCCATTGTCTTATCATTTTTGCTATACAGAACATTTTCGTTTAATGATTAATCTCAGGTATATATAAGTAAAATAAAAATTCTTCAATTATATATATATATATATATATAACACATATGTAGGCATAAATACATAGATGAACATCCCCTTCTACATGCCGCTCACGAGCCGCTACTGCTGACTGCTGCTCTCAATGCCACGACAATACAGCTGTGTCAGGTCATTTATCTGATGCACAGCAAAGAATTTTGAATCGGAATCCTAAAGCTTTGTTTCTGAATTATGACAACCACAGCCTGGATTTTGTCAGAGTACATGCTGCTGGAAATGAAATTGTGGCTGTCACATATTTTGGAACTGTTGAGGAATTATATGTATTCTTCTCTCAGTCAACAATTCGGTGGCAGCTGATATCTGATGCTGGTGTGTCTGTCAAAAAAAGTCTGAAACTCGTTGGAGTACAGAAGAGTTTCAGAACTAATAGGCAAGCGTTTCCGTCTGATCGCTGGATTGCCGGGTTGTGGGTTCGCATCCTGCCAGCGGGCATGGATGTTGTGTTGTCGAGGCAAAGTCAGACTTCCGCCCTTGGGGTGCCTCAATATAAGGTGAAGCTGCAAATTTCTCCCCTTCACCATGGGACCAGGGGTCTAATGGACGTGGTGCATAGGCACTCCTTCACCACAGGGGAATAAGTAACAACAACATTTAAATTTTAAATCATTGCCATTCAATCACCACTAACTTCGTGTACTCTTCCTCCCTGAAACAGGTTTCTGACTACAGCCTGGAAGTGTGATTATACTAGTATGTTATGCCACCCACTGAAACATTAAAAAAATTACTTACTGTAATCATATATTTAAAATTTATTATTGCATGCATGTAATTATTTTTGATTATCAACAAAATGTTATTTTTCATTTTTATATATAATGACTTGACTCTTACACTCCAGTTATGGGTATCTTACAAAACTATATTTCATTTTAGTTGAAACATATTAAAATTTTGCTTTGAAATACTCTAATTTCAAATCCAATATTAGATCTATTGCTTAGATATCTATTTTTAAGCTTTCTTTTCTTTGTTTATTTCTTGTTAGTTTTACAAATTACTACATTTTATAATCGACTATTTCTGTTTTAATGCAATTGGAGATGGTGACTTTTTTGCTTTTGCTAGCATCCAGTAGCACTTTGTATATTTTCATTTTTAAGGAATCATTCAGGAATTTAATCCCACACTTTAAAAGATTTTCTCTATCATTCTCAAAATCCCTATTTGAAATACCTGATAACTGAGTGCCATTGTATACTCCTGCAAATGTTGTTTCGCTAACAAATTTTTCCTCCATTGGACCTTTGATGTCCATAAGTTGCTTCAAGGATTTAATGGTCTTCTTTACATGCACCGTTATCTGACTTAAAATCAAATCATACCTCTGAAATATAAAAGAATCTTTTAAATGCACTAAGATAATCATATGAAAAGTACATTGAGATGACAAATTTGGAAGCCTAAATTTTCTTTAGAATGCCTTTAGCAGTGCTTCCCTCTTCACCTTTCCTTTTGGCAATGCTCTCTAAATGTATTACTAGGCATTCCCAGTACTCAACAATAGTATGCAAAGCATTTATTTTGCTGGTTACTCATCTAATTTGATGCAAGTATTGCAATTTTGTAATTTCATATTCAAGTAGTTCCGAAAGTTTTTTTAGTTCACAAAGTCTCTTTGGTGAATGTCAATAAAACTTATACAACTTTCTAAATGTAGAATCTATTTCATCCACAATTTTCAAATTTTTCACAGAGTGGAGAACAGCCAATTGCAATTGATTTGCAACACAGTGAACATTTACTAAATTGTCAAGTTTTTTTTTTACATTTTTGTAACTAAACCATTATGTACACCAATCTTATTTGCTGCTCCGTCAATTCCTATCCCTACAAATTTAGTACCTGTAAAAAGCTCTTCAAGTTTTTAATGTAACAGTTCCAAGTCAATAGTTTTTATATATCCATCACTTGTTGTATTTTCGAGTGTAACAATAGAAAGGAATGTGCCCTCTACCTTTCCTTCTCTTATGCAATGAATATGTATCAGCTCCTCAACATCAGATCTATTTGTTGACCCATCAAGTAAGATACTGATACATGTACTTTCCTTTATTTCAGATATCAAATCTTCACAAAGATATGAGGCAATACAAAATATAAATTCTTGACACAGTTTCTCATTCACATACTAATTTGAATAAGTCTAATTTAGCTTGGTTCACAAAGCCACCAAACTTTCGAAATCAGTATGTGGTCTGTTAGTCTTGGCAATATGATATGATGCTGTGAAAGTGTTTTCATATGTTGCAGCATATCCGCATCCATTTTTTTAATGCATGTAGCTAAAGAAGCACTTGCTGGATTCTTTTCTGCACTTATCGCCTCTTCACACTTAGTGGGAGGATAAGATTTTTTTTTTTCTGTACATTTTAAAAGTTTCTAATTTAAACTGGCTCAAAATCCAGATACTACTTTGGAATTTTTGTCTGCAGTTTTTGAAAAATTACAACACAATTCACACTTTGCAGGTTCTTCTTCATAGCGTAATCATAGCAATAGTTTCAGCCACGATTACTGAAATTTCGTTTGCCCAACTGAGGAAATTTAGATGAGACACTATCATCATTTTTGGGCTTGTCTTGAATATTACAAACAACACTTGTGTTGCTTACATGGTCACTCTCGCTTTTTTTTTCAACACAACTTTCATATTGTGTAACATTAGCACTCAAACTAGGCTTGCTTAAGAAGTTTATAAGAGTGCACTGTTTTTTGTTTGTATCAGCGAATTTTCGCAGATTATTCTCTTAATTTTGTTTCAGCACATGCAACATGGGACAGATGCTCACGATTAATGTTTGAAGAAAATCATGTGAAATATAGTACATAGATAAAAACTTAATCACAAAACACAAGAATTATTATTAAGCAAACATGAATCAAAAATACAACACATGACCTGGTGTTTGGACTAAATCTGCTGCTAAATAAACGATGCATATGCTATTACATCACAAGATGCTTCTGCACATATGCCTGTTCACCAGAAACAATGCACCCCGACTAGGCGTACATCTATAATGATGTGTGCCTAGATCACGTTCAGATGACATCACATATCTTATGACAAAAAAAAAATAGTTTCATGAAAGAAAACCAACTTTGAACAGTTGAAGATCGACATATAGGGGAAAGAAGAGGAGCACATCCTAAGTGAAGTGAAGAGTATGTATTCTAAGTAGTGTGTGCCATCTATCATCGCTTGGAACAAGTAAACTTTCCTTGACTCGAATTGATAAGCAATTTTTGATAAAACAGCCGAAAAATAATTTTTTTAATTGAATTTTGAAAACTGAGACACCAGGTAAAAAGTTTCAGGCATCATGGTGTGTGTGCTCATCTGCAGCTCTACTGATGCTCGCCATGTAAGGAAAGAAAGATTGGAGTAAGGTGTGGTAGTTAACCAAGTGTGATGGATAAACGGAAGATTATTGTATATATATTTTTGTCACCTGAAGAAGTCACCTGAGAAGAAAAAGTGCATTCAACAATTACTACTGAAAATCTAACTTGCACTACAGTTCAGTGTTTTTGATGAACAATTGAAAAGTACATTTAAAGTTTTCGAGAAGTAAGCAAACAGAAAAATTCCACAAAAAGTGTTTCAGAGTACTCTACAAATGTGTTTTATAATGAGCCTAAATAAATAGATAATGTTTTAAAAACGTTATTTTAAAAATATACCTTCACTTTATTACTTTCCTTAAATACATAGTGTAATGTATAAGGAAAGTATTGTGACGGGGTCGAAAATTGGAATTCGAGTTTTTGATGGGACAGCACATTTCAAGCATCCCTGATCATAAATCGAACATTTTTGAGGTGATATCTGTGTGTGTGTGTCTCACTGAGTTTGTGGAAATGATATCTCACAAACAAATGGAGCGATTCGAATGAAATTTGGTACAAAAATTACAATCCGTGAATACTGGAAGCCTATTGTTTTTAAACACAATCCAATGTTCAAAGCCCCCCTAAATTTTCAAGTGAAATTTTGAAAAAAATCATCAAAAAATTAAAGCCTTTAATAAAGTTATGCAAATAGACATTTCTTATTTATTTCTTCCTTAGAAAACGATTGATACAAACTTTAGAACACTAGCATGAACCATTCTCGAAATATTGCACATTTTTCAAATAAATTTATCAAAAAATTACATAAATTAAAACAAAAATAGTAACTGTTGAGAAATATGTTCACTTTACATATGTAATATCATTCGATATATTTGATGTATTTGATGACATCATTCTCATGGATCTAGCTCGTCTGATTCATGAGAAAAGGTACTTTGAGTAATACTTTTGTATTTGAACATCAATAGTCATTTATCTGCTATAAGAATAACTCATTTCTCCATCCATAATGATCGGCGAGATTTTGGCGACGAATTTGGCGAAATGTCGCCAACTTGGCGAACTTTTTCAAATGTTGCCAAATTAATAAAAATCTTGCCAAATGGATAAAAATGACACTAAACCAATGAAAATGACCAACTAATTTACGTAAATTCAATATCTTGGAAAGAATATAAGTATCTATTATAAGAATAACCTATTTTTTTTTACTGTAAAAGTAGTAAATTCATTGCATTATATAAGGAAAGTCATATGCTGCCCACATCAGATTTTTTATAATATATTTTAAAAAATAATTCCTCTGTATAAAAAGCAAAATACATACAGAAATATTAGTGAATGTAAACAGATTGCAAAAATGAAAAATATTTAAAAATAAACCAAAATATATCGAAGACATATTATCTAAATGCAAATTTTCACAAAATAACAAATTACTACTTAATAAATGAAACACATTAAAATCTCTTAAATATACTGTTATGACATATCTTCTGGATTCGTGGTGCATGCTCAGAATACAAGAATGAGTCCACATTTCTGGATAACTAACATGCTTATTCACAAGCATAGTATAAGCAAGAACAATATACAGTAAAACAGCACTTAAATGCTCCACCAATTTCACGAAACAACAAATACTATTCTCAAAACATTGACATATTTCACTTCACAAAACAGCCGCTACTATTTTCAAAACATTGACGAAGGTCACAGTTCAATATAGCTTGTATCATGTCAAGTGCCACTCCAACTGAATGATGGCTCCTTTTATAGACCCTCTATAAAAATTTCTAGAAATCTCTCATATCTCGTAGAATATTGGTTATTTCGAAGTGTTGCTCGAATCTTTAAAAAGTTGCCAAATCTGGAAACCCTCCTTTGAACTTCAGCATATGGAAACCCTAAAATCCCATAATAGGAATGTTGTCTGTACGGGTGTCTTTTTTAGTCAGGTTTTCAAATTTGACCCTAGTGAAAGCATTTTACACATTTGTAATAATACTAAAGGGAATTTTTTGCTAAATAATAGGGGGAGAGCTGTCAGCCTGAAATAGGCATTTTATTTTAAGTATAGAATTGCATTTTAAAATATATTTAAGGAAGAAATTCTATCAAAAACCTATAAAAAACTTGAGATTAACATACTTTCCTAGGGATGAAAAAATTTAGAACTGGCTGGTGATGTAAGTATTTAAAGAGGCCAATTGGAAGATCTTAAATCACATTTTATAGTTGCTATAATGCTTTTTCTTCGTGCTTCAGCAAAATTTATTTTGGGAATCTTAAAAAAACACATGTTAACTAAATTTTCTAACCAAATTTTATTAGACTACTGAATTATGATATTGCGAATGAGGTGATTAAGCTTTTTTTACTACTATTTGCATTCACTCTGAGAAATTAGTAATAATTACGTAGCACATGCCATGTAAGCTATTATAATTTCTTTGGTTATATAAGACGGAATTTCATTACCAAAAATCTGATATCCAGAAAAAGCTAAAAACGACAGATCAAATTCAGGAAAATCAAAACCAGTTGGTAGCTCTACCCTCCCCTACACATGCTCAAGAATATTTAAATCCAGTTTCATCATTTAAATGGCACTGAGCCCTGACATGTCAGTATTTAGCAAATTTGAATAGCATCATGGTACACAGTAGTCCCAGATGTAGCTGCTGAAGAAATTTTGGGTAAAACAGAATTTCTTATGGAAAAAACACAAAAAGCAGATCCACTTAAAACTTTTATCCAAGCAGGCGCAAAGTACAGAATTACCATCTCATGGAAATATCTCTGCTAAACATTCATTGTGAAATATTTTTAAAATAGATTTTTCTTACTCTGTAGATTTTGCATAATTTGAAGCTGTGATAAAAAGGAAATAATCTGAAGTCTCTTATGAGTAAAAGCATGCTTTTAAGAAGAATGTTTTTAGTCTCAACATCATGCACTTAATGGCATCATGTCACATATCCGTTCGAAAGTGTGCACATGTTCAGTGTTCCCAAAAGTGGGAGCATTTGCACAAATCATACATACCAATTTCAAAACCCCTTTGTAAAGTAAATGGAGGGCTAAATATACTCCTTGAATTATACTAAAAAAAAATCATTTGTGAAACTGAGAATTTGCAAAGATTGAATATTTTGTGTAATTGAGTTGCGGAGATATGCAGAAAAAATTTATTGGTCTTCACTAAAAAAAATCTGTATGCAAGACAGAGTTTTGCACATACATTTTGGCTGAGGTTTGATACAAGAGAACTTATTTATGGACGAGCATTGAGATGAAGGGGTGGGGCAATTAAAACTCTGTTTTTCTGAGCTAAAATGCCGATATTAAGACTTTATGACTTGCATTGTTGCTGCACTTTGAGCTATACATGTATTTGTATGTACCATCCATAAATGATCATATGGAAAATGCAAAGGAAGATGACTTTAGCTTTGAGCATTTGAAGAATAATATCCCGGGAATAAAAATTTCAATTTTACAGCTATATTGCAAAATTTTGCCCTTTTTTAATGCCTTGATGCATGACAATTTTTCGCACAGATATATTTAACTTTTATTTGTATAGATTATCCCCTGTTTCCTATTGTTTATATGTCATCTACGTCAAAAAAAACAAAGAAACAATATATAGATCCCTAAAATGTTTAAAGCTTATTGATGTTGCTCTCAGAATTGCTCACTGTTATTATTATTTTAATGTTAAATTGGTTTTATTTTCAATTTAACTTACTCTTGGCCAGGTGTAGTGTTCCCATCCCATTGCCACTTTTTGTAGATTGGAAAATTCCAGTAATGCTGTAAAACATCATGTCCAATTTTTTTAGTGATTTTTAATGAAATACAATATTAATATCATTTAAATTCAGAACGATCAAAATATGTAAAAAAAAAATCAAACTTCTGAAAAATGCTGAGGAATTTCATGAGTTATGAAATAAATACTATAAAATTTTAAAATCAAAATAGTTACTAAGTTCATAATGTCCAATAAAATAATGGGAAAAATGACTGAAATATCACAGTCATAATGACTGAAAAGTTATAGAATAAGAGATTAAATGATAAAAATATGAATATAAATTAATAACAAATTGCAATAAATCAAGAAGAAAAAATAGTGGCTGGCATATTTACCTAAGAAAAAATAAACAATAAATTATTGAAAATAGTTCCTTAGTTTGGGAAAATAAAGAGTAGAAATATCAACAAAGTGGTGAGCAATATTGAAAAAAAAGTGGGTAATTTTCCCAAGAAATAAAACTTAAAAACTTTTAAAAGATTAAAATGTTGTAGCAACAAAAAAAATGGCTAAATATGGATAATAGTCCCCCACTCATACTTTTTTGAAGTACAAAATCGTGCTAAGTTGGTGCATTCTCCCTGTGTTTTGAAATAGGCTCCGCCCACCAAAGTGACATATGCTACTATGTTCTGAACTAGAATTTTGAACGTAAATGATAGTGTAATTCAATTTGAATAAAAGTGAATAATACTCATAAAAACTTTACAAAATAAGATTTTTGTGAATTTAAAAAAAAATTGCATAACTTAGTAAAATTGCAAAATAAAAAGCTGAAAATTTTAGAAAAAAAAAACATACAATACAAGCTTTTTGTGAATTTAAAACAATTTTAAAAACTTTAAAAACTTGATACTTTGTAATAATATTAAAAACTTTTTGAGATTTTGCAAAAATCTCAAAACTTGATACTTAGAAAATACAACACTTGCCTAAATTAAAAAAAGCATGATACTTAGAGAACAGATTATACTTTAACAAAATCAAAAAAAAAAAAAAATGATATGTAGAAAAAAGATTGAAATTAAAAATATAAAAGTAGATTAAGAACTTTAAAAATTTTTAAAGAACAAAACTTTGAAACTCCTACGGACTTTGCAAAAATGTAAGCATGAGAAAGCAATTTTCTAAACACAGGAAAATGTAAAACAAAATTTCAAAACATGGGATAAATTAAGCAAAAGAGACTGACCTTCAGCATTCTTTTAAATCAACATCCATTCAACCATGTTTCATAGAACTACACTCACAGAAATATTCATTCGACCATATACAGAACTAAACTCATGGTACTTTTGCTTGTGCTTACCAGCAGCCATAAGGAAAAGATTATTGACAATGATAAAATAAAAAATCTGTAAAACAATAATAAAGTTGGTAAATAATAAATTTAAAATCATGTTGTAAAACTCATCCAAAATAAATCAAAAGGGTTAATCCAAAAAATGTGGTTGTTGTCAAACAAATGCATTGTTAATTCACAAAACAGTCATAACCATAGTATGCTTATTGGCAGGGCCGGATTAACCACGGGGCCAACCGGGCCATGGCCCGGGGCCCCCAAGTGGCATGAAATTTATATTATATATAAATTAAAAATATAATATAAATATAATATTTTATGAATTAAATTTCGACAGTATAAACGTGTAGCTTTTCTTGCAAAATAAAAATTTATTTTATACATTTTTCAGAATTAACTTTCGAAACACACTTTACAGTTAATAAAGTGTTGAAGGCCCAGACCACACAGCCACACAGCTAAGGCTTGCGGCAATCAAGCGTGTGGCCGGAGTTAATAAAGTGTAGGAAAATTTAGTGAATAACACAAATAGTGGGAATAAAAGATGTCAGTTAGCAACGAGTTTTAATAAAGGAACACTAAATTTGAAAACTCCTTTTCTTCTTTTGGTCTGGCAAGCTGCCAGAGCCAGACCTAACGAAAGAAAGTGACGGCAACTGCAAATTAATTTATGATTCAAAGTAAGTCCAACAGGTAGTGGGATGGGGTCACAGTATTGTAGAAATTTTAACTTTAAAAAGATAATTTTTCTTCCCTGAAATGGGAAAAGAAACTCTTGAAAATCTGGCAACACTGGTCGAGTATACAAGGCATACGTGACTTACTTCGTTTACACTGTCACACAAACGTCGTAGCAATTCCGAAAGTTTAGTACCTAGCTTATGCTTTAAGGCTGAAGGTGAGTAGGCCCCCAGAAAAAAAATTTATCTACGACACTGCTAATGGCCTATAGGGGCGCATAGACCTGTATGGGCTAGCAAAGATTTTTGTTATTATTATTTTAATTGTTGATGTGTTACATTTTTAACTTAAACTAACTTTAACATTAATTAACTTTTTAATTTGCGTACTGACTATAGGCCAATTTCTGAAATGACATTTCTGTTTTCATGTTCCAAAATATTAATATTTGAGAGCTTTAGTCTAAATCTAATCTATCTTTTTATTTTGCGTTAAAACATTATAAATTTATATAAATATTTATATAATTATTATATAAATATTATTTTAAATAATAAATTTTTATATTTATATTTAAACAATGTTTAATTTTTTAATCTCATTAAATCATTTGCAAAGATGTAGGCCTACTCTCTTGTTATTAGGTGAAATTTAAGAAAAGCCTGTCACACATAACGTATATTGGGGCGAATTCTATGTAGGCCTACAGATAGGCACTTTTCTCGCTTACATTCAGCCTGCTTACATTATCACTTCTTTTTTTTAAACTCATGTAAGTTTTACATTTTTCTGAAAAAGTGGCAGAATATCCCCACTTGCAGAAACTACGACGATAAAAATTACGATAAAAATACGATACTAAACGATAAAAATGAAAAGAAATTATCCAAGTGGAGCACAAAAAGAAAAAAAGCGAAATTAACACAATCAACGACAGAACAGATTCCCAAGCTGACGTCTTTTTTCCAAACAATCAATCTTGAAGATAGAAGTGATAGAAATGAGTGTACTTTCTTAACATCTGCATCCGTATCAACTGAGACTGGAGGGATACTAAGCACTTCATCATTTGCACTGGATGAAAGTAGGCTGCACAATTTATTAGTGTCACATGGACATGCTGAAGATACCCTCTATACAGACCAACATGTTGCATTAATTGAAAGAGATGTGTTAGTTCGTGCTGAAAGATCAAATGCTGAGGAATATGTTGTGGTCTTCGATACTCAATCCGTTGTAAGTGACTCAAAACAGGATGTAGGAAACCAAGAACATCACGAACTAAGTACAGATCCTGCATTATGGGCGGTGTCTAACAGAAGTAAAAACGAACTTCAAGACTACTGGATTAGAAAGGGTCCTTCGCACTGCCAAAATGTGGACTCGGATTTCGGAGCATCCGAACGTGCATATGAGTGCACTGAAGCAGGCAAGAAAGTTATGAGAACACGTAAATTTCTTCCTTCGTTCTTTTACCGTAAACTCCCAAATGGAGAAGAAACTAAGCGTGATTGGCTTCTCTATTCACCATCCAAAGGTGAAGTGTTCTGCTTCGTTTGCATGTTGTTTTGTCCTAAACAGATGTGTACTGGAACATTCTGCTGTGGGGGTTACAGTGATTGGAAACATGCTTCACGATCCCTCTCAGACCATGAAACGACCATCGAACATAGAAAAAATCTGTTTACGTACATGAGGCGATGCAGAGAACAAGGACGAAAAGACACAGAACTTGAAATCCATATGAACAAAGAAAGAGATTATTGGAGAGAAATATTGCGAAAAGTAGTCGAAGTCATAAAATTTTTAGCACAGAGGGGTCTACCATTTAGAGGTGACGAGGAAAGTTTTGGGTCAGCAAAAAATGGGAATTACATGGGAACCTTGGAATTAGCAAATTTGACCCGTTCTTACATCAGCATATTAAAAAATACAGAGTGGCAGGAAAGGGTAACGTGTCCTATCTTTCGTCAACAATTTGTGATGAGTTCATTAACGTCATAGGTCAGATGTTGTTAGCAGAAATTGTGCATGAAGTGAAACAAGCAAAGTACTATTCGATATCTATGGACTCTACGCCTGATGTATCTCGCATAGATCAACTGACTTTTATAATTAGATATGTAAGAATTGACATCTCTGTAGGAAGGTTTTTAAAGTTGATACCAATTTATGGACATAGTGCTGAAAACCTTTTCAATGAAGTTACTGGACTTCTGAAGGATAACCAAATTTCCCTGTCTAACTGCAGAGGTCAATCTTACGATAACGCGTCTAACATGAGCGGCAGGTACTATGGACTTCAGGCCAGAATTAAGGTGGAAAACCCTTTGGCATTATTCATACCATGTGCAGCTCACACCTTGAATCTTGTGGGTGTCAGAGCAGCTGAAAGCTGCAGAGAAGTTGCTGCATTTTTTGACTTCGTACAGAATATGTACACCTGTTTTAATTCCTCAATGCATCGATGGGGAATTCTCCCATCCATGTAGGTTCAAAAAGAAAATTCCGAAAAATTTATCTGATGCCAGGTGGTCTGCTAGAGCAGATGCAGTCATAACCTTGAAAGAGAGCTACCCAGCTATTGAGCCAACATTAAATTCCATGTCATCAGACTTGTTTGAATCATCTGAAATGAGATTGAAAGCTGAAGGCCTAAAACAGTATATGGAGAGATTTGAGACACTCTTCCTCACATACTTTTGGTGTGATTTATTGAGAAGAGTTAATAAAGTCAATACTTCTCTGCAAAAATCAACTGTAACATTGCATGTTGCCGTGCAACTCCTGGAATCTCTCACATTGTATATTCAGGAGAAGTGGGAAAACTATGATTGGTATGAAGCCTTGGCCACATCAAAAAAGAGCCTAATTACCAGGATTCCATAATCCGAACAAAAAAACGAAGTTCTAGATTGACATTTTGTGATAACGAAGGAACCCCAGATGTTGTTTTATCTGGTAAAGAAAAGATGAAGATTGAAACTTTCCTTCCTGTGGTAGACAGTTTAATCAATAACTTGGATGCTCGATCTAACACTTACCAAAACATCTTTGAGATTTTTGGATTCTTTGAGAATCCGCTTTTCTTAGAGGAAGAATCTGTAAGGAAGCATAGTGAATGTTTTGCAAAAATATACAAAGATGATGTTGATGGAAAAGAGAACTTGCAGAAGAATACATCCATATCAAAGTATACATTAATGCAAATTATCCTGAGACAGCAGTGCTCTTTATGGACATCTCTGCTGATGACGAAGAAGAGGAGCGTGATGAAGACGATGATGGAGAAACAGGTTCCAGATTCATCGAGTTTCAGATGAGATACATACAGGAGAAAAGAAGGAGACTGAACCTACAAAACCTTTACAGCTATATGCATGAAAGTGGAATTTCATCTGCTTTCCCTAACATAGAAATAGAGTTGCATGATGGTTTTCAATGCAAGTGGTGAACGTTCATTTTCGAAGTTAAAAATTATAAAATCCGAAAAACGCAGTGTGGTGAAGCAGGAGAAATTAAATGACCTAAACATTTTAAGCATTGAAAACGAGTTACTTAAAGTAATGGATTTAACGATATAATTGATGATTTTGCTACTAAAAAGTCAAGAAAAAAGATTGTGTAAGCCAGAATGTGTCTTGAGTCTTCTTGTAATTTGTTTTTCAACAAATCGTTATGTCACAGTCCCATTTTTATATTTTAATATCTCCCCTTATATGTTGTAAAGAATGTAAACATTTGATGTCAAAAACAAATGTAATATTCGTTGGAATCATCCAACTGGTGATTATTAAAACAATTTTAGCCATTTGTACATATTTAAGTATACGTTTTACAAGTTAGTACTATTACTGTACGTATATTATTGCGAAGAAAGAAATTTGCAAAATTTATGGTGAACAGGGGCCCCCACTCTAAGTTCTGGCCCGGGGCCACAGATATGCTTAATCCGGGTCTGCTTATTGGATGTATTACATATGAGAGGATACCAGATTATAACAAAAAGCGATAGCAATTGGAACATTTGGTAGTGATTTGGTGACCTTAGAAGTACGGGGAATTATTGATTTAAAATTGGTCCCCAAAGACAATTTAAATACTACATTGTAAATCAATTTCTTTATGATATCCAGGAACACTATTAGCATATAAACATCTGAAAAGTTCTATAATTTAAACAAGGTAAGAAAGTAATTAGCAACCATAAATGTTTAAGTATACAGAAAATGAAGTGAAAATAAATAAAATGAATTAATTTGTAAATTTGGAACACTCTTAAGAAATGGAAAAAATAGGGGAATCTGACAATTACTGAAAACATACAATTAGAAAAAGTTAAAAAACACCAAAAATAAGTTTTAAGCAATTAATAAATACCAAAAAATGAGAAAATAGTAATTTTAAATACATGTTAATAATATTACTGTACAAAAAGTATATACATGTCTGTGAATTTTTACTTTCAGAAAGAAGTAACACATTTTGTATTTCGTTATAAATCTTTTCTTATATTTTAAAATCCCCCTCAAAAGCCAAATCAAAGTTGGATTTCCCCTCTTGATTACAGAACCCTGACAAGAACTTTAGTGCTACTGCAGGAATTCTGAAAGCAAACTTGCAATAGAAGATATCACTGCAAAATGCATATTGAAATTAATGTGAAGTATCGCAATTTTTATGTCGCTCTTTACAGAAATTTGATTCACAATTTCCAATATGATACAGCTTAAATCCTGCTTTAATAACTCCTCTCATAGTTTGTCTATGTCGGTCCCTAACGGTGGGTATTGGCAATTTTCTGATACCCGTGACATTTGCACACTAAAATCAGGCACAATCTCTGTGTACCAAATTTGACGAGTCTTCATAGTTTACAATTAATGAGTTAACAGTATATGAAAATGATTACCATATATACTCACGTATAAGGCGAGAAATTTGTCACAAAAGTAAAGCTTAGTGGGGGGGGGGGACTCATATGAAGAGTCTAAAAATAAAATTTAAGTATAGAAGTTCTTTTTTCCGCAAAGCAATCCTTCCGAAAATGATATGGTAGTAATTAAGCAATCGCAGACTCAGAATTTCTCTGCACTTTAAAACTCTCCTGTGAGTCACTGCCCTCCTGATTCTCCGATTACTAGTGTATCGCCACGTCATCAAATATACATATACAACTCACTTGTTTTCATTCGATGTTTATGTCTCACTTCTCTGTTTACAGTTGATCCTTTTTTCCAAAAAAATAGCTCTTTTCCAGAGAGTACTTAACAACAACTATGCTGCTTCAAGTTAATTCGGGAGTTAACAAAAAAAATCGGCTCAAATAACAGGCAGGAGCTAGATATTGTTTTAATTGCACAGTGGGTCAAGAACACTTGGGCTAGGGATGTAATACCTATGGAGAATGGTCACGAAATTGTTTAAGAAATATTGCTTTAGTAATGAATTTGATGGCATAAATCATGAAGCTTGTTGATGGGTTTTTTATAAATGATGATGACAGTGATTTTTATGACATGGACATAGATAGCAGTGTTCTCCCCAGAAAATTTTTGATTCTGGGTGGTAGGGTATGGCTGCCAGATGGGTAAAATTAGGCGATCCAAAATAATCATAATAAAAATAAAAATAATTTTATTCATGACTACACAGTATATATTTACATTATACATATTATATATATAGAGTATATATAGTTTTGCTTGCCTGTACTTACAATTCAGTTGCCCTGGGTGAGCGGGCAACCAATTATTCACAATATAACTACAAGGTAATAAAAATTGTAGTTTACACAAATATTCTTTAAATTTGAAGACATCTTTTTTTTTTACTGCCTCAGTTATCAGCTGCTCTGTCAAAGTCAAAGTGTTGCAAATCCGGTCCCTCAATTGAAATAAGCAAAAGATTGTTCAGAGTTTGCTCTTTAAGTCTATTTTGCAGGGTTGTTTTAATGAGCTTTAAAGCCAAAAATCCTCTTTCACACTCTGCAGTTGAAACAGGTAGTATAAGTCTAATTGTGCCAAGTTTCGCTAAATTGGGGAATGAATCTCACAGATTATTGGAGGTAGCCACTTTAAACAAACATTGTCTGTTTGTGATATTTTTGTATTTCGGACGATTCAAAATTTGGGAAAATACTTGCCACTCTGAGAGAATTGCATCACAGTCTATTAAGGAGGGATTTCCAAACTTTGAATAGTGTTCAAATAGAACATTGCAAGAATGTTCAAAGTCACTGTCAAAATGGGAAGGATCAAATACTGTCTGAAATCTGAAATGCAATCATGACAGGCATATTCGGAAATTTTTCATCAAGGTGTCTTAGTAAAATTCGTAAATATTTTGTTTAGATGTTTGCTTTCAGCTCAGTGTTGTTGGAAGGAGGGTGTCGGTGGGTGGGGGGTGGGGGGGAACTGGTCGCAGGTGCCGACAGTATTTGTCAGTTGCTGAATTTTGGTCATTGTCCTCATTAGGCTTGGGTGATATGGCAATTTCAACATTGTGATATATCGGCAGTCTAACATATATCATGATGTTAATCACGTGAATAATGTTCATGACTAAAAACTGAACGGCATGATGATGCAGGTGAATAAAACACTGAATTGCACAAATGTACAATTTATGCGAGAAATAATTTAATTTAGTAAAATATTTGCTGTTTAGTCACACTATAACAATATTTGCTGTTTAGTCACACTATAACAATATTTGCTGTTTAGTCACACTATAACAATAGGGCGCGGTAGCCCAGTGGTTAGAACGCTGGAATTGCACTCGGTAGGCCCGGGTTCGATTTCAGCCACTGCCAAAACTGCCGCCGTGTTCACGCGGAGTACGATCACGTTAAACATGTGGGTCCGTAAGTCCTTCCAAGAGGTTGGTGGTAGGGGAAGGAGGGTACGGTCCCTGTGGATGCCTCCCCCACTGGGTTCCGGTCTAAATTGGGTGGCACTTCCCAGCCGTCTAAACAGTTACCTTACACCTTTCTGGTAGGTCGAACGACCTGGGTCTCAATAACAACAACACTATAACAATAATAATAAAGATATATTGCTCTGATATGGGACAGTAAGAAGATGAAAATAGATGCAAACTGATACTTTTGGATTTGGACTCTCAGTAATGCACAGAACTGAATTGCGAAATTTGACCATTTGAAATACAATAATACACGAATTTATGGTGTAACCTCTGTATTTCAGCAGTTCCCACGTACTGATTGCAGCAAAATATGGCATTTCCCATAAATTCGCAGATTTTATGGGAATATGTTCTGAATATTTTTAAGAGCCGTAAGAACTCTTACTTCTTAACCAAACAAAAGAGAAATAGAAACTGAAACAGGAAAAACTCTATTATTAACTAAAAAATCAATATAAACTTACCAAAGAACAATCAATATAAAGCTTACCTTACCAAACAAAAATCTAGATACGACAAGCTATTTCCCGCGAAGCCCACCAAATCTTATGTTTCCCATTCATCTACGCATTCATAAACTATGTCCGATTCCCTGCCCAATCCACTTATCTACACATTCATAAACTATGTCCGATTTTCTGCACCACCCGTTCATCTAAGCATTCATAAACTATGACCCATTCCCTGCCCCACCCCCTCACTCCTTTTCCTATAAACAACAATTAAAGTTAACAAATATCATTAACACTCGGAAGAGCAATCATCTTCCCGCATCTATTAAAAACATTCTAGTCAATAATTTACATCCTATCACAATCAAAATAAAAGTAAAACATGAAAGAGCTTGGAATGCAGACTATTAAAGTTGAAAGTCGCTAAACAAAGTTTCTTGGCTGATCAAGACGAACTTGATTGTTGCAGCTTTTGCCGATTTTAGAATAAATTGTGAAAACAGAACATTAAGTTATTTTTACATTAAAACATAGTGAATGCGATAAAAATTGGGTGATGATTCACACTTCATTCAAATTTCAAGAGATAATCCACAGATTATATGTATTATCTGCATCCTGAGAAAATCAAAAAGGGAAGTATCTGAAAAGATTTAATGATTATTAATTAGTATATAAGATTCTTTGGTGCCACGGTATTGAAAAGCAAAGTCAGTGCTGTGGAAATCAGTATCGGGAAATCAAGATATACTGGTGGTGACAACACCGGGAATTTGTGCATGTGTGCAATGAAAAATCATGTAGAAACATCAGAATTGTTGAAATCGGCGGTGGTAGTGTTTTTATCAGGAAATCGCACATGTGCTAAGAAAATCCCAAAACCAGAATTATTTTTCTCGAGATTGGTGCTAGCGATGTGCCGAAGTTTGACAATCGCGATATACTGCCGATGATGACACCGGGAAATCGTCCATGAGCTAGCTAAGAAAATCCTAAAACTGGAATCATACCTCCAAAGATCGGTGCTTAGGACTAACTATGAACATAGGGAAATTGCAATGTATCATCAATCGCGATATATAGCCGACTTGAACATTACGAAACTGGTATGGCAATGTCGACTTCATACCGGCATTTTACGATGTTTCGTTACATAGCCCAAGCCTAGTCGCCATTCAGCACACCTTTATTTTCTTTTCCAACTCTTTTTTTGTTGGCAGAAATGAATACCGTTTGGTTACTGGGCAGTAGGGTAAAATAGCTGGGCATACCGTCTGGCTAAAATGGCCTCTGAAGAATGCTGGATCGGATTGCTAATAGTTAAATGACGTACCAATGGCAAGTTTGATGCAGACTACTTGCTCGGAATCGGACTTTAAAGGGTTCCCATGAAGTTTTTTGTTATGGAAATTAAATTTTATGATTATATATATAAATATAATTTTTTTTTCATTTTTAAGTGTTTTTAAATAATTTCTTAAAATTTTCTTTTTCTCTTTTTGGGATTGACTTATACATGAGTGCAGTGTTCGAAATTAGTGGTCGTTAGTCGTAATTTGCGACTAGAAATTTCAATTAGACGACTAGATTCTCCAATCTGGTCGTCAAATTTGACGCCTAACAATGCTATTGTTAAATATCAATCTTCCCTTTCCCTTTGACTACATTAGGATCCCTGGTAGAGGACTGGACAGCGGTCGAAAAAAAAAAGCGGCATTTTATACACGCCCACAGTGATAAATCTGCAGGTGGTAGACAGACAGTAAAATCCCCCTCTGTCTATTCAAGGAAGGAAACATTGGGATCTTTATTGTATTTCAACTCACCCCCACCCTTCCAAGGCCTGAAATTGCACTTCTGGAGAATTTATTTGTTTGCTTTATCCTCAGACATTCCGATGTCCGAGACTCTGGATATTTAACGAGCTTCTATTGCTCCCCTCCCCTTTATTCCCTCGTAGACCTACATATCCCACTTGTAAGAAAAGGGAGTGATCCCGTGATCCTGAAGTCTCTACACATTCTAATTGCTTACTATTATAGAATACACTGCATTCCAGATTAAATCGTTCCAGCGTCTTGCAAATTTGGTTAGCTAATATTTTATTATTAGACATTGAAAATGACGTTTTTATAGCTGCCAAGTGTTCAGATTTTTATGTACTTGTTCTGTTTTTTCAGTCTTGTTCCGGGAATCCAATTTGGATCCACAGTAGTCCGATTTTTCTTTTCCATAACATTTATATTTTATTGTATGCAAATCTGCATAAGAGTATCTACAAGTCATAAAATCGAAAGTAGGTCACGAAATGAGAAACAAAGTCAGGAATTTTCCCGCTTTTTCATCTAAAAATCCGTTTCCACGTGATTGCGTCTGTTTCTAATTAATGTGTAAAAACACATTTACATCGACTAAAATTTTTGATTATTCCTTGTTATATACATGAAAACTATTTTTCAGACATATTATTAAAGAAATGAAGAGCCATATTGCACGAGTACCGGGTACCGCGATAAACGGCATTTGTCCGCGATCTTCTTTATATTTCGTTTTATTGTGAAAATACTTTTCCAATTCTGCAATCTGTTTGCATCGTCTACGTTTGTAATTATTTTGTATATACTATATTACACAGAAAAACTATTTTCCAAGCGTATTTTTAATGACATGAAAGGATATATTGCAGCAGTATCGCGATAAACGACATTTGTGCGCGATCCTCTATATTTCGTTTTATTTTGAAAGTATTTTTCCACTGTTACAATTTGTTTGCATCGTTTAAAATGTTTATAATTATTTCGTATATTATATAGAAAAACTATTTTTCAAATGTATTATTAATGAAATAGAAGGCTATTTTGCAACAGTAAGGGGAAAAGCGGTATTAGTGCGCGATTTTTCCTCATGTAATATGTTCCTATCTTTATTTCTGGTAGGTTGGCATCTATGCATTTTTTATATGGATCCCTGAAATTAATGTGATTCATGTTTTTTTTATTATTACCCAGGCTGTCTAGCTCACCCAAAGGGTGTACATTAGTTTGAAGGGTATGATTTATATGATTGATATTTGTCAAAGCGACAAAAAAAAGGGTAGCAACTATAAAACAAAAACTTATTATTGAATTACAAATACAGAACCCTAGCTGCCAAGTCTGCATTTCTTCGTGAAGCTCCGATATTTGCATTGACTGCCGATCTCTGGACAAAAATGCAAATTCGCCCCCCCCCCCCTTTTTTTTTTAAACTTTGAAGATGAATATAGTAAACAGATTTTAAAATGAAATTCCATACTTTGACAAAATTGGCCACAAAAAGTGACTAAATTTCGCTCAAGATTCCCTTATAATATTTCAATTTTAAATGTGTTTAAATCTTATATTTGTAAATAATATGAGAAAGATTATATGGAAATGTCACTAAAATGTGCATTTATACGTGATTATCAGTTTATCCCGTTTTATTATCATGTATTTTCCATTCTCGCAATTTGTTTTTATCAACTAAAACTTTTATATTATTTGCTGTTTTAACTCAGGAAAATTAATTTTCAAGCATGAAATGAAGAGGTATTGGGTACTGTACAAGATGACCATAATTGAAAATTGTTAAATAGAAGTTGTTTTTTTAATTTGTTGTTTTTTTATGCCCTTTTTGCCAAGTAAAAACAAATTAGCAATTTTTTCTATTTATTTTTTCTTGAGTTTCTTTTTCAGTTTATTTTAAATTTTAAGAAAATTTAAAACAATTTTTAATACAAAAATCTAAATTATTCTTTTTTTATATCTTTAATAAAAATGGACATTTAAAAAATAGTTGTTATTGTTAGAGATGTAAAAATGGTAACTAGCCGTGTCTATTTGGCACCTAGAGTCAAAACCTATAGGCGTCAAATGACGCCTAGTTGAAATTTTTAATTTCTAACACTGATTAGTTTTGGATTTTTTTCTCTTAGAAAGTAGGGGTTGACTTATATGAGAGTATATACAGTATTTGTTTTGGTAATAAAATAACAAGAATATATGACACACCTGTAAAATGTATTAATATAATTAAATTACAATTAAACCAAATGTGTTTCTAACCAGTAACAGTGCATGCATGTTCAATCAAAAGACATTTACGAATAAATCCCTTATGACACACCTCACAAATAAAAGGTTTATCTCCAGTATGAATAGCAATATGATCATTCAAAGTTTTCTTTCTTTTAAAACTTTTCCGGCACACCTCACAAATGAATGGTTTCTCATCAGTATGAGTTGACATATGGCTAACCAAAGTCTTTTTCTGATTAAAACCTTTCTGGCATACCTCACAAGTGAATGGTTTTTCACCAGTATGTGTTTGAATATGGATGGCCAAAAGCTGCTTCCGAATGAAACTTTTCAGGCATACCTCACAAATGAATGGTTTTTCACCAGTATGTGTTTGAATATGGTTGGACAAAAGCTGCTTCCGAATAAAACCTTTCTGGCATACCTCACAAGTGAATGGTTTTTCACCAGTATGAGTACGGAAATGTTCAGCCAAAGAATTCTTCTGATTAAATCCTCTTTGGCACACCTCACAAATAAATGGTTTTTCATTAGTATGAGTATACATATGGATAGCTAAATTTTGCTTTTGATTAAAACCTTTCTGGCACACCTCACAAATAAATGGTTTTTCTCCAGTATGTATAAGGCTATGTGTATTTAAACTATCTTTTTTTTTAAAACCTTTCAGGCATACCTTACAAATAAAAGTTTTTTCACTAGTATGTGCATGGATATGTCTTGTTAAAGCCTTTTCTCTGCTAAAACCTTTCTGACACATTTCACAAGCAAATGGTTTTTGACCCATATGAATATTGACATGTTCTACCAAAAAACGTTTACTGTTGAAACCTTTCTGACATATCTCACAAATGAAAGGTTTTCCACTAGTATGTGTATGGATATGTCTTGTTAAAGCATACATTGTACCAAAACCTTTCTGGCACATCTCACATGTAAATGGTTTGTGATCGATATGATTATCGATGTGTTCTGCCAAATGAATTTTTGTGTTGAAATTTTTCTGGCATATCTCACAAATGAATGGTTTTACATCCATTTGCATATGAAGATAATCTATCGATGAAATCTTTTGTCTAAAGTGAATCAAAGGTTTTTAAGACGTGCATACATTTAATAAATTAGGTTTTTTAGAAGTCTTTCTAACACAAAAATTGTGGGCTTGTTTTATCTCTTTTAATAAAATACTTTAAGACACATTATGTTCATAACAGAAAACAAGTTTGTTCAAATATTTGGAAACAATATAAAAAAATAGCATTAAATTTTCAATGCAGTGATACTATGTTCTATGATCTTTCGGTAGTATCAAATACAGGTGCTTTGCGGAGGAAATGCAAGAAATTCGAATGCTGCAAGTCTCTTTAATGTTCGACTCTACTAAAAGTTTTCATGTAATAAAGAATACATTAATTGCATTGTAAGTGAAATCTATCTTTTAGTGGATAAAGTATTATCAGCTGGTATTGAGTTGCTATAATCTAGCAATCTACATTCTTCAAACGATCTAAGCACAAAATCAAACAGGAAACTGCTTTTAATAAAACACAAATATTAATATAAAATGGAAAGTGAAAGAAGTCACGACAAAAATAAAATACAAAAAATTGACCATAAAAAATAGCTCTCTTTTTTTATACATACAATTTCTATCACACGGGAAGAGAATCATGAATCGTTCTTAGAAGCACCGATTTTCGGAAGCGTCTGCAGAGCTCGCTGACGACGCGTTAGAGACAGAGGCCGCTCCACTCGCGCAAAGTACTCTGGGATCGTTTGGCGAATGCGACGAGATTTAAGGTATAACAAAATTGGCGCGCTATCGCCTATGTGGCGTGTAAAGTTTTATTGTAAGATCGCAGATATGCACCGTCGTCCGTCGGTCAGTTCATTCGAAGGTGGGGGAATGTGGAATGGGTGCATTTTCACCTTGGCCATTCCTTTCACAGTTCTGCAGTTTCAGTTGGCTGTCTGATAAGATTATAATGCGCTATCTGATAAGATTGTAATCGCTTTTAAGAAAAATATCGGCCCGGTCCAGACACAAATGCTATGTATTCAAATGTTTTAAAAGTCCGAATTTGTGAATTTTATGTACAAAAATTAAGATAAAAGTTAACTTATTTTTAAACATTATCTTTACATAACTGAAATCAACCTACGCTATCTGATAAGATTGTAATCACTTTTAAGAAAAATATTTTATTTGATGACGTTGTAATTTAGAGATTGACTGCGAAATAGCACTGTAATACATAATATAAAATATTCGCTGAACCTGCTTAAATAATCTGCAATTAAAAGATACTTCGTAATATAATTAGATCATAAACAATTTGTTAAAAATATTAACCGGTAGCCTGTGGTAGCGGTCTACACGGGCTCGTGTATGACGAACGGACAAAAGCCGAACCCAACCAGTGGGCATAGTCGGGCCAGACTTGTTGTGCTTAGATTGAAAAAAAGTCTAGTCGGGCAGAACATATTTAATTTTGCAAACCTTTTAAATGAGTTTCAATAGAGTACAAGAAATTATTGTGTTGATTTCAGTTATGTAAAGATAATGTTTAAAAATAAGCTAACTTTAATCTTAATTTTTGTACATAAAATTCACAAATTCGGGCTTTTAAAACATTTGAATGCAAAGCATTTCGGTCTGGACCGGGCCAATATTCAATGCCCTTCAGGCAGCGCCGAGCTCGGGTTCTACATCTGTAAATTTCTTCGGATGAAAGTCTGAAATTTTGGCCTCTAGCTAGCGGTTACCCGGCCTGGGGGGCAGAGAATTAGGTTAAAAAAATCCATTTGATATATTTTTAAAAATATATGTCCATTTACTGAATATTTAAACGATAATATCAAGAAAGATTTCTTCCTATAGCAAACATTCGATACATACAAAAAACCTTCAGATATAATGATAAAATTATTATTATATAATGAAGCAATATAAAGTGATATAGTAATATACCGCCTGAAGTAATACAGTCCAGTAAATAAAACAAATTTATTTCCACATTTATATACAAGTTATACATATATAAAGCATTATAATTTACTAAGTGCATTTAATTTATTGTAAACATCATAATTTACTAAGTGCATTTAATTAATTGCAAGAATTATTTAGTGATATTCATTTTGTGTCAGCTAATTTTAATTTTCTAAGTGTTACATTTCACTCTTATTTACATAAAAGTACCAAACAAAAATAGCTTTAAAATTCATGTTTTTTTAATTAGATATTAATGTTATACTTTAAGTGTGAGCAAATTTTGATTCCAGTTGTGAAATTAGTCACTTTTTTAATAATTTATGTGTGTTTTGTCTATTTGTGAATCTATTGACACGATATCTCTCGAACAAATTAGGAGCATTGAAGAAAACTTGGCACGATTATTTTCATCAAAAGCACCAGAAGTCTATTTATTTTCAGAATGATCAAATTAAGAGAAAGTATTCAATTTGCCATCATTTTCAGAATATTAACATCCACCGTTCTCAAGATATTGCATGTTTTTGATCTAAATTGGAAACGTTAATAAAATATAAATATGTTCACTATTAGTAAATGTTTAATCGCTTTGTAAGTACTTGTAACTAAAATTAAATGGATCCATTTAGGACTTGATGCTACATGTTATCCTTACATATGATATTTGACTATGTTGTCGCTTTGTATTTGACGGCATTTTTTCGATATTTTATTGCTACATATCTTCCACTTAATGCTTTCCTCACTTTTATGATGTAAAGTAATTTGAGCTTTACGTTGCTAAAGTGGTGTAGCTGATAGCATGCATTAAAGCAGTAGTGTAACAAGAACGTACAGAATCTTCAAATAAAACAATAAAACATAATTTAATGATAAATTGATGACATAATTCAATGGTACGACGTCATGCTATGCCCCGAAATAAGGATTAACGCAAGGGCTCTGCAATTGTTAATTCTCCAACATTCTTTGCATTTATTATCTGATGTTACAACCTGCAACTCACTATTATTCTGCATGTTTTTATTTTGAATTTTAAAGGGATAAAAAAAATATCTATAGCAGTGAAGAGAGTTTGTTGAATTCTCCCTCTATTAATTTTAAAATTTAATAATTACTTATAAAAACAATAATTACTGATTATGTAAGTAATATGTATATGAAAGAATAACGAACGAATAAATAAGTCAATGAAGGAATAAACAGCGTTCTTTATAAAATCATAGCTCAGCGACTTGCAGTCTTCTGCTTTCTGTGCATCATTGCAAAGCAGTGATACCATATTGCAGCGGTACTTGTAGGGACACTGCTGTGGGATTGGTATGGAAATACTGTAGGAATTTCTTGTTTGAGAAGTAAAAAATATAGGAAATACAAAAATTCTGTAGTTTGAAAAACAATGATTGATTGTGCTAATCTATAAAACCAATTGTATGTTGCGTTTGTTAAAACAATTAAAATGTTTTGAAATCTCTAAAACTAACTACTATTTAAGATTGTCAAAGGATGAACATAAATATCTAGCTATATATATTGAAAAATATATATGTTGAAAATATTAGAAAGAAAGGAAATAATTTTAAACTAAATATTTACATCGATTAAATGCTGAATATTCATGGTATGAGCAATTACAAAAAAAAAATGTGCAGTTTCCTAATTTTTTTTCAATCATTACACATCTGAATTACTTAGTTACTCTAAGTCCTCTGGACGAGTCGGACGGTCTGGGTCTTCAACATCTGAATTACTGGGTGCGGTAGCCCATTGGTTAGCGCGCTGGAGTTGCACTCGGTAGGCCCGGGTTCGATTCCAGCCACTGCCAAAACTGCCGCCGTGTTCATGCGGAGTACGATTACGTTAAACATGTGGGTCCGAAAGTCCTTCCGAAAGGTTGGTGGTAGGGGAAGGAGGGTACGGTCCCTGTGGATGCCTCCCCCACTGGGTTCCGGTCTAAATTGGGTGGCACTTCCCGACCGTCCAAACAGTTACCTTACACCTTTCTGGTAGGTCGGACGGTCTGGGTTTCAACAACAACACCTGAATTACTTTTACTCTTATTCAATAAAATATTTTTAATGATATTTTGAAATTCAAACTTTTAGGGAAGATAAAATATCTAGGCAGTTTGTAACCAAATAAGGTGACAGATTCCATCCCCAATATCACCTGTTGTCAAGAGAGCCCCCCCCCCCCACACACACACACACACATACACACACCTCCTTTTTTTTTACGTGCAGTAGCGCACGACTTTTTATAAAATTAATTCTAGTTTTTCTGTTGGGGTTTATCCGTTATATATCATAATTATTAAATTTGTTTATTCTAATGGCCGTAATTGTGTTATTAAAATTGAAAAGTTTGGGTTAAAAGAACTTTCTTGTAAATAAAGCCCTTTTATTTACTGAAAAGTGCACAATACGTTTTGTGTGGACGACCCAGGCTACTCATATCTAGGCCACCCTAGGGTTTGAGCAGGATGAGTGGCCGAATACATTTTGTGTGGACGAATTATTTATTTATGATCGAAAAGAAAAAAAAACAGCAACATAAACATTATATATTTGATATTTTATCATTCTAATATTTCATGTTTTATGCAATCCTATTCGGCTTTATATATTATATATTAAGGTAATATTTTTCGATTAAAATATTTTTGCTGCCATTGAAAATAATGTCAACAATATTTATGCATTACATTTTATTACAATTACATATTTTATTAAGTATTAATATGTGTTCATTTAAAATAAAAATTCGTAATTAATTTTACGTATGCTGCCCCTAAGTATTAGTCCCATTCAAGGACCGCCAGTTGCATAATCTTGCATTTGAGCTTAGATTCCATGGCCAAATTATCTAAGGAAGGACGCAATCCCCCCCCCCCCCCCTGCCTTACTTCGATATGCAAAATGTAAGATTTTTTTTATAAATTACTAAAATAACCATATATTAAATTTCGAAATTTTCTAAATAAGTTGGTTCGGAATCTCCCCCCCCCCCCCCCCCCACACAACTGCACTTGGGTAGTATGAAATTTCCTTTTAAAAAAATCCCTGCAGGGAGCAATATATAATAGATGTACTCAAAAGGAGAAGAGGAACCATAAGCGTCCATTGAATTTTCTCTCATCTGAGCAATATCTACCTAGTCATGCCGCTTTTCTGTGATATTAGATACACAATTACAAAACCAGCTATAAAACAAAAATTATTTATGTTTAAAAAACATTTTTTTTCAAATAGTTTTCAATTATTTACTTTTGCTTAAGTTGTTGCATATTATAAGGATGGTGGATTATTAAATCAAAATTGTCAAAGAAAAATTTAAATGAATTGAATATAATCATTCTTATATATGTCTTATATGTTTTCTTTCATTTGGTGGGAACAATTTTTTTTTTAGTTACTTTCGAATTTCCTTTTTTAAATCTAGAGCATCCTAGCTTTTAAATCCAGAATCTGCTGTTAATCATGACGAGATATTCGAATTACTTTTAACTTTTACTTATATTCGATATTTCGAATACTTTAGTATTCGGTATTCGCCGATATCGCTCATCTATTAATTATCTATTTTCATAACAATTTTATTCGTAGCTATGCTTTTACAACATCTGTATGATTTTTGAAAAAAAAATGTTTAAAAAATTGAGATCCTTCTCCTTGATCTGTTTACTCCCCAAATCAATAGGCATCTGACGTTTATCGATTTCAGAAATCATGCAAAATGTTATTCAATTTTGTCAATTTCTTTGAAATATATTATACCCACAGGCACACAGGAAAAAAAAATATTTTCTCATACTACTATATAGTGAAAATATTGTTTACCCGAAAATTTTTAAATTTGAGATTCTCTCGGATAAGCACGTTTTATGACTGCCTGATCCCATTTGAAGCACCTTTGGAAATGTATATGTTTGTGTGTGTATGTGTATGTGTCTATGAGGTATACCTCATAGACACATAGACACACACGGCCCTATAGGGTCGCCTGTAGATCTGGACATACATCACTCAGATAGAGAGAATGTTCGGGCGTCAGAAAAGACTCAATCACTTTTTTTTATGGCTAGTGCTTGGTAAAAAATGTTTGTAAGGGGAGAGTGAGGACTGGATAACTCACGAACAAATGTTCCTACGACTATAAAACTTTGTACGAAAAACTTAATAGAAAAAAAATTTCTTTCCATTAGAATTCAAATTTTAAGAATTGTATGGCATTGTTTTCTATAGAAAATAATAGTAATTCCAAAAATAAAAATATGATGTGAGCACCACATGACTTTTCCTGCAGATTCAAATTCATTTTGTAATTTTATCTCGTTATGCATTAAATTGAGCTTAATTGCAAAAACTAATATGGATAATTTTCTTATATTATATCTAATTTGTCTTTTTATTGCATCTTAGTTTCGCTTCACAACTTAATTCACTTTAATTTCCTCAGGTCATTAGAATTCCAAAAAAGCTTAGTTGCCAAATTTTACATGTAGACACAAGTATTTAATTAATATATTTCAACAATTTTAGTCATTTGCTTCAGAGTTTCACTATTTTTGCAGACCATTTTTCAAAAAAGTGTCGGTTATACATTTCTTAATCATATCAAAATCAAATCAACATCAGGATAATCATCATGGGACTTAACTACTAAGTTTTAAGAAATTTTATTAAATCGTTTCTGAACTACTGTTAAATCGCATTCATGTCCTCAAAATTAAAAATTTAAATATCTCGAGAATGGTCTTATCTTAGATTAATGGAGTGGAACTTATTCATTTTGCCGTTAATAATTACGCATTAAAAAAACATTTAATTTTATACATTTGAACATATGTAGTATTTTATTTTAGATAGAATACATTAGATTTGCAGGCCATTTCCCCCCAAAAAGGCAGATTCTCATTTTTTTTTAATCATATCAAAATCTAACCAGCATCACAGTATCCTACAAGAGACTTACCCACCAAATTTTGTGCAATTTGATCGATTAGTTTGTCAGGTAGAGTGGAAATATACAATTTTTGTGAGCCATTTCGTAAAAAAGGCAGGTTCATTTATCCCAAATCGTACCAGAATCGCCAACGACTTATCTACTAAATTTTATGAAATTTTATCCATTAGTTGAGTTAGAGTGGATACATACAATTTTTGCGGGTCATTTCGTAAAAAAATACAGGTTCTTCTTTTTTGAATCGTATAAAAACCTAATCAGCACCAGAGTATCCCCTACCAAATTTCGTGAAAATTGGTGTATTAGTTTGTCAGTTAGAGTGGATACAGGCAAATTTTGCTGGCCATTTCGTAAAGAAAAGCAGGTTCTTTTATCCTGAATTATACCAAATTCTAATCAGCACCAGAGTTACCTTGAAGGGACTTATACCTAGCCAATTTTATCAAATTCGGTCCATTAGTTCGAATATAGTAAGTTGCAAAAATATGTATGAGGAAATTTAGTTTCTAAATCTATATTTAGTTTTATAAAAAAACGTTTAGATAGTTTTCAACTTATCGTCTTATTAAGTTGAAGAAATATGAAAATTTTAGGTTGTAATGCTTAAAACTAAAAGTGATAGCTATAAACAGTAAGCAAGAATTTGTAGTTCTTTGATAACCTTATAAGTATATATAATCAGATTTGGGATAGATTTCTTTCCTTTTTATTTATTAATTTTTTGATATTACAAAAAGTTGAGTTTTATTTTACAAAATGCTATTCGCGCAAACCCATGTCGGATCCATTGGACTGGAGCCACCGTCGATTTTTGATAGATTTCTTTCCTTTTTATTTATTAATTTTTTGATACTACAAAAAGTTGAGTTTTATTTTACAAAATGCTATTCGCGCAAACCCATGTCGGATCCATTGGACTGGAGCCACCGTCGATTTTTGAATCTGTGATCACTTAAGGGAGGGGGTCTTTATGATTTGGGAAATATAAGTCCAAACAATTTTTCGTCGAATTCTTCAAAATATAATATAATTATGATTTAAATATCATGAGACAGTTCTCGAGCCCCTGACATATGAGTATTTTTTTAAGATATGGGGGCATAGGCGTTGGCAAGATCTTTAAAAGAACATTCGACAATCGAATGAGGATTACAGTATACATACTTCTGTTTTTCAATATGGGTGCCATGGATAACTAATGGACTTTTCCCCAGCGAATGAAAGAATTATTATATCCCCTCTTATACCATGGGCACCAAAATGTTCTGTTCTTAGGGCCCCAAAGAGTTTTAATCCGGCCCCACCCCTCCTTGAAATGGGACCTTTTCATAAAAAGAATCTGTGTGAACCTATTTCCACCTTGGAAGTTCCTCTTGTCAAAGAACTTCCAAGTGGTCATATGTTTTAGATAAGAATTTTCACTAAATAAGGTAAGACTTTTTTTATTAAGAAATTAATTGGAACCTGGTTGTATCGTTAATTATATAATTAATAAATTAATTATGCTTAACTTATTATAACCTTCTTATAAAATGCCCTACTGGTTCCCCCCCCCCCAAAAAAAATTCTCTGTATATTACCAGATTTTTACAGGATAAAAGGAATGAGGGGGGGGCGGTGCATTAATGGAATCATTACGACAATATTGTTATCTTTTGAGCCCCAAAAATTTTTAAACTTATTCAACACTGTAAGTGTTTAATGCTTTTATGCACAAAGGACATAAAACTCCTTTTTCAAGTGAAAAAAGTGCTATTGGAGGGGGAGGGGATATTTTTCAAAAGTTACTCGAGATATTGATGAGGCAAAAGAAATGGGCACCTTAAAAAGTTGAAAAGCTCTAGCATATGACTGGTGGTAAATGAAATGACGACCTTGTATTTTCCAGGACATTATTCAACGAACAGTTAACATTTTATTAATAACAATTCAAGTGCGGTTAAAAACTACCATGGTAGTTTTCAACCGCACTTGATCCACTGCAGTGGACAAAACTCTTCGTTAGTAATCAGCTTCAGACAAAAAGTATAAAGGTATCAACTGGTTTATCTCTTTCAGTCTCGGAGGCCAAACGAGCCTACTTGTTCAAATTGGTGAACTTACGCAATATTTCATCTGGAGATTTTGAAAATAATTAAGAAAATATAAGTTATAGTGATTTGATTACTAAATTGATTACAAATTCAGCAATGAAACATATGATTAAATAAATAAGTAAATAAAAATAGAACAGTATTAAAAGGAAAAGTGAAGTTAATAAAAGGCGTTACTGAGGTATTTCTAAATTACATGCTAGAAAATCCACGAAAACTAATATGTGTAGCCTATTAATACCATCTCAGCTGAAGCTCAAGCTTTTTTGGAGTGATTATATGTATTGTTACAAAGTAAATAAGAATAAATGGTATGTGCAACATTTTTTAAAAAGTAGTGTGTAGCACATTTAAAAATTAATATGTAGCACTTTTAAAAATTAGACTGTATCTATTCTTAAAAATTACTGATAATCACCTTTTAAAATTATTGTGCACCACCTTTTAAAAATTAGAGTGCACCATTTTTTAAAAATATTCTACTTTTGAGATCATTCTGTCCTTCTAGAGACATATCAACTAAACTACCAAATTAAACATTTATGAGCATACAAAATGCAATAATATTTCTATGTTTCCAGGTATAAGTTTAAATTGTTTATATAAATTCACTGGCAAGAAGAAACATAAAGGCATGAGGGAGGATCCACACAGCTGTCGTCGAATTCCAAACAGCATTTTTTTAGTTTTTCTCTGACTTACCTGATATTAGTATCAGATTTTTTGGGATTCATATTATTTCAACATCGAGAAAATTTATTGATTTTATCGAAATTGTGTTCTAACCAAAATTGCTCTATAAAAAGTTCCCCTGTATTGCTACTACAATATTCTGTGACTTCTAATCAAAGTCACAATTCTCCAGGGGGGAATTCTGAAACCCCCCCCCCCTAAATACGCCCATGCGTCCTTTTCATAGTCTGGACCACGTAGCCTCTGTTTTGGGACAAAAGTACAAGTATATAAACCTTATGGGTGGAACAGCCCAGTGGTTAACACACTGGGATTGCACTCAGACGACCGGAGTTCGGTTCCCGGCTCTACCTAAACTGTTCCCGTGTTCAGAGTACAGGCACATCAAATATGTGGGTTCGTAAGACCTTTCGAGAGGTTGGTGGTAGGGGAAAGAGGATACAGTTCCTGTGGATGCCGCCCCCCTCCCCCCACTGGATTCCGATTTAAATTGGATAGCACTTTCCGTTTGGGTAGGTCGGAAGGTTTGGATCGAAGAAGAAGTATATAAACCATAAATATATTACTTAAGATAATGAATTTATATTGTTTAATTTATTTTTAAAGGATATTTGTATATATTTGATTCTTGTAAATGAAGATCAGGAATTAAAACACTATCATAATCGCAAAACACATATGAAATTATACGAGATCAAGGTAAGGTCATATCATGACTGAATAAAAATTATATATCATGAGAACATAAAATATGATACGTTAATCAATAAGTCCCCTAGCAATAGCGGGCATATTTGTATTTATTGCTACTTTCTTCAGGAGTTTATGTTTCCAAAGCTTTATGGCAGAAAATTAGCTACCGTAGATCTAAACTTATCAAAAGGTTCTCAAAATTTAATGGAGTATATCTAGTGTTTTCTATGACTATGCTTAATGTATAAAACTCGCATAGTGAAAATCACTTCTTTCAAACAGGCCGAGAAAAAAATCGTATATTTCTGCCCCTATTCTTCGAAGGAGTAGCCTTAGTGCGAGAAATCTCACACCTAAAGAACTCTTATCAAATTAATTGCTCCTTGAAGGTTAAACCCATTTCGTGCAATAAGGAGATACCTTCCCTATCAAATATATAAATATTTACAGATACATTGTAACAAAGAAATTCAAATAACAAAATAAACAAAACCTGTAACGATATTGCTAAAATATTAAAAAAAAAATGTTGATATACAAACTACAGAGTTTTCTAAAAATAATTATTTTTTTAGTAAAGAGTATGTTCAGCAATTTTATGAATTACAAGAACGCAGTCTATATTTTGCAAAATATCTCTTTCAGAAGCCATTAACATGAATGATTCAAGTCGATGACCATTCATTGTGCTTCTTAATCTGTTTTTAATAAATTTTAGTGTGGTGAACGATCTTTCACATGCAACTTGTGTTTCGGATAATGTTAATAGATATTTATATGCACTATGAAGCAATCAATATGTTTCAACAAGTTAGCAATATGAAGCAAGCAATATGTTTCACACGCAAACAGCATTTTTGCAGCACCTGTAGTGTAAACAGCATATCACACAATTTTTGTAAAAGTTTGTTGTAAGTATTTCTGAACATATTTAAACCAATAATATTTTTGCGGGAAGAAATAAATAATGATAAGAAATCAGCCGTATGAATGTTGTATGTACTTTACAGTGATTTTAACAATATCTAAGGGGTGATAAAGGTTGAATATAACTTAGAGCACCTCTATTCTTGACGGCAGTTCTTAGATCGACAAGAACTCTTTCTTTTGTATTAGACTTACACACACACGTCCCACTCCGGCCGTCCAATTGGTTGCTCAAGCCCTTAGGGCGAGCCAGACGGTCTGGGTCTTCAACACACACGTCCCACATGAACATGTACCGTTTCCATTTACTGCTTCACAGATTTTCTGTGAGGCGAGTGTCACCTCTTCCCTCTGACAAGGTCACCCTTCGAAATTATTCCAAGAAGCATTGCCTCAGCCCTCAAGCAATTGTTTTCAACACGCTTACTTACAGGAGAAAGGCCAAAGATCTTTACACAGACTAATATATAGTATTCCATGGATATTTATTAGGGATTTGATTTAGTTAGTCCATTGACATAGGTTTAGTAGCTTGATATAGTTTTTTTTTTCAATGAATTTGCGGGGAAAATATCGTCTGTATAATGCTATTTCTATGGAATGTTTAATTATGTGATTTTATTAATATCTCGACATCCTCTTGTCCTAGACTTCTAGAAACTCAAAATATGGATTAAATTTTAAGAGGCTATTCTAAGATCCACAAACTTTCATAAAATTCGGTACACCTGTTTTGCTGTGTTGATACATGCACACAAGAAGATATTTAATTTTATTTATATACGAGTAGATAAACAGAGTCGAAGATTTGGAAGAAATATTAAGTATTGTTAAAAAAAGGTTATCTTTCCAAATGCAAAAATATTGTGTGACAAATTAATTAATATCATTCTCTTGGATTTAGGACGTTCCTATTACGAGAGAAGACATTAATTTTGTGCTTCAGTTTTAATTTATTCTCTAAATTTTACTTACTTGATATTTATTAAATATCAATGTTATTTTGGTTTTGCATATACGTCTAAAGACATTTTATACAAACAAAAAATTGTCGAAATATAAATTTTATGGTATAATTTTCTTTTTAAATCAGTGGCATAAATGAGTGAAAAAAAGTATTTTCTACAGAAATTATAAACATTGAATTATTTTTATATATTTATAAATATATAAAAATAATTCATAACGATGTGTGAAAGTCATGTGCAGTATTTTTTCAATGATGTCTGTGAACACGATAATTTGAACAAACTGAATGAAAAATTGAATGACATTTTGTACGATTATTGTAATCAATGAACATACGATAACTATTGATTTTCAGGACACTCAGATCAAGGAATAACTCTCAAATTTGAAAATCAAAAAAGAATAAAAATTTAAAATTGTTAAACTTTATAATGTTATTTCTGATGTACTTTTTATTTAAAAGCAAATGTCATCATTTACAAAATATTAACATGCGTCGTCGAACCAATATCACTCCAGTGCTCCGTTTTTCCCATGCGCAACCATGGAATTAATTGGAATGTGGCTCCACTCAACTTTCTGATACCAGAATCTATTTTCAAGTAACTTGTGTTTATTATTTTTCAAATTTTATAAGAAAAAAATTGAAAAATCTGTATTGCTGGTGCAAACGATCGCCATTATAACTTATTATACCCTTCAAAGGGATAAAGAATAACTCCTCTCTCCCCCCCCCCTCGAGGGAACTAATGATCTTCCGACCGAACACAGAAATTGTATCGCAGCTGTTTTTCACTACAATGATTAATTGGCACTATTTTCATGATCCTTGAGCCATAAATAACCCCTTTTATGAATGATTACGTGAAATTTTGTCGTATACTCCCATGTTAAGAAAATATAAAATTTCGAAGTTTTCGCTCGCATTTCAAAAAATTCCATTAGATTTATCGTTAACAAAGGTAGTTTTGTGAAAATCAATATTTGCAACAGTTATTGTGTAAACAATAAATCGACCACGGACAAACGAACCACTATCTAAAAATATTGAAAGCGTGCTCAGGAGGTCTTAAAACATAATAGCATATAAATTTCGAAATTGAAATTTTCGGGAAAACAATACTTTCTCTATATTCTATGGAGTGAGAAATTAAGTGATAAGACGCCTTAAAAACATATTGGCATGAAAATACCGAAATCGAAAATAATATTTTCTCTATACTATATAAGAAAGTAAATATGTGATAAGATATAGACCTTAAAAATAATTTTCACAGGTATACATGCAGCTTAAAAAGTAATGGATACTCGGCCCGCAATTTGAGAAATAAAAGAAACTCATGCGAACCCAACCTGATGCAGATCTCGAGTATGAACTGGAAAATATCAAATACGTGTATTCACTATAATCAAATGTACAAATACGTTGTACATTTTATAACAGTAAATACACATATTTATGACATTTTTCTATTCAAACTAGAGATCTGAAGACTAAGAAATACTTTTTAAATTTGTAACTAGAAATAATGTTGTCTCGAGTTTCACGATATTAATTTTCCATATGGTGAGCTCTATATCTCACAAAAAAATTATATACTACGTAAACTACATAAATAGGTACGGCATTTTTGTACAGAACTTTTGTAACATTTTGTTTGAAACATAAAATGCAAAATGAAGAATTTTGAATTAAAACCACAGTCAACTTTCACTTTTTGTTGAGGGTTAATGGGTCAGTGGCTTTTTTAAGGAAATTTCAAGAAATACTCCTTTAACATTAACTAAAAATGCAGTTTTATCCATTTTAAAGAAATTTGAAAGCTTCTATTTAGGTAAGGAGGGATTGGACGATGAATCCAGACCCTCCCTCTAATAGAACTCAAAAATTAAATATCAAATTATGATTAGTAAAACAAAATGTTACTGAAATGTTCATTGTACATATACCGTAATAATTTAAGTAGTTTACGTACCTATATATATATATCACAACTGATGTGATAACATGGCCCAGTAGGCGTATTTCCTCCGCCATTCAATGCAACCAGGAGTTTGTACGACAACCGACAACTGACACTGCCGAAATGGGAATGCCTTGAACCTTGCACGAAGCGTTCGAGACAGAGCCCGCTCCTTGGCGATATTTTCTTATAGCAAGCAACCCCACCGGTAACAAAGAAAATGTCACATGACATCAGAAACGACCTCTGATTGGAGGGAGAGGCCACTCTCTCTACCGGCTCTAAGCTCGCTGCGTCAAGATTCTATAATGTAATAAGTTGATCACTCGAATAGTTTCGTCCAGAACAGAGCACCAGGCGCGAAGCGCCTTTAATCTCCAATCTCTAGGTGTGGTTCTTATCTTCATACTGTGACATTATTTCATTGGCCCATAGTTGGAGGTTCGATGTTTTTGATTTACTGTTTTTAGTATTTGACCTAGCTCCTAGTGCGGCAGTTTGTTGCACATTTAGAGTTTAAGCATTTTGGGGGGTTAATGCAGATCTGAGAGTTACCTAGCATTTTAGCAGTTTAGGATTTAAGACATTTTGTAGAAAAGCAAAGATCGCGAGTTTTATTTAATATCAACTGATTAAGTTAGGACGTTCCTAGTACCGAATATCAAAGTTAAGTACTGACCGGGGTCTCTTACGAGATTTAGCCTTGCGATGATCATAGTCATGCAGGTTAAATAATAGTTCATTTGGGACAGATGGCAGATTTTTGTAGAATTTAAGCGCTAGCTTTTTAATTTGGGCTCTAACAGTTTTTATTTTGAAGTCTTTCCTAATTACCGAGTTTCTTAAGTATCTAGGGGCTTTCCTTATGATCCTTAGGGTTTTGTTTTGTCTTGTCTCTAATAAGTCTATGATAGTTTTACAGGCATATCCCCATACGGGTGCTGCATACAGCATTCCCGGGCGGATGACCGATTTATAAATTAGGAGTTTATTTTGATAACTTAGATTTCCGTTTCCTATCATTGGGTATAAGGCTCCTATGGTTATATACGCTTTTTTGATTATGTTCGTTACGTGCAGTTTCCAAGTTAGGTGGGAATCTATCGTTACACGTAGGTATTTAGTAGATTTTTCCGCTTTTAGGGCATGGTTGTTTATGTACAGAGGCGGCGGAGGTTTGCGTTTTCTAGAGAAATAAATCCAATGACATTTATTGGGGTTTAATTTTATTCGCCATTTTTCCAGCCATGTTTGGAGTATGTCTAAGTGTTGTTGTAGCTGTCTGGCAATTATTGAGACGTAAGGGTGTTTTGCAAGTATCGCGCTGTCGTCTGCATAGAGTGCCAGCTCCGTGTCTGGGGTCCTGGGAATGTCATTTAGATATATGTTAAAGAGTGTCGGACCCAGGATGGATCCTTGCGGTACACTACTTTTAATGAGCTTGGGTGTAGATAAGTTATTTTTTACTCTGACTTGAAATTGTCTGTTATTTAGGTATGAAATTAAAAGTTTGACAAGTGCGTCAGGGACTTTTAGAGTGATCAATTTGTAAGCTAATCTGCAGTGCCACACTTTATCAAAGGCCTTTTGGATGTCAAGAAAAATTGCTGCTGTGGGTGTCTTATTATTAAAACCAGAAGAAATGTACTCTACCACTCTCAGCAATTGATGAGTGGTGGAGTGTTTTGGCCGAAATCCAAACTGCTCCGAAATGATAATGTCATTCTCACAAAGGTGCGCGTTCAGTCTCTTAAGAATTATTTTCTCAGTAATTTTACTAAGTGTCGGTAACAAACTGATTGGTCTGTAGTTGGCTGGAATTGAGGCATCCTCACCAGGTTTATGGACAGCTATAATTATCGCTTCCTTCCATTCTTTGGGGAAATAATTTAGTTCTAGTATTTTATTTATTAAGATGGTCAAGTAAAATATTATATTTAAAGGTAGGTTTTTACCGCGATATTCCTGATTTTGTCGTGCCCTGGGCTTTTACGGTTTTTGATAACCTCTACTATCTCTTGCGGGGTGGCTGGGTTAATCTCAGCTGTGACCGGTGAGTTCCTGAAATTGTTTAGAGTTTGCCTAACCATTCTTAGGGTGTCCTGACACATTAGATCGTGGTTTGGTTCAAATTGCTTTTCGTAATGCCTAGCAAGCGCCTCTGCCTTTTCTTCGTCTGAGTACGCGATATTAGCGCCATCTATTAGTGGCTGGAGTTTAATTTGAGGTTTTCTGAGTCTTTTAGCGAATTGCCAGACCGATACGTCTTCCTGGCTAAGGGATTCGATTAATTCTTTATACTGTTACTGCTTTTCTGCGACAATTTTTTCACTGACTTTACACGTGAGTCTATTAAGCTCCCTTTTAAGGGTAGGGTCTCTGTTAGTCTGCCATGTCTTACGCATTCCATTTCTCTATTTAACTAACTGCTTGACATAGTGGGAAAGTGTTGGCATTTTTGGTGACTCACGATGTGTTGTGGCAGAGGCAATAGCTCTACTGATTTCTGTTGTGAGTGTGTGCGTGGCAGAGTCAATATCCGCCGTGCTCATAATGTTGGGTACTGCTAAGTGCGGCTCGAAAAGTGCTCTTTTGAATACGTTCCAGTTCACCCTCTCTTGTCCCATAGAGGCTGGAAGGGGAGTGTTCAAATCAAAGTTGGTCACTCAGCCGTCACCTTCGAGATCTAAAGAGGCCATACAGGGGTCATAAACCAAACCTTCAACGTCATCGGAAAGGGTGTTAGGAAATTGTGCTTGCTAATGTAAACGTATGAACGACATAGGGTATCTCCAGAATATTGGATATTTTTTCATTATTTGATAGCCATTACAGGTATGTATGTTTTACTATGTATTCGTTAATGTTTCTGACAGTCGATGCCAAAAAAAAAATTAAATTTTTTTGGTAATTTTTGAGGTTTTTATCATTTTTCTTGCATCATACGTTAAGCCTTGTCATTCAATGTTCGTAGTATATGTTAACGGAAATGTAGGGGCAGAGTTTTGTAATTTATCGAGTTTAATACTTTTGTATTTTATCATTTATTAAAGCTTTGACTGTCTTTCTATGCATACGCTATTGTTTTACGTAATTTCTGTCGGTAACCCTGTAATATTTTGTATTTGTTTTCATTTAATGTTCATAGCATATGTGAATATTGAATTGCTATCTCAAAACATTTTCGATCTAAAAAGTGTTTAGCTTGTTTATTTATTAGGCTTCACTTACATTTCTTTTTTATTTAAAAAATTTTTGCCATCGATATTTAATTTTGTCTGATCTGCAGTTTATGTTGGAATTGTGAATGTGGAGTGTACTTACTTTGTTTGCCAAGGAATTTAGAGTATTAATAGCAGTAGTTGCATATATTTAAGCTAAATCCTAGTGTCCTAACTCTATTGTTTAGCGTATATGAAAAACCTGAACATAGTAGTTAGATTTCTTGGTGGGCTTTTTCATGACTAAAGGGCATGCTCTGTTGTATATTCAAATGTAAAGCTTATTTAGTACTTTCATAAAGAAGTATATTTAATATTATATTGTTCGTAACAGATTTACGGCTTACTTTTATATTTTGATAATTCTTTTTAAATTATTTAGTTCTTATTATAATTCATTGAATTTTAATAACTAAAAATGCCAAGTGTGTTCCTAGTTGCTTTATTATAAAAATGGTTCTAAAGTTAGCAGCTTTAAATTTCCTGTTAATGAAGAACTAAAAAAAGTGAATTTTGTTAATACCTAGAACTAGCAAGTTTCAAAATATTCAAAGGTAAGCTCTATTTTCTCATTAATAACATTAACCGGAAACTTGCCGTCTGGGAGATTGCTGCATTTACAAATCTACACTTTACACAAAAATGAACGTGTCCTCAATCTTATCACTCCACCTAATTGTTACGCTGTTAGTCCTCTCCCTCCCATCTCATTCGCAACACTTGCACATTCATAGTTATTGAAAGAAAAAAATATTTTTATTAGATACAATCTGCTTGACGGTGCGTTTCTGTTTACGTAATTTTTACCTGTAAAATATATACATGACGGGACCGTCAAAGCGAGTATGGTGATAAAGACTTTGAAGAAACTATTTTGCGATGGTTTAATGAAGTTGGAAATGATGTTAGTGATGTAGATAGTATTTTAGAAGATGAGTATATAAATTCCGAACATGAAAGTGATTCAACGTTGTCAGAAAAATCTGATGAAAGTGAAAATGGAGAGATAAGAAATGATGAAAACTTAGTGGATAGTAAATATATATATGGAAAACATCAGTACCGATAGTCTGTTTCAGAAGTTCGACCCTCGTCACGAACAAGAAAGCACAATATAATCATAAAAGTGCCAGTTTTATGAGGTAACGCTAAAGATCTTGGAGAAAAAGTAGATCCATTCTCTATCTGGCAGTTATTATTTATTACTAACGAAATTTTACTGCATATCACGAAATGGACAAACCATAAAATTAATGAAATACGAATGAAATATGAAACACAGACCACATCGGTATTTAACTCAAATCATGAGAACATTGAAACACTTTTTGCCACCGATGGAACTGGCAGAGACATATATATAGGGCCATAATGAGTATAAAAAGATTTGCAATACTTCTTTCCGCATTGCGGTTTGACAATCCTGAAGAGAGATCAGAACGAATAAAACAGGATCCAACAGCAGCTATTTCCTATATTTTCCGGAGTTTCACAGAAAATTGCCAAAGTGTCAATGGAATAGGACAGTTGACAAAATGCTTGTTAGTTTCAGAGGAAAAGTTTGCTTCAAAATGTATATGCCAAATATAATATGTAAATATGGAATAAAAATCATGGCTCTAACAGAGGCCAGGAACAGTTATCTTTACAATGCATACTTATATTGTGGTAAAAAGACTGACCGAATTGGGCTACAATCTGAATACAGAAAATTTTCTAAACCAACGTAGTCTGTTTTCCACCTTGTTCAACCTATTTTTAGAGCAAATCGAAATGTTACTGCGGATAATTGGTTCTCGTTCATAGAACTTGTTGACATCCTATTGAAAAAAACAGCTAACTTACATCGGTACAATGAAAAGAAAACAAAAGAGAAATTCCAACCAAATTTTTACCTAATAAAACAAGAGAAGTTGGATCAACATTATATGGCTTTCGAGAGAAATCTACAATAATTTCGCATATCAACAGGGAAGGTAAAGCAGCAGTACTCATCTCTTCAATGCATGACAGAGTTTGCACTGACATTGAAACGCAGAAACCTGAAATTATCGCATATTATAATGCAAACAAAGGTAGAGTAGATAGTCTTGATGAGAAATGCTCCAAACATTCCTCAAGTCGTCGCACACGCAGATGGCCTTTAGCTGTTTTTCCCGCATTCTGGATGTGTCAATAGTAAATTCATACGTTTTACATCAGTGCTTCAAGGATAATGAGGAAATAAAGGAAAAGTCTGTATTTGCGAAGTTATTAGCATCCACACTAGTCCCGGAACATATGGAAAGTCGACTGGAGAATCCTCAACTGCCTCGAGAATTGCGCTTTATAATATCTCTAATCTTTATGGGGTAAGGATAAGAATTATTTCACTTATGCTATTTATTCTGGTAGGTCGGACGGTCTGGGTCTCAACAACAACAACAACTTACGCTATTTAATTCGTTTAAATTTGTCTTTTTATTTCAATTGCATCATTGTCCTATTTTTTTGCATGTATATGTTTTAATATCGTATTGATAATTCTTTTGTGCATGATTTCAATTATAAATCTAAATGATGTCTTACTTGGGCAGCATCGATTTTTTTATAATGTGGTCTACGTTTTGATACTTTTTAATTTTTATTGAGGAACGAAGACAATTACAGACCATTATTTGCTTTCCTTGCAGTATGTATATATATATATATATATGTTATGTATATTTTTATTGTTTATAATGAAAATAAAACATATTTGTTTCCCTTTTCGATAAGTATTTATTAGTTCTTTACTTGCAATATATTTATAGTATTCTGACAGTGTAGTAAAAATTGTATCGTCCAATGTCGAATTTTGAAATTCAAGCTTTATCATAACCGATAACTTTATGAATTTTATAAAAATGTTACATATTTCGCCAATTTGGTAAAAGAGTAATTGAGAAACAGGGCCAGTAACAGAAACATATTTGAGTAAATGGTAAGGAAACTCTGCTCGTACCTTGCTATGCTTAAAAACATGAAAATCAATCATCCCCATGGGGACAGCTAAAAATAATTCTTGGATGGACAATGAAATGTGAATCAAAATATAAATTTCCTAAACAGTTGCCTATGTGATATTGTGCCTCGGCATATATCTAACAGTTTATACATAGTTTCAATGGTTGATGGTTATTATATATTTTCAGCATTTGTTTACAACATTTAGCAATAAACACTAGTTGAATACCTGTTAAAAGTCAACGATCTCACAAATAAGCTACCCCTGAATAATGTAAATAGTTTAATAATTCGTGTTTCACATTTATTCGTCATATATTTTCAAACTATCTACCGTATACAAAATGTGAAGTTTCTATGCTATTGCGATGCATATTTTTTTCTATCCCTTCACCTTTCGAATGTTTTTCTGTTTAACCCCCCCTTAAATGAACATTTTTGAGAAGCCGTATTCATCTTGGGTTTTTTATCAAATGATTAGCCCATCTACTAAATTTCAAGCCTCTATCACATTGTAAAGGAGGCGTTTTTCAATTGTTCATCAAATCGAATGTTGTAGTGAGCCGCACCCCCTTACAATAGCTAATGTTGGAATACTGAAATTGCCACTTTCTTCCTTCCCAACTATTTACCCATGCATCAAATTTGAAGTTATCTTGTCGCAAAGTATTCCTTTTATATCATTTCACCTTTCGAATGTTTTTGTGTGGAGTATCCACCCCCTTAAATATACATTTTTAAAAAAAACCCATTCTTCTTGGGTTTTCTATCAGATGATTCACCCATATACCAAATATCAAGCCTCTATCACGTTTTTAAAGTGGTATTTCTCCTTTATTCCGAAAATTGAACATTTTGGTGTGCCGCACCCCCTAAAGTAGAAAATATTGGAAAACTGAAATTGCACACTTTTTCCCTTCCAAACTATCTTCCCATACTCCAGATTTGAAATCTTTCTCATTCTGAAGCGTGTTTTTTTATCAATTAACCTATATTCGTCTATCATATCACTATATTCATGTTGGGTGCTTTCATCAAATGATTTGCACCATATACCAAATTTCAAGCCTTTATAAAATTTTAAAGGAGTTGTTTCTCATTTATTCGGCAAATCGAACATTTTGGTGTGCGGCACCTCCTTAAGTAGAAAATATTGGAAATCTAAAATTATACACTTTTTTTCCTTTCGAATGATTTACCTGTACACCAAATTTGTAGTCTATGTCATCGCAAAGCATGCTTTTCTATCATTTCACTTTTCAAACGTTTTGGTGTGGATCACCCTCTCTTCGGAAAATAAGATTTTTTTCAGGTGTTTTTATTGAACGATCGAGCCATGTACCAGGTAGTCTATCTATTTGAGAAGTGCCTAAAAAAAGCATGACAGATAAACAGACGGACACGTCGCAATTAGTATATATAGATTTTTTATGTATTTCCAGGGGTTGCTCTGGAGTTTAGATTACTTTTATCAAATGAAATCTTTCGTAAAATGGTGTTTTTATCTGCTAAATTTTATTTTGACTTTCTATTTGAAAAATTTGATTTAATTTATAAATTCTCAAATTCCAAAGATCATTGTTTTGGAAAAGTAGTTTTCATTACAATTAGTATACCATAATTTTTTATTTTGACATCGTCAGAATTCATGATCGCCAAATTGATTTTTTTTTTCAAAACGTGATAATGACAATCAGCCCCTGTGTATTCCCAATGATCAGTATTAAATTTTTTAAAATGACAAGTGAAAACTTATTGATAATTTATACAATTGAACAAAAAATACTAAAAATAATAATTAAAAGATTCATCGAAAAGGAATGCATTCATTTTGCAAAAACATAAATACAAAAGAGTCCCTATTATCCAAGCTAATGTGGATTGAAAACAGATTGGATAATGTCAAATTCAGTTAACATGGAAAAAACTTTGTATACTTCAAACTATAATATAGCGTTGACATTTGTAACAATGTTCCCATTCCTATCAAGGACCTCCTCGTTTCTGTTCTTAAGGAAATATAAACTATAAGAAAAAGAATATGTACAATAAATACTTAAATATTATCCTAAAGTTATCGGTTGAATAGGTTATTATTAATATTTGGCAAATTTTTCAGACTTGTTTGGCTATTTTTATATAATATTTGACAACACTTGTGTCAATAGTGTGATGTGTTTTGAAGATGTCTGTTATTGAAGAGGAAGGGAAATTTTGCTGCTGAATCTGCTTCACCCACTTCTAAAGTCACAAGTCGCCACTGTCAGCTTCAAAAAATAATTTTTCAATGTGTTCTACTTTAAAGAAGTCATTTTCTCCATGGTGACATCTTACCTATCTCATAAATTTTGACAACCTCCCCCACCCCAACCACAAATGAAAAACAATATATCTTCATAACATATGTACTCTTCGTAAGATGACTGAAAACAACCATACATTATATACAGTGTTGTTTACTTTTTATATGAGATAAAAGAAACATATTTGCATACCATGCAAAGAAAATAAAAACAAGCATATATATTTTTATCCTTAATATTAGTGGCTCACTAGCATGTGCCTGGTGAGGCTTATAAATTTCTTTTATGTTGGGTCGAATGTGGAATAAGTTCACACGTATGTTTTCATTCAGCATTTTTAAGCTGCCACATTTCACTGTTTTAATATTGGTCACCATAGAAAATCCTGCTTTGCAAGACTATGTGGTCGAAAACTTATTCACCATAAAAAATAAACATTTGTTCATAACATTTAAATTTGTACTAAAGCTTATGTATAAATATTGAAAAAAAATCATAGAATAATTCAAATTGTTTTATTTGCCTCAAATACATGCATAAAATCGATAGCCAAAGGGCATCAAAGATATAATTATAGAGGGAAGTGACAAATTTTGGAGGAAGAAATTTAATATTTATTCTGTTTATATAAAAAAAAAATGCCTTCACCATTTATTGTTTGAATATTTGAAATAATCATACCTCAAAATCATGCTTAAATTTGATGTTCAAAACTATGAAAGGTGAACTAAGAAAATAAGAAGCCATATCTTACAGTAATGTTAATGTTTACTATTTACAATTTAAATACAACCAAATTCTCATAAAAGAAGTAAATTTAAGTCTTTATTGAGCTATACACATTTATTTACACAGTAATAAAATTTTCTCTTACCTTTCTATAAAGCATAATTATTCATATTTTATTTTGAAATTTCCTTGTTTCCTGAGCAAATCATTGTCAATATAACTTAATTTTTCATTAAATATAGTAAAGTAGTATAAATATAGTATATAGTTAAATATAGTAAGTAGAAAAGTAAAGAAACCTATTTACATTTTAAAAGTAAACACACTTTTAAAATTGTCGAACGTCAGAGACCACCATTATGATAGATCAATTTTATTTTTCTATAGCGATCAATGCACAGTGCTTCAACACTTTCAACATATTTTATCTTTATATTGATGCATCAATAGTGTTGATTTGGCAATGAACTGATGTATTGAAATTTGTATAATACTTCGTTCACCCACAATTATTTTTAAAAATAATATAAATGTTATATTTTTCATATGGTGAACTTTCAGAAATGGTTATTTTTCTGAAATCTAGATAAATGATGGCAGTTAGTGACAAAATGCTGCAAAAAATTACAAAAACTTTATAAACAAGTCATGTTGAATTTAAAAAAAGTATCAAGCACATCTATAGTCATTGACCTAGCATGTGATATTTGGTTTGTAGTTTTACATAGAGTCTTCAACAAGATCTTGGATTCACAGTAAAATAGATTTTAGATATAATATATTGGTATGCAGCTATATAATTGAGTAAAGCATACACAATACTTTCTTAAAATATAATTACATAAGATTAAAGATCATTTTTACATTCCCTATAAGACATAATACACATATATTAAAAGTATTGTAATAAGCCATGAATCAAAATAAAATTTTGGATGTATTTACATGTGCATATTTTGATCAAACTTCATCATTTTCAGTACTACGACTGTTTCGCATGCGTATATGGTATCTATCTGTGTTATTGCAATGAATGTATGTTATGTTTATATTTGGGCATATAAGAAATTTTTGTGTTACTCAAATTATGAGCTACAGTTTAAATAATTTATGCATGTTTTCTAAACTCTAAATATCAAAATGAAAGTTCTTCATTTTGATTGATAATCATATGACATTTGTAAAAATGAAAAGTATCATGTGACTTTTATAAAAGTGATACAAATATAAACACAACACTGTAGCATATGGCAACACTTTCAGAAATGATTGTTTTCTTGATATCGCTTTAAATGATGCCAATTGAGACAAAATACTGCAAAAAGTTACAAAAGCTTTATACTTAAATAAGGCAGGATCGAATTAAAATAAATGTATCAAGCACATCTTTAGTGATGACTTACTGTGATATTTGGTTTGTATTTTTGCATGGAATATTAGACAATATCTTATATTCACAGTAAAAAAAAATTACATATATAACATATACAGATCCTAATTGAGTAAATCATACAAAATACTTACATAAAATGTCATACATAAGATTAAAGATAAAGTTATTTCTCTATTTAGCATATGCCTGATAATTTAGCAACAGTTTCAATTTAATAACAACAGTTTATAAATTTCGCTTGTAATTCTAAATCTTTTATCAGTTGCTCAACCTCCCTAGTCAAAAATATCATGCTATGCTACAGAATTGCAGATAAATTTAAATGAAATTATTTTTTTACAATAAGAAATTAATGCTTTATGCAATGTACATTGTATTGGCAAGTGAAAATTTTTTGGTGAGTGAACTCGAAGCTGAAATTTCTTATCGTGCTATACATATTAAAATTAGATATACATAATAAATACAGATAAAGTATTCAGGGCTATCAACTGAGCAGGGAAAAATACCCGAAAGGTTTGGGGACAAGGACTGCATAAAGTTTATGAATAAAAAGCAATAACTTGTAAAATAGGGAGTAGTAGAGTGCTTGCACATTTGCTACAAAGGGTCCTAAAAACTTTGTTAGCAGCAGTGAAATTATTTCTAATGGCTGGATAACCTTATCTTAATGTAGATAGGTTTACATTATGAAATTATCGGATTACGTCCAGAAATTGCCTATAGAAAGCCAACAGAGGTATAGAGAAAAATTACTTATTACGGGTTTATCTGACGATACATATATTATTCCAATGCAAAGTTTTTCTCGATCACCTGTTCTGATACCATCCGTCAAATGGTCTGATGTAACTCTATATTTTACAGTTACTCCAAGTCAGACTACAAAACAAGAAGTCAAGGTACTTTTGATGCTTATTTATTTAATTTATTTTAATGCAATAGTGTTGTTGTTGAAACCCAGACCGTCCGACCTACCAGAAAGTAATGCAATAGTGTTGTTGTTGAAACCCAGACCGTCCGACCTACCAGAAAGGTGTAAGGTAACTGTTTGGACGGTCGGGAAGTGCCACCCAATTTAGACCAGAACCCAGTGGGGGAGGCATCCACAGGGACCGTACCCTCCTTCCCCTACCACCAACCTCTCGGAAGGACTTTCGGACCCACATGTTTAACGTGATCGTACTCCGCATGAACACGGCGGTAGTTTTGGCAGTGGCTGGAATCGAACCCGGGCCTTAATGCAATAGTGTGTAAATCTTAATATATTTAATATAATTCAATAAACTAACTAATTTGCGAAATAATCAGTTCATATTATTTATTTGGTAGATAATAAGGCTAACTATTTGATGTTTAACATTGAAAATCCATAAAAATTTATAGTCGTTTGGGTGTGTTGATATCCTTATCACCTTAAATTGTCCTAACTATTCCCTTTTATCTATTTTACAAGTAAAGTACATTTTAATTCTGTATGTTTCTATGTAATATATTATAAGGAAATAAATTTGTCAAGTAATATGAACGTTATCATTTTATTATGTAGCATAATTGTTATCTCAATCTCCCATTCTTCAATAGTACGGATAGACCGATGTTACAAAGAACATGGCCGCTGTGCAGTGGAATCGCGAACGTGACAGTACATGAAAGTCATCTATTGGTTGCCGTCTTGAGTGCGCAACCTTATATTAAAGAATCTTGACACATTTGTGCACTGCATACCCTGCAGGCGCGTCTGAGAATCCTCACCTTGTAAGAACGACTCAGAATTCATTTTCCATATAATACAAATTTTATGTGCAAAAGAAGATTTATTCTTTATGGTCAATTTTTTGTATTTTATTTTTGTCGTGACTTCTTTCACTTTTCAGATAATATTTGTGTTTTGTTAAAAGCAGTTTCCTGTTTGATTTTGTGCTTAGAATCGTTTGAAGAATGTAGATTGCTAGATTATAGTAACTCAATACCATGATAACACTTAATCTACTAAAAGATAGATTTGACTTACAATGCAACTATTGTATTCTTTATTACTTGAAAACTTTTAGTAGAGTCGATCATTAAAGAGACTTGCAGCATTCGAATTCTTTGCATTTCCGCGGCGGAGCACCTGTATTTGAATCTACGGAAAGATCATAGAACATAGTATCACTGATTTGAATTCTTTATATCAAAGCTGTGCCGCAAATATTTGAACAAACTTGTTTTCTGTCATGAACATAATGAGTCCTAAAGTATTTAATTAAAAGAGATATAACAATCCAGCAATTTTTGTGTCAGAAAGAATTCTAAAAAAACCTAATTTATTTAATGTATGCACGTCTTAGAAACCTTTGATTCACTTTATACGAAAGAGTACTCCGATAGATTATCTTCATGTACAATTGAATGTAAAACCTTTCATTTGTGAGATATGCCAGAAAGGTTTCAACACAAAAAGTCATTTGGCAGAACACATCGATAATCATATGGATCATAAACAATTTACATGTGAGATGTGCCAGAAAAGTTTTAGCACAATGTACACTTTAAGAAGACATATCCATAGACATACTAGTGAAAAACCATTCATTTGTGAGATATGTCAGAAAGGTTTCAACAGTAAACGTTATTTGGAAGAACATGTCAGTACTCATATAGATCAAAAACCATTTGCATGTGAGATGTGCCAGAAAGGTTTTAGCAGAAAAAAGGCTTTAACAAGACATATCCGTGCACATACTAGTGAAAAAACTTTTATTTGTGAGGTATGCCAGAAAGGTTTTAAAAAAAAAGATAGTTTAAATACACATATCCGTATACATACTGGAGAGAAACCATTTATTTGTGAGGTGTGCCAGAAAGGTTTTAATCAAAAGCAAAATTTAGCTATCCATATCTATACTCATACTAATGAAAAACCATTTATTTGTGAGGTGTGCCAAAGAGGATTTAATCAGAAGAATTCTTTGGCTGAACATGTCCGTACTCATACTGGTGAAAAACCATTCACTTGTGAGGTATGCCAGAAAGGTTTTATTCGGAAGCAGCTTTTGGCCAACCATATTCAAACTCATACTGGTGAAAAACCATTCACTTGTGAGGTATGCCAGAAAGGTTTTAATCAGAAAAAGACTTTGGCCAGCCATATGTCAACTCATACTGATGAGAAACCATTCATTTGTGAGTTGTGCCAGAAAAGTTTTAAAAGAAAGAAAACTTTGAATGATCATATTGTTATTCATACTGGAGATAAACCTTTCATTTGTGAAGTGTGTCAGAAGGGATTTATTCGCAAATGTCTTTTGATTGAACATGCATGCACTGTTACTGGTTAAAAACACATTGGGTTGAATTGTAATTTAATTATATTAATACATTTTACAGGTGTGTCATATTTTCTTGTTATTTTATTACCAAAACATATACTGTATATACTCGCGCATAATTCAACCCCCTTACTTTCTGGGAAAAAAAGAAATCCAAAGCTCGCTTATAAGTCGATCCCAAAAAGAGAAAAAAAAATTTCAATAAATTATTCAAAAACACTTGAAAATGAAAAAAAAAATTATATATATATATATGTAATAATAATCTATATATACTAATTGCCAAGTGTCTCTGTCCGTCTGTCTGTCTGTCACGCTTTTTTAGGCACTTCCCGAATAGATAGAGACTTGCAATTTGGTACACGGCTCGGTCGTTCGATAAAACCCCCTGGAAAAATCGAATTTTTCGAAAACGTTCTATAGAGGGGGTGCCCCACACCAAAACGTTCGAAAAGTGAAATGACGGGAAAGCATGCTTTGCGATGAGATAGAGACTTCAAATTTGGTATATGGGTAAATCACTCGAAAGGAAAAAAGTGTGCAATTTCAGATTTCCAATATTTTATCCTTAAGGGGGGGGGGGTGCAGCACACCAAAACGTTCGAAAAGTGATATGATAGGAGAGCATGCTTTGCGATGAGATTGAGACTTCAAGTTTGGAGTATGGGTTAACCGTATGAAACAAATAAAGTGTGGAATTTCAGATTTCCAATATTTTCTACTTAAGGGCGTGCCGCACACCAAAACGTTCGAAAAGTGAAATGATAGGAAAGCATGCTTTGCGATGAGATAGAGACTTCAAATTCGGTGTATGGGTAAATCGTTCGAAAGGAAGAAAGTGTGCAATTTCAGATTTCCAATATTTTCTACTTAAGGGGGTGTCGCACACCAAAACGTTCGATTTACCGAATAAATGAGAAAATACGCCTTTAAAATTTGATAGAGGCTTAAAATTTGGTATATGGGCTAATAATTTGACGAAAACGCCCAAGACGAATACAGTTTTTCAAAAATGTTCGTTTAAGGGGGTGCTCCAGAGTAAAACGTTCGAAAAGTCAATTGATAAAGAAATGATGCTTTGGAATGAGATAGAGATATCAGATTTGGTGTAAGGATAGATAGTTTGAAAGGGCGAAAGTGTACAATTTCAGTTTACCAATATTTTCTACTTTAGGGGGTGCCGCACACCAAAATGTTCGATTTTCGGAATAAAGGAGAAACTCTCCTTTAAAAACGTGATAGAGGCTTTATATTTGGTATATGGGCGAAACATCTCATAGAAATCACAAAAAGAATAGAGTTTTTAAAAAATGTATAATTAAAGGGGTGGGTACTCCACACAAAAGCATTCGAAAGATGAAATGCTAGAAAAGCATGCTTCACGATGAGATAGAGACTTCAAATTTGGTATACGGGTAAAAAGTTGGAAAGGAAGAAAGTGTGCAATTTTAGTCTTCCAACATTTGCTATTGTAGGGGGTGCCGATGTCTCTCTATCTATTCGTTCGAAACGTTCAAAAAGAGAATTGATAAAAAACCATGCTTCGAAATGAGATAGAGATATCAAATTTGGTGTAAGGGTAGATAGTTTGAAAGGAAGAAAGTGTGAAATTTCAGATTTCCAATATTTGCTACTTTAAGGGGTGCGCACACTAATATGTTCGATTTTCTGAATAAATGAGGCACGCTTCCTTTTAAATGTGATAGAGGCTTGATATTTGGTATATGGGCCAATCATCTGATAAAAAAAAAAATACAAACAGAGGAAGAAGTGCGAAAATTTAGTTTTCCAATATTTTCTCTTTATTGTGAGACCGTTGATTTTCAACGGGTATACGGCTAGTAAAATTTAATTTCCATAACAAAAACTTTATTGGAACCCTTTAAAGTCCGATTTCAAGCAATAATATATATGTAGTCTGTGTCAAACTCGCCATTGGCACTTCATTTAAATATCAGCAATCCCATCTATGCCCGTGTCATAGAAATCACTGTCATCATCATTTAATAAAACCCCATCATCAAGCTGCATGAACTATGCCATCAAATTCATTACTAAAGCAACATTTTTTGAGCAATTTCGTGACCATTTTCCGCAGGTATTAACATCCCTAACCCAAGTGTTCTGTGCAATCTGTGCCCACTGTGCAATCAAAACAATATCTGGTTCCTGCCCTTTAGTTGAGCTTTTTGTTAACACCAAATCGACTTGAAGCAGCATAGTTGTTATTAAGTACTCTCAGCAAACGAGCCATTTTTTTTCAAAAATGATCAACTGCAATCGGAAAAGCGAGATATAAACATCAAATGAAAATGAGTGAGTTGTATGTATATGTGATGACAAAGCGATACACTACTAGTCAGAGAATAGGGAGGGCAGTGACTCACAGGAGAGTTTTGAAGTGCAGAGAAATTCTGAGTGCATGATTGCATAATTACTACCACATCATTTTCAGATGGATTGCCTGGCGGAGAACAGAACTTTTATAGACATACAATATTTTTTTTTATTCGACTCCTCATATAAGTCGACCCCCCCCCCCCTTTGCCCCTTAGTTTGAAGCTTTCCTTTTGTCACAAATTTCTCAACTTATATGCGAGTATATATGGTTAATCATTTTTATATACAGTTAACTCATTAATTGTAAACTATGAAGACTCACCAATTTGGTACACAGAGATTGTGCCTGAGTTTAGTTTTTAATTGCAGGGGCAAATGTCACTGTCATCAGTAAATTTCTAATACCCACCGCTAGGGATCATAGACATAAATTCTGAGAGGCTTCATTACAGCAGGATTTAAGCTGTATCACATTGGAAATTGTGAATCAAATTTATGTAAAGGGTGACAAAAATTGCGATGATTCACATAAATTTTAATATGAATTTTGTGGTGATGTTTTCTATTGCAAGTTTGCTTTCAGAATTCCTGCAGTACCACTACAGCTCTTGTCAGGGTTCTATATTCAAGAGGAGAAATCCAATTTTGATTTGGCTTCTTAGGGGGGATTTTAAAATATAAGTAAGGATTTATAACAAAATACAAAATATGTTACTTTTTATCTGAAAATAAAAATTCACAGACATGTATATACTTTTTGTACAGTGATATTATTAACATGTATTTATAATTGCTATTTTCTAATTGTCACTTTCCTCCATTTTTTCCATTTCTCAAGTCTTCCAAATTTACATATTGATTCATATTATTTATTTTCACTTCATTTTCTGCATACTTAAACATTTATGGTTGCTAATTACTTCCTTACCTTGTTTAAATTATAGAACTTTTCAGGTGTTATATGATAATAGTGTTCCAGGATATTATAAAAATAATTGATTTACAATGTAGTATTTGAATTGTTTTGGGGGACCAGTTTTAAATCCATTTTGGGTTGATCTGGAGAATATTCCCCACACCTCTAAACTCACCAAATCGCTGTCAAGTGTTCCAATTGCTATTGCTTTTTGTCGTAATCTGGTAACCTCTCATATGCAATACATCCAATAACCACACTGTGGTTGCTACTGTTTTGTGAAGTAACAATGCATTTGTTCAACAACAACCACATTTTTTGGATTAACCCTTTCGATTTATTTCGGACAAGGTTTACTTAATTTTAAATTTAATATTTACCAACTTTATTATTTTCTTTGCGGATTTTTTTTTCATTGTCGATAATCGTTTCCTTATGACTGCTGATAAGCACAAGTAAATGGACTGTGAGTGTAGTTCTGTACGTGGTTGAATGAATTTTTCTGTGAGTGTAGTTCTCTGAAACATGTTTGAATGGATAATGATTTAAATGAATCCTGAAGGTGCTCTTTTGCTTAAATTCTCTTTTGCTTAAATTATCCTGTGTTTTGAAATTTTGTTTTATATTTTCCTGTGTTTAGAAAATTGCTATCTCGTGTACATTTTTGCAAAGTCCCCAAATATTTCAAAAGTTTTGTTTTTGAAGTTCTTAATCGGAACAGATTGGATATAAAGAATTTGGCTAAATCCGCCATTTTTTTTTGTCGCCAAGACTGGCGCCAACGCGTACGGTGTTTATAAATTCTTAACGGACGCCATCTTGAACTTTGCGCGTAAGAAATCTAAACATATCTAATTAAAAATGCATAAAAATGCCGATAATTAACAATACTTATTAAAAATACGAAATTACTAAATTTACGAGAAACAATACTTAGAAAAAATGCATACAAATGCCGATAATTAACAATACTTAGAAAAAATACGAAATTACTAAATTTACGAGAAACAATACTTAGAAAAAAGTTTGTACTTTAACTAAATTTAAGAAAAACGATACTTAGAAAAAAGTTTGTACTTTAACAAAATTTAAGAAAAAACGATACTTAGAAAAAAGTTTGTACTTTAACTAAATTTAGGAAAAAACAATACTTAGAAAAAAGTTTGTACTTTAACAAAATTTAAGAAAAAACGATACTTAGAAAAAAGTTTGTACTTTAACAAAATTTAAGAAAAAACGATACTTAGAAAAAAGTTTGTACTTTAACAAAATTTAAGAAAAAACAATACTTTTTAGTATACTTTTTAGTTTGTACTTTAAAGAAATTTAAAAGAAACGATACTTTACGTGGACAACAAAATCAAAACACAGTACCTGGTTTAATGAAATCCAAAACTTTTCAAAGAAAAACACGTGTAAATATCCAAATTGCACAAATAATTGTTTCCACACTGCGGTCATAAAAAAACTCTCATTATTTAATGTAAATTTTCTGCTTCTACATTCTTTATCTAATAACATGTGCTATCTTTAATTTCTGTATGATATTTACGTTTTTAACACACTCAAACACGTTTTTACACACACACCAACAACAAAACAAAAATAAAATGGCCGCAGCCGACTATATCAGAAAGCTAAAAGGGGTGGGGTTGCCAGAATTTCCAGAAAAAGCAAAATGTTGCGCAAAGCAGGCGCGCCACATTTGGCCATTTGGCACCAAAATTGGCTCGTGAAAAAAAGTTGAAAAATCCAAATTCTTTATATCCAATCTGTACCTCTTAATCTACTTTTTTTTTAATTTCAATCATTTTTCTAAGTATCGTTTTTCTTTTTCTAATTTTGTTAAAGTACAATCTATTTTCCAAGTATAATGTTGTTTTTTTTATTTGGACAAAGTATAATAATTTATCTTTTTTTTTTTGTAATTTTGACAAAGTGTGTATTTTCTATATATTGAGTTTTGAGATTTTTGCAAAATCTCAAATTTTCTAATATTATTATAAAGTATCGAGTTTATGAAGTTTTTAAAATTGTTTTAAATTTACAAAAGACTTGTATTGTATGTTTTCTAAAATTTTCAGATTTTTATTTTGCGATTTTACAGAGTTAAACAATTTTTTTTTAATTGACAAAAATCATATTTTGTAAAGTTTTTATGAGTATTATTCACTTTTATTCAAATTGAATTACACTATCATTTACGTTCAAAATTCTAGTTCAGAACACATTAGCATATGCCACTTTGGTGGGCGGAGTCTATTTCAAAACACCTGCGGAATGCACCAACTTTGTGCGATTTTGTATTTAGAAAAAGTATGAGTGGGGGACTATTATCTGCATTTACGCATTTTTTTGTTGCCACAATATTTTAATCTTTTAAAAGTTTTCAAGTTTTATTTCTTGACGAAATTACCCCTTTTTTTCAGTATTGCTCACCACTTTGTTGATATTTCTACTCTTTACTTTCCCAAACCGAGGGACTATTTTCATTAATTTATTGCTTTTTTTTCTTACGTAAGTATGCCAGCCACTATTTTTTCTTTCAGATATATTGCAATTTGTTATTAATTTATATTCACATTTTTATCATTTAATCTCTTTTTCTGAAACTTTTCAGTTATCATGACTGTGATATTTAAGTTATTTTTCCCATTATTTTATTGGACATTATGAACTTTAATTATTTTCATTTTAAAATTTTATAGTATTTATTTTATTTCATAACTCATGAAATTCCTCAACCTTTTTCAGACATTTGATTTTTTTCTTGCATATTTTGATCATCAATTACAATTCAATTACACAGAACATTCAATCCTTGCAAATTCTCAGTTTCACTAATGATTTTTTTTTTAGTATAATTTAAGGAGTATATTTAGTCCTCTGTTTACTTTACAAAGGGGTTTTGAAATTTGTATGTGTGATTTGTGCAAATGCCCCCAATTTTGGGAACACTGAACATGTGCACACTTTTACACTTTCAAATGGATGTGTGACATCATGATGCCATTAAGTGCATGATATTAGACTAAAAAAATCTTTTTAGAAGTGTGCTCTTACTCATAAAAGACTTCAGATTGTTTCCATTTTATCTCAGCTTCAAATTTGACAAAATCTACTGAGTAAGAAAAATCTATTTTAAGAATATTTCACAATGAATGTTTTGCAGAGATATTTCTATGAGATTGTGATTCTGTACTCTGCGCCTGCTTGGATAAAAGTTTATCCTGCTTGGATAAAAGTTTTATCCAAGCAGGATAAAAGTTTTAAGTGGATCTGCTTTTTGTGTTTTTTTTCCCCTAAGAAATTCTGTTTTTCCCAAAATTTCTTCAGCAGCTACATCTGTGACCGCTGTGTACCATGCTTCTATTCGAATTCACTAAATGCTGACATGTCAGGGCTCAGTGCTATTTAAGTGATGAAACTGGATTTAAATATTCTTGAGTGTGTAGGGGAGGGTTCAGCTACTGATTATTTTCATTTTTCCGAATTTGTTCTGCCTTTTTTTAGCTTTTTTCTGAGTATCAGATTTTTGGTAAAGTACAATGATCTGCCGTTTATCCATCACACTCGATTAACCACCACAGCTTCCTCCAATCTGTCTTTACTTACATGGCGAGCTTTATTTCCTTACATGACATAAATAAAATGAAGGTATATTTTCAGAATAACATGTTTAAAACATTATTTGTGTATTTAGGCTCATTATACAACACATTTGGAGAGTACTCTGAAACACTTTTTGTGGAACTTTTCTGTTTGCTTATTACTTGAAAACATTAAATGTATTTTTAATTTTTTCATCAAAAGCACTGAACTGCAGCACAAGATAGATTTTGTGTGGTAATTGTTGCATGCAATTTTTTCTGCTTTAAATCAAACCATGCATTAGGGTTGCCAATTTTATCTGAGGGCATTCTGACAGACCAGGTGGCAAAAATATATATACAATGATCTCCCATTTACCCATCACACTTGGTTAACTATTCCACCTTACTCCAATCTTTCTTTCCTTACATGGCAAGCATCAGTAGAGCTGCAGATGAGCACTCGCTACTGGCTAATTGGTGAGTAATTTTTTAGGCAGGGCTGGACAAATACAGGGCACCATGATGCCTGAAACTTTTTACCTGATGCCTCAGTTTTTAAAATTCGATTAAAAAAATTATTTTTTGGCAGTTTTATCAAAAAATGCTTATCAATTCGAGTCAAGAAAATTTTACTTGTTCCAAGCGACGATAGACAGCACACACTACTTACAATATATACTCTTCACTTCACTTTATTTAGGATGTGCTCTTCTACTTTCCCCTATATGCCAATCTTCAACTGTTCAAAACTAGTTTTCTTTTATGAAATTGTTTTTTATTTTCCATAAGATATGTGATGAAGCACTGAACATGATCTAGGCACACATCATTATAGATGTACGCCTAGTCGGGGTGCATTGTTTCCTGTAATCTGGCACTTGTGCAGAAGCATCTTGTGATGTAATAGCATATGCTTCGTTTCTTTAGCAGCAGATTCAGTCCGAACACCAGGTCATGTGTTGTATTTTTGATTTGTGTTTGCTTTCTAATAATTCTTGTGTTTTGTCATTAAGTTTTTATCTATGTACTATATTTCAGAGGTTTTTCTTCAAACATTGATGATGAGCATCTGTCTCGTGTTGCATGTGCTGAAACAAAATTAAGAAAACAATCTGTGAAAATTCGCTGATACAAATAAAAAACAATGCACTCATAAACTTCTTAAGTAAGCCTAGTTTGAGTGCAAATGTTACACAATGTGAAAGTTGTGTTGAAAAAAAAAAGCGAGACAATCTGCTGTAGGAGGTAGGGATATAGAGAGGATTTGCTATAGAAAATTATTGCTTTCTATATAAAAATATTACTTCTATAGCGAGGATCTGTTATAGAAAGCTCAGATGATGACTGATTTGAAGTTAGAATCATATTTCGAAGGGGTTAGGGGTTCATTATGGATTTCTACCGCCCGCCCCCCTTCCAGTTCTTTTTTCATTTCCGATTCAAAATTATTTTACTTGAAATGTCTATATCTCAGAATTGGCTATAGATAGAGCTTAGATGATAACTGATGATATGGATTCTGCATCAAATTCTAGAGGGTGTAGGGTGGTTCACTAAGAATTTGCATCTCCGGTTTCATTTCCACATCTGGTTCAAAAATTTTCCATAAAACATCTAGTTTCCAGAATTGGTTATAGATAGAGATAACGACTGATATGGATTCAACATCAAATTCAAACAGAACGGGGGTTTACTAAGGATATCCACCTACAGTTCTTTTTCCACTTCTGCTTAAAAAAATGTTTTTGACACTTTATTTCTTAAGATTGGTTAGAGATAGAACAGAGATGGTGACTGATATGAATTCAGTATTAAATTCGGGAGATGGTTGGGGATATACTAAAGATTTCCATTTCTGTTTTTTTTTTTCTTTTTTTTTCACTTTCGATTAAAAAAAAAATTTCCTTGAAACATCTATTTCTGAGGACTGGCTATAGATAGAGCTTAAATGATGAGTGATATAGATTCGGGGGGGGGGTCACTAAGAGTTTTGATTTCCAATTTTGGAGATGTCGCTACCAGTTCTGAAAATTCGTACGATTGTAAGAAATATGTATGCAAAAGAGAATTAAAATGCTTAATAGTTACGTCAAAAATGAAATATACAAACCATTTGTCATCATATGACGGTTTCTCCATAAATTTCTTGTTTATTATTACATCTTTGTCTGTTATATAAAATGTGTTCTCCAATAGATTCATTTATTACTTTCCTTATATAGTATAATGTATGAGAAAAGTATTGTGACGAGGTCAAAAATTCGAATTTGAGTTTTAGACGGGAGAGCAACTTTCAAGCATCCTTGAACACGAATCAGACATTTTTGAGGTGATATATATCTCTTCCTTCCTCTGTGTGTGTGTGTGTGTAGAGACGATATCTCACGACCGAATGGAGCGATTCGAAAAATATTTGGTACAAAAATACAATCCGTGAATACTGGAAGCATATTGTTTTTAAACGCAATCGAAAACCCTCCTAAACTTTCGAATGAAGTTTTGAAAAAATCATCCAAAATCAAACCCTTTAATAAAGTTACGTAAAGTTACGTCATGTCTTATGTACTTTTTCATTAGAAAACGATTGATATAAACTTTAGAATTCTACTATGAACCGTTCTCGAGACATTGAACATTTTTCAAATATAATTTATCAAAAAATCACGTAAAATAAAAAAAATATTAACTATTGTAAAATATGTTCACTTTCCATGTAATATCATTCGATAAATTTGTTGACATTCTCATGGATCTAGCTCGTTCCCTTCATAGGAAAATATTCTTTGCGGAATACTTTTACAGTTGGACGCTAATAGTCATTTATCTGCTATAAGAATAAATTATTTCTCCATCCATAATGCTTGGCGAGATTTTGGCAACGAATCTACGGAATGTCACCAACTTGACGACTCTTTAAAATATTGCCAGATTAAAGAAAATGTTTCTAAATTGATAAAAATGATGCTAAATCAATGAAAATGACGACTGATTGACGAATATTCAATATCTTGGAAAGAATATAAGAATCTACGAGTATTATAAGAATAAACTATGTTTTCGTCCGTAACGTTTGGATAAAATTTTGGTGACGAATTTTTCGAAATATCTCTAACTTGGTGACTGTTTAAATGTTGCCAAATTGATGAAAATGTCACCCAATTGATATAACTTATTCGTCAAATTGATGAAACTGGTGCTGAATTAATGAAATAACGACTAATTGATAAAAGTTCAATATCTTGGAAAGAACATAAGCATACACTATAAGAATAACCCATTTCTCGGTCTGTCCGTCCGTAACGCTTGGCGGTAAATTTAGTAGGACATCGCCAACTTAACAACTATAGCGCTAAATTAACGAAAATATCGCCAATTGATAAAAATGATGCCAAATGATAATAATGTTTAGCAAATTCTGATTTCCGTCATATGATGGGCATAAATTCTAATATATAAGAAATGCTCTTCTCTTCGTTTGTCTGTAACAATTGGTGATGTATTTGGCAAACTCTGTGGATAATGCAGTAAAGTATCGCCTATTTGGCGATATTTCGCACCAAATTGACGAAAATTTCGTCAAAATTGCAAAAATAACGCTAAATTAGTGAAAATGACGCCTAATTGATGAATTAATTATTAAAATATTTTAATACATGGACTATATCGTTTATTGACGATGCTCTCAATATTGATAATTGTTAATTTAGAGTTGTGTGAAATATAAGTTAATTAGGTACTTCGAAATAATATTACATGTTGTTATCCGGAAAATCGCCAAATGTACAATTCAACGTTAAAAACACAGTACCATGGATCTTATAGTTCTTCCGAAAGATACAGTCCATGTGGATACTGCCCACAGTGGGTTCTGGTCTAAAGTGGATGGCACTTCCCGGCCATTTAAGCAGATACCTTACACCTTCGGGTAGATCATATAGTCTGGGTAAAAAAATGAAGCCTCCCGGGCCCCTATGCAAAGTATTCTTTTGCCTTACCTATCAGTGCTTCTGTACTAGACTGCGGTTTGAGAGGTATGTAATACCGTTTTAAGTAATGTTTCGGTAATAACTGAATTACAATTAAAATAAATTTATGACATTTACAATTTATTGAAGTGAAACCCGATTTTGTGATACAAACATTATATGCAGGAAAACACAATACAAGAAAGACTCCATTTTAATTTGAATTTAAAAATCAAGGAAAATATATAAGTTGAAAATAAATAGACCACTTATCAAGTTTTACTTTTTTATTTGATAAATATTTAATCAAGAAGAATTCGAAATATGTATTAGTATATTATTCAAGATTGATTTGGCTTCCATAATAATTTTTTGCCTTGATTTTAATACATAGACTTGTAAATTTCTGTATTGTAAACAACTATGCCACTTTTAATTTATACAAAAAAATTGAAGCCAATAATAAATATCAAAGAATGTAAGGTGAAATTGAATAAATTAAAACATCAGTATATTTGAGATGAATGTCTCATATTTTTTTAAAATATCAATTCCATATGTCAAGTTTTTAACTCTGAAAAATATCGAAACAACCCTATAATATCAAAAGATCTATAATTTAGAAATTTCCCAACTCAAATTTCCTATTAACTATTAAGAAAACAGCTACTTCCTCATAGCTTAGACATATATGTCTATCAAAGACTTGCTGTAGCTCGAGTATAAATTGCGTGCATATTTTCTTTTAGTTTCATTTCCAATGGAGTATCTTCCAATCTGGGTAGACAGAGAGAGATTCGTCTTTCCTGAAAATCCCGCTTGACGCTTAGCTTTATTGGAGAAATGAAAAATACTTTGTTTATTAACACTTTACAACAAAGTTGAAAAGTGTTTATGACTTTGTACATTCTGTCTGTCTGTCCGTTAGCACGATAACTGCCGTAAAAATGACTTTATCAAAATGAAATTTTAGTATGTTTTTCAGACGGTCTGTGGGAATATAAATAAATAATATCACCCAATTAGTTCTTTACCTATGGACGGACCTATGGGAATATAAATAAATAATATCACCCAATTAGTTTTTTATTGAGCCCGGGTTGAAAAAATGAAATACATTGAACCCTATGGGACCTAATTTTTCAAATATTTTTTAAGTAAACTTAAAATTCACGAATTGCTTCGAAATTTTTAGGAAATATTCACGTTATCCCATAGAATACATAAAAAAAAATTCAGTAAAATGTGTTAAGTAGTTTTTTAATTAAAAATTATTTAATATAGGGAAAAAAACAAATTCAATTAAATTCTGACTTTGGGATATCCTCCAGAAAGAAAAGAGAGATATATTATATAATAAATATCTTTCCAACTGTTTAATCATTTTGCATATAAGAGAGGCTTCACATTTTAAAATAAATTTGGTAGATAACAATTTTTCATTTTTTTTTAAATTTTATATAACTCTTCATGATATACTTATTTGATGGCATTTTTAATGCACTTTCCTACGTCCTAGAGAGTTAAAATTTGGTACACAGCTTAAATTTGTTGAACATTTTATTCGACAAAAATTTGATGGATCTTTAAATATAGATCATACATTTTTTTCAAAATGACCTGCAAATAATCCCCGTTCACTTCTATAAATCATTGTTGTAATATTGTTAAAAATTCTGATGTGGGCAGCACATGTCTTTCCCTGCAGACTCATATTCGTTCTCTTTATTTATTCAATAATAATTTCAGTTTATCTGCACAAAATAACAACCATATGTATTTTAAATGACATTGAATTTACACGTTAAACTTAAATTTGGTTCTCATTTGATAGCTGGACTTATTGTCAAAGGTGGCGTAGCGAAAACGCGAAAAAACTAGAATATCTCAAGAACGGCTACTCCTAGAGTAATGGGGTTAGTCTTATTCTTTTTGTTGTCAAAAATCACGTATAAAATAGGAATTTAATTGATATAATTGAGCACACGTAGTCTTATTTTTATATATAACGATTTTTGCGGGCCATTTCGCAAAAATAGCCCGTTCCTTTTTCTCGAATCGTACTAGAATAACCTACAAATGATTTATATACAAAATTTTGTTAAATTTAGTATATAAATCACTTGTAGGTTATTGAAATATTATACACCAAATTTTGTTAAATTTGTTCCATTAGTTTTTAGCTAGAGTGGATAAAGGCAATTTCTGCGGCCATTTCGCAAAGAAGGCAGATTCTTTTATTGCGAATCGTACTATAATCTAATGAACATCACGATTTCCCATAACAAACATACCTACCAAATTGTATGAAGTTCGGTCCATTAGTTTTTTAATTAGAGTGGATGTAATATCCACACAGACACACAGCAACATACACAGATACACCCTTACACACACAGACGTCTTCCTAAAAATAGTTTTTTCGTGTTCTAGAAGTCCCAAAACTTGTAGATCCTTTGAAAATTCGAGTTCCGATCCTCGGCACGATTCCAGTACTTTGAGTACATACACATACACACATATATTATCTGTGCATCTGTGTATCTAAATTCCCTGCCTATGCAATTACAATAGTTGTGATTTTAAGTGATCCCTAAACTTTTATTATTTCTTCAACGAAGCCTAATTTTAACATATGCAGAATGCAAATAACTCAAGCGATTGTAAGATGAATTACATAAGAATTGCTGAATTTTTTTTACACAAAATTATTTAGCTCTGGAGTCTGGAATACAAGTTATATGAATGAAATATTCATTGATTTTGCATAAAGAATCAGATGATTTATATTTCGATACAGTTTTAAATATTAAGTATAATAAATTACTGTAGTACTGTGATAATGTAAAAGATATCACCACTGAATGTATCACATTTTAGAAAATTTTAAATGAAATTACATTTCAGTTGGAAAGTGTTTCATAATCAATGCTTATGCATGATTGATCTTTCTTGTTTATATTTAGACAGAGAATGTTTTATCCATTTATTTTGGATAATATATAATTAAAATAAAAGTAATTTGATCTCAAATTATTTGGATAGACGCTATCTTCCTTGTCAGCCATAAAACCAAAATAAATAAAATATTTCTACAAAATTAATTCTTTATAAAAATGTAAAACAAAATTGTAACATGTTACACATATAAAGGTACAAAGTCACCGAATTGATTTTTAAATGAAATGATAAAATCAGTAGTGTGCAGCGATATTTTGCTTTAGGCAAGCACAGTATTTAATTCTGGTATATAAAAACAATAGAAAAAATACATTACAGTCAACCCTCCTATAATGCGGTACTCTCATAATGTGGAGCAAAAATTGCGACAGCCCTCTCATAAGGTGATACTCATAAAACGTGGTAGTCTTATAACACGGTTTCTCTATAATACCACTCAGTTTAAGCAGTCTCCCTATAGCATGAATTTTTCTATTACACTTTTGCGGTTCGAAATTAATGGGGAATTCCCCTATTTTTTCATCCACGTGCATCACAATATTTCAATTTCAGTTATTAGGGAAATTCTCTGTAAAAAAAAAAAAAAAAATTAATACATTCACCTCAAATGCATTGTTAGACGAAAATATGGGTAAAGAGTGGGTTTTTGAAATTTCAATTTAAGTGATGTGAAAAGGGGATTGGGTTTAGGTAAACAATTAGAAAATTACTTTATTGAATTTTTTCCACGGTTAGCCGTGGAGGTAGTCGGTCGTTTTTGTGAAACGCTCTTGGATAGTTGAAAGTGTGTATTTGAAGAGTGATGAGGAATGGAGAAAGTCTGCGATAGTTTTGGAAAACGGAAAGTGGATAGCCAAGAAATCTCTACCGAAAGGAAGGGCAAACGAAGTGAGGAATTGTGGTGTGAAAGAAATATTACGGGGGAAGAGAAACTTGACTTCGCATTTGAGAATGGTGCCACGCAGGCACGAGTTGTTTCGATGAATGTGAGCGGAGGAAGAATACCAACTTCAAACCCAGTGGAATTCAAAAAGGAAATAATCAGTACAGTAGGAAAAGAAGAGGCTGTAATCCGAGTGGACATTACCAGGAAAGGAAACTTTGCAATTACAGTAAACAACAGTGTCAGTGCAAACAACTTATTGGAAAAAAGCAATTTTGTGGAGTAAAAGTCAGTGCCAGATTAATAGAAGACTCTATAAACTTGAAATACATAATAAGGCACATAGACCCGGAGTTAAAATTAGAAAGTATAGCGGAAGAGCTGGTGGAACAGGGGCTTCAGTGAAGTTGTTGTTGAAACCCAGACCGTCCGACCAACCAGAAAGGTGCAAGGTAACTGTTTAGACGGTCGGGAAGTGCCACCCAATTTAGACCGGAACCCAGTGGGGGAGGCATCCACAGGGACCGTACCCTCCTTCCCCTACCACCAACCTCTCGGAAGGACTTTCGGACCCACATGTTTAACGCGATCGAACACGGCGGCAGTTTTGGCAGTGGCGGGAATCGAACCTGGGCCTACCGAGTGCAATTCCCGCGTGCTAACCACTGGGCTACTGCGTCCTCCGCGACAATCTCCATAACTTTCTTTTTATTCACCCAATTTAGACCGGAACCCAGTGGGGGAGGCATCCACAGGGACCGTATCCTCCTTCCCCTACCACCAACCTCTCGGAAGGGCTTACGGATCCACATGTTTAACGTGATCGTACTCCGCCTGAAAACGGCGGCAGTTTAGGCAGCGGCGGGAATCGAACCCGGTCCTACCGAGTGCAATTCCCGCGATCTAATTTAAATTTTATAATAACCATATGCTAAGCTCAATTAAAATATTCATGTTCCATCATTTAAAATATCCGTAAAATTAAAATATATCCACAAATTAAAATATCCGTAAATTAAAAAATCCATATCGTTCCGCCAATCCATAAATATAATAAATTCAAATACATCACCACAATTCAATCCACCATAATTCAATCATTTAAATTATTTAAAATATCCATTTGAAATATCCATAAATTAAAATATTCATTTAAAATATCGTATAAATATAATAATTTCACCCGATGTATACAATACATATGCCAAGCTCTTAATTAATTTAAAACCGGAAGCGCGGTCGGTCTCCATGAAAACGGGGGGAAAACTCAACGCCGGTGAAGGACTGCATTAGCGGAAAAATTATAATTCGGAAAATTTTAAAATCCCGATCCGGGCAATTTTCATTATTTCTTAACCAGATTGGCCTTGTAAGAAAGCCAGATATTTGAGCTTTCTAAAAATGTAAATTATTAGTCGAAATTATTAGTAGTTTTTGCGATGGGAGGATTTAAAAACCAAAGATCATTTTTTTGAACCGAAAGTGACTTTTGTTTTAAAATCTTTAAAAAATATTTGAATTTGTCCCTGAGATTTGAAATCGGGCCCTGGGCTTCAGTGGCGCGGTAGCCCATTGGTTAGCGCGCTGGAGTTGCACTCGGTAGGCCAGGGTTCGATTCCAACCACTGCCAAAACTGCCGCCGTGTTCATGCGGAGTACGATCGCGTTAAACATGTGGGTCCGAAAGCCCTGACCATCTGACTCGTCCGAGGACTTAGAGCAGCTGGGTGGATGGCCGGGAAACATGTGGGTCCGAAAGTCCTTCCGAGAGGTTGGTGGTAGGGGAAGGAGGGTACGGTCCCTGTGGATGCCTCCCCCACTGGGTTCCGGTCTAAATTGGGTGGCACTTCCCGACCGTCCAAACAGTTACCTTACACCTTTCTGGTAGGTCGGACGGTCTGGGTTTCAACAACAACTCCACTGAAGCCCCTGTTCCACCAGCTCTTCCGCTATACTTTCTAATTTTAACTCCGGGTCTATGTGCCATGGGTTTCAGTGGAGTGAAATAACTAGATTCACAAAACCAAGAAGTGAGGAAAAAATCCCAATCATACTACTCAGAGAACTAGGGAAAATAAACAGAGAAGAAGTCAAGTTGGGATTTCTAAGATTCTAAACATCAATATACATAGAGAGCTCAAAGATCTGCCAAAAGTGTCTAAAATTTAATCACTATATAGACACGAATGTAAAGGGAAAATAGCATGTAGAGTATGCGGAGGTGAACACGAGGTCCAGAATTGTCAAATTTAAATACCAAAGTGCTTTAGGTGCGGGGAAGAGCATTTAGCAACAAGCAAAAACTGCAAAGTTATACAAAAAGAGACTGAAATTCAAAACACTGTAAAAAAAGAAAACATACCATATAGAAAGGTAAGAAGTAAAGTTGAACAAAATGGAACATACGCAACAGCATACTAAAAAGCAGTACAAGCTGAAAATTTAGAAGAGAAAAAGGAAGAAGAAAAGACAGAAAAACTATTGATAGAAAATATCAAAGAAAAAGAAAACAGAGGAAAAGTACAAGAGGATATAATATCGCTAAAACAAGACAACGCCGAACTAAGGGCAAAAATTGAAGAAGTCAAAAAAGAAAGCAAAACGCTTAAATTCACCATAGAGGCTCTCAAGAAAGAGTACGAAGACATAAAGGCTACAATAAAGAATAAAAAAAAGACAGCGGAACAAACAGTCAGTGGAGGACCGGCAGAAACAGCGAAAACTAACAGCCAATCCAAGCAAAAGAAAGCCTTTTCACTTTTGGAGCAGGGAATCTAAGCAAAATGATTTAAATTTGGTGGAATTGCAGAAGCATAAACTCTTGTGACAAATATTTAAAAGCAATCCATAAAGAAAACAAAAATATCTCTTTGGAAGAATACCTGGGAATTCAAAGAAGCAAAGCTGAGCATGCGCAGGCATGCAGAACGCTATGGGCGCTCATAAGAGGGATTGAGGAAGACTTGTCAAAACCAAAATCAGACTGACTCACCTCAATTAGCCCATCCTTTATATACCAACTTTCTGGAGTCAAATTTGCATCTATTGTTGCCAGAGGCAACAATACAACAAGCGGAGCGACGTCAAGCAGGACTTGTTTGTACTACACAAATATTTAAGAAACGCCTGAAAGAAGTACTCTTCTTCAATCTTTCTCTCCAAAAGAGTGAGAGGCAAGGCAAAGTGCCATATCCTCTGAGTTTTAGCTCCTTGGAGCGTAATGTAATGTAATGTAAAATTCACCGGTAGCAGACATGACGTCGCAATCATATTCTGTCAGTATTAGAACCATAAATGGCATAGACATCAAAATTGTTAAATAGCATTCATAAGGTCCCAAAACTCCATATATATACTTCAAAAAATTTTAATCAGTCCAGAAGTAGAGATATGGAAAAAGCTGCCCAGCAGCAATTTATATAAGTCTATATACCACCAAAACCGATGGAGCAATTCAACTATAAGCACCGACCTAAATAAATATATAATATTCTTTAATTTTTAAAACAATTCCCAATTTTCATAGTGCGAAACTTCTTCAGATATCAACAAAATCAATCTTCAAAATCAGCAAGAAAAATTTCAACTTTTAGAATAGCACGTCACAACAATAAGCAACTAGACTAGAATACGTCAGTTTGATCTCCAATACCTCCACAAAGTAAAGAACACCAGAATAGTCTTTAAAAAGATGGTCAATGACGTCATCGCAGGAATTTATTACAATAATAATTGTTTCATTATAAGTATCAATACCAAATTTAGGATATAGTCCATTAGAGGGTTTAGGACAACAAGTATATAATTTGTATATTTTTAATCAATCCGGAACTAGAGATATCAAAAAGACTGTCCCGCAGAAATACAAATAAGTACCAATAACTACAAAACCGGTTTATATTTCTAAAAACTATTATTGCCAACATATATAATACAATATTTTCAATTTTTTAAAAGAAACCAGAAGATCATAAGTACAATATAACTTCAGATACAGGCATTTCAAGATCTCAAATTTCACAAGAAAAGTATCAGATTATTTCTTCTATGCAGAACGATTGTTCGCTACTCTTGAAAATTCTGACCTTGGCAAACTCACTGGCGCGATCTACCAGAAAGGTGTAAGGTAACTGTTTGGACGGCCAGGAAGTGCCACCCAATTTACACCGGAACCCAGTGGGGGAGGCATCCACAGGGACCGTACCCTCCTTCCCCTACCACCAACCTCTCGGAAGGACTTACGGTCCACCATGTTTAACGTGATCGTACTCCGCGTGAACACGGCAGCAGTTGTGGCGGGAATCGAACCAGAGCCTACTGAGTGCATTTCACGCGCGCAAACCACTGGTCTACAGCACCCTCCGCGACAATCTCCATAACTTTCTTTCTATTCACCCAATTTAGACCGAAACCCAGTGGGGGAGGCATTCACAGGGATAGTACCCTCATTCCCCTACCACCACCCTCTCGGAAGAACTTACGGACCCACATGTGTAACGTGATCGTACTCCGCTTGAACACGGCAGCAGTTTTCGCAGTGGTGGGAATCGAACCAGAGCCTACTGAGTGCAATTCCCGCGCGCTAATCACTGGGCTACCGCGCCCTCCGCGACAATCTCTATAACTTTCTTTTTATTCACCCAATTTAGATCGGAACCCAGTGGGGGAGGCATCCACAAGGACTGCACCCTGCATCCCCTACCACCAACCTCTCGGAAGGACTTACGGACCCACATCTTTAACGTGATCGTACTCCACGTGAACACAGCGGCAGTTTTGGGAATCGAACCCTGGCCTACCAAGTGCAATTCCCGCGCGCTAACAACTGGTCTAATTTGCCATACGCGACAATCTCCATAACTTTCTTTTTATTCACTCAATTTAGACCGTATCATTCTTCCCCTACCACCAACCTCTCGGAAGGACTTACGGACCCACATGTTTAACGTGATCATACTCTGCGTGAACATGGCGGCAGTTTTGGCAGTGGCGGGAATCGAACCTGGGCCTACTGAGTGCAATTCCCGCGCGCTAACCACTGGGCTACTTTGCCCTCCGCGACAATCTCCATATCATTCTTTTTATTCACCCAATTTAGACCGGAACCCAGTGGGAGAGGCATCCACAGGGACCGTAATCTCCTTCCCCTACCACCAACCTCTCGGAAGGACTTACGGACCCATATGTTTAACGTGATCGCATTCCGCGTGAACACGGCGGCAGTTTTGGCAGTAGCGGGAATCGAACCCGGGCCTATCGCTAACTTCCCGCGCGCTAATTTACAATTTAAAATGTCGATATGCTAAGCTCTTAATTCCATCATCCTCATTCCATCGTTCCATTGTTGGCATCCACAGGGACCGTACTCTCCTTTCCCTACCACCAACCTCTCGGAAGGACTTACGGACCCACATGTTTAACGTGATCGCATTCCGCGTGAACACGGCGGCAGTTTTGGCAGTAGCGGGAATCGAACCCGGGCCTACCGCTAACTTCCCGCGCGCTAATTTACAATTTAAAATGCCGATATGCTAAGCTCTTAATTCCATCATCCTCATTCCATCGTTCCATTGTTCCACCATTTAAAATATCCATAAAATTAAAATATCCATCGTTCCATCATTTAAAATATCCATAAAATTAAAATATCCATTTAAAAAATCCATATCGTTCCATCATTTAAAATATAAATATAATAATTTCTACAATACGTATGCTAAGCTCTTAATTCATTTAAAACCGGAAGCGCGGGAAATGGAAAGCAAACACTAATTCGGTTTTTTATTGTCCCACCCATCGCTATGCATATTCAGAACCGTGACGTCCCCTCCACCTAGACACAAACCGGCGCCATTAATGGAAATGGGAACTTCTTTCGCCCGCCGATGAATTTTAAAATCATGACTTCTTTAAAATTCCCATCCAGCGACCAATATTAATTATTTCTTGACCAGATTGGGCTTGTAAGAAAGCCAGATGTTTGAGCTTTCTAAAAATGTAAATTATTAGTCGAAATGATGAGTAAATTTTACTATGCGGGAATTTAAAAACCAAAAATCGTTATTTTGAGCCAAAAGTGACTTTTGATTTAAAATCTTTAAAAAATATTAGAAATTGAAATTGAGATTTGAAATTGATATATTATTACTCGCAATTGTCTGCTCTTTCTGGTGGTGTGATTTGTTTTTTTCTACGACGTCTGGATCGTTGAGAAAAAAGGACAAAAATGGCAAAAAACGGTCAAAATCGCATAAAACATTAATTAACAAAAGAAAATTAAAATTTTAAAAATCGGTTTTCACGCGTCCCCCCCCCCCCCCCCGGGTCTCCGATTGCCAAATTTCATTGCTCTCCGACGCGCGGTCGCTGAACGTATAGTGTATAAGACACACAGTCACGCAGACAGACACACACACAGACAGACACACATGCAGACATTGCCTTTGATTATTTACTAGCCGCCTTTGGCGATCAGCCTGTTCGCTACCCCTGAAAATTCTGACCGTGGCAAACTCGCTGGCGCGACCTACCAGAAAGTTGTAAGGTAATTCTTTGGACGGCCAGAAAGTGTCACCCAATTTAGACTGGAACCCATTGCGGGAAGCATCCACAGGGGCAAGTCCCTCCTTCCCCCACCAACAATCTCTCGGAAAGACATACCGACCCACATGTTTAACGTCATTGTACTCCGCGTGAACATGGTGGCAATTTTGAAAATCGAACCCGGGCCTACCAAGTGCAAATCCCGCGCGCTAACCACTGCGGTACTTCGTCCTCCGCGACATTCTCCATAACTTTCTTTTTATTCACCCAATTTAGACCGGGACCAGAGTAAGAAATTAGCGGGGGCCATGAGCGAAATGCGACCAAATTTTTATCGTTTGCGACCATAATTTCGGAATCGGGGGCCAAATCGCGACTAGAATTAAACCACTATAATTTCCCAAAAACAACCGAGGAAAAATAAAAACCCTTTTTTTCTCTTGCATAAAACAATAAATCAATTTAAAATTAATACAATAATATAAGACAAGCTTAATATTCGTACTCGCCAGGTGGCGATTAAACTTAAAAAACTGACGATTAACAAAATCCTGACTACCGGCCAAACTCTGATAGCTTAAAAGAATAACCCTTCTCCTTAAACCATGCCACCTGTGGAGTAATAAAATCTGTCAACAATCACTACTCTTCCGTAGTTGTGAGGAGATCATAATTTATTGCATTTGCAACATTCCTATCTTACCCCTCCTCTTAATCACCGATGTGTTTTGCGACATGCCGTGACGTAGCGTCTTTACCGGACTCTATGCATTGACCTAGACACCCCCCATTTTTACACGCTGTACGAAGAAGTAACTACTCTGCTTCGAGAACTAATCTAGACCTTTGGTACTAATAGGTCTTTCATCATTTTTAAACCTACCTCAAATTTAAAAGGGATGCACGAACGGAATTGAAATCACTCTCTAAAATAAAACATGCTGCGTGAAATTCGCCCTGTCTACTTTTGGCATGTGAATTTATGTATTGGTTAAATATTCATTATAGCATGTTTTTCATAATAAAAAATTAAAAGAAGTAATCTATAAGAAAGAGTTTCGGGAATTCGCTGAGGACCGGCGCAAACGAACTAAAATCTGGGCGTCCAGCGCGAATAAAGGACATCAACCTTCGGGAAGGGGGAATTCTTTTCCGAGCTGAATTGCTGACATTGCAATGTTATATAGTATTATTCTACTTTAATTTACATATTCACGGTCCATAAACGACTATATGGAAATTATGAATGTGTGTAGCATTGACTAAAATAGCGCGTTTGAAGGATACTAACTCGGACATACTTCGTATTAATTTTAAAGCTAGATCGCGAGAATTTCGCAATTTTTAAAGTCTCGATGCACAGCAGTTTTTTGTCCAGAGAAATTGTAGATTTCCTTTTATAGATTATACCCTGTTTTAATCTCTCATCGATGATGCATAAAACTAAAAATGCATAGATTCCTAAAATGTTTGCATAGTTGTGTTTTTAGAAGTGCTAACTGTGAACAATAATTATAAATTCAAAGTTAAATAGTTAAATCGGTTCCATTTTCAACTTATCCGCGGTCAAGAGCCGTTCATGTCCCCCCCCCCCCCCCCTGTTGATCGGAAAATTCGAGTATTGTAATAAAACATCATGTTTCTAGCGATACAAGACGACAGTTCTGAAATTCAAAAACGTCGAAATATTAAAAAGATCAAATTTCCTTAAGATTATAAAAAATTTCCTTGTTATGAAATACATATATTGGGGAAACTTTAAAATAAAAGCGTTCATAACGTCCGATAATATAACGAAAAAAAAGACCGAAATATCGCGATCGCGATGATGGAAAATTTACATAGTAAATGGTCAAAAAATTAAAACAATATTATAAATTTATTAAAAATCACTGAAAATCTATGGTAAAACACTCTAAATTAAAGAAAAATTAGTGGCCGGACTTTTTAAAAATAATAGGGAGGAATAAATAATAGTAAATGCTTCGTCAGTTTGGAAAAGTAAAAAATAAAAAGATCAAGATGAGAAAACTTGAAATTGCTTAAATTAATTGATTGAATTTAAAATTGCCTCCAAAAATATTTTAATGCTTCTTGATAAATTAATTTTTTTATAATCTATTGGAAAACAAATATTATAAAACACCTGAAAAGACTTATAATAAAAGTCATTGGTAAGATTTAAAACAAGATTAAAAAAAAATTACTGAATATAAATATTTAAAATATTCAAAAATGGGATAAATAAAAAATTTAAATTTGAAAACCTTTAAAAAGTGGAAAAGATGGGGATAAGGACACTAACTTATAGAAAATAATTAGTTTTAGAAAAAACACTTAAAATAAGTTTTGAAAATCTATTAAATGTTAAAAATGAGATGTTAGCAAGAAATGCATGTTAACAATATTACTCATTAAAAATTTTAAATATTTCTGTGAATTTGTCTTGTTTTCTTATGAAATAATAATAAAAAAATGTGTATCTTGCCAATCTCTTAAATATCCCTCGATTTTTAAAATCCTCCTCCTTAGCATCAATATCCAAATAACAGATTGTATAAAAGTAGATCCGCTAAGGGGAGTTTTCTTGATAATAGACCTAATAGTGACTACGTTTACTGCATAATAAATCTATAAATAAATAGGCAATACTAGAAAATTCCTAAATTATTAAATAACATACTTAAACACAATTTTGCATAATATTAAGCAAGTTGAAAAAAACATCGCACATTTTGCAGCTGTCAACAACTGGCCATTAAACGTCATTAACCTACCGGCCAGTGGCTACTAACTAAAATTAGGAATTAAACGATAAGTCGATTTAAAATTTTTAATTTGTACTTAGTGTCTTTTTTTTTTTAAGTATATATATTTGGCAAGCAAATAAAATATTTAGATTAGGCCTATATGGTTTTATCGTGTATATTTTTTATTTCATTAAATTGTTTTATTATGGCCCTTAGAAATTTTCAAATGGTCCATAAAAAATTGATGCTGGGGGCCATTTGGCCCCTACGTTTTTTTTCTAATTTCTTACCCTGACCGGGACCCAGTGGGAGAAGCATCCACAGGGACCGTACCTTCCTTCCCCTACCACAAACCTCTCGGAAGGACTTACAGACCCCCATGTTTAACGTGATCGTACTCCGCGTGAACACGGCGGCAATTTTGGGAATCGAACCCGGACCTACCGAGTGCAATTCCCGCGCGCTAACCACTGGACTACTTTGCTCTCCGCAACAATCGCCATAACTTTCTTTTTATTCACCCAATCTAAACCGGAACCCAGTGGGGGAGGCATCCACAGGGACCGTACCCTCCTTCTCCTACCACCAACCTCTCGGAAGTACTTGCGGACCCACATGTTTAACGTGAAATACATCGCCACAATTAAGTTTTTACAATACAACAATACATTACGTCTCAATAATACATCGCCACAATTCAATCTACCATAATTCAATCATTTAAATTTTGTTGTTGTTGTTGCTCATAACCTCCTGTTTCGGTCGAACCACAAACAGGACCAGTGATGCCAGAAGAAGGACAAAGAATGACACAAGACGAGATCACAAAGTTTTTATTAACACAAACAAGCATCACTGACGAAGGTCCTGGGGGGGGGGGGGGTGCATCTTCACATTTGGCGAGGACCCAGAAGGCGGAAGACTGACTTCATCCTCAAGAAAACACCCATGGCTTACTCGGGATTCGAACCCAAGCCCACTAGACAGCAGTTGGAGACGCTATCCACTTCACCGCCTGGGCGGCTTTAAATTTTGTAATGACCATATGCTAAGCTCATAATTCTAGCATTTGAAATATCACTGTAACCCGATGCAACTGCGTGACGTCCCCCCTCCCATTTCTGGGCGGGGCTGTCGGAGAAGAATACGATCTTCGCCGAGAAGCCGAGAATTGGCCGAAAAATATAAAATCAATCGTCTTTAAAATTGCGATCCAGCGGGCAATTTTCTCTATTTATTGATCAGGTTGGACTTGTAAGAATGCCAGATATTTCAGCTTTCTAAAAATGTAAATTATTAGTCGAAATTATGAGTACTTTTTACTATGCGAGAATTTAAATACCAAAAATCGTTTTTTGAGCCAAAAGTGACTTTTGTTTTAAAATGTTCAAAAAATATTAGAATTTATCCCTGAGATTTGAAATTTATATATTGTTACTCGCAATTGTCTGCTTTTTCCGGTGGTGCGATTTTTTTTCTACGACTTCCGGATCGTGGAGAAAAAAAGGCAAAACGGCAAAAAACGGTCGAAATCGCATAAAATATTAAATAACTAAAAAAATAATTCAAATTTTAAAAATCGGTTTTCGCGTGTCCCCTTCCCACCCCCCGGGTCTCCGATTGCCAAATTTCATAGCTCTCCGACGCGCGGTCGCTGAACGTATAGTATATAAGACACACAGACAGACATTGCCTTTTATTATATAGACTAGCCGCCTTTGGCGACCAGCCTGTTCGCTAACCCTTCTTCTTCTTCGACCCAAGCCGTGCCCCTTGCCAACAGAGAGCTTAAAGGGAATAGCTGCACGGCCGGGATAGGGAAAAGGAACACAGGATAGCAAACCACGTAACTCCACCACCACAACACCAATGGATAAACTCCAAGAAACCGACTAGCCCTGTAACAAAAGGAAACCGGCCAAACTGGTTACAAGGCAAAATTTACAAGTACGTCCGCCTCATTTAGCGGGAAAAGTTTTCACAGACGAGCAAAGTTGACACGTACATCTGCAACAATTGCGGGAAATATTTATTAATTGAGTGGAAGAAGTTGATGTAAATGTCCTATAATTTGAAAAAAAAAACCATATACAGGTTCACTCCCTTGCAAAACAGCAAGTTTAAATAATAACATTTTTATATATTAGACATTTGCGAAGAACAATTATCATACCAAGGGTTAAAATATAAAAAATATTTACAAATTTTTCAATTTTTACAACATATTTACAAATTTTTACATATTTATATACATACAATAAGAACACTTAAATTTCAACTCCCCAAATTACATACAATGCGACATAACTTTATTTACAATATTTACAATTTTTCCTTTAGGTGGGCAAAATACACAAAATGACTTGTTATTTTAATATCATTAATTTGTATCTAGTAAGATGTATCCAAGAGACCTATAACTAGGTTTTATTATATTTAATAACCAAGAAAGTAGCTATAGCAAAAAGGCTTATTAAAAACTTTAAAACGTTTTATAACCAGGAGGTATTATGTGTAACCGAATAGTACTATAACTGAAGACAAAAGACCTTTAGATCAGAATAAGCCAAAGGTCGCAAAGATAAATCAAGTGCAGTTGTCACACTCTCCTGCAGCGACCAAGACGCAGGCCTCTATGTATCTGGTGGACGAGGAACTAGACACGGCCCTATTAAACCACAAAGTACATCCTTCTGCCAAAGGTTTAGTAAGGTGCCACCAGAGGGACAGCGGCCAATCGAACACATAGTGGTCCGCATCCCCCACTGCCCCACAGGAACACAAGGAAGAGAGTTTTATTTTGAAACTGTGTAGATAAGCGGGGAAAGGACCATGTCCAGTAAAGAACGCTAATCCCTGTTCGCTAACTCTTTTAAATTCTGACCGTGGCAAATTCTGACCGTGGCAAACTCACTGGCGTGACCTACCAGAAATGTGTAAGGTAACTGTTCGAACGGCCAGGAAGTGCCACCCAATTTACACCGGAACCCAGTGGAGGAGGCATCCACAGGGACCGTACCCTCCTTCCCCTACCACCAACCTCTCGAAAGGACTTATGGTCCCGCATGTTTAACGTGATCGAACACGGCGGCAGTTTTGAATCGAACTCGGGCCTACCGAATGCAATTCCTGAGCGCTAATCACTGGGTTACCGCGCCCTCCGCGATAATCTCTATAACTTTCTTTTTATTCACTCAACCCCTTTTTATTCACCGGATCCCAGTGGGGGAGGCATCCACAAGGACTGTACCCTCCTTCCCCTACCACCAACCTCTCGGAAGGACTTACGGACACACATGTTTAACGTGATCGTACTCCTCGTGAACACGGCGGCAGTTTTGGCAGTGGCGGGAATCAAACCTGGGCCTACCGAATGCAATTCCCGAGCGCTAACCTCCCGCTAATTTAAATTTTATAATGACCATATGCTATTTAAAATATCCATCTTTCCAACATTTAAAATATCCATAAAATTAAAATATCCATCTTTCCAACATTTAAAATATCCATAAAATTAAAATATCTATTTAAAAAATCCATATCGTTCTATCAATCATCCATATCGTTCCACCAAATAATAATTTCAAATACATCACCACAATTCAATAAAAATATCCATATAATTAAAATATCTATTTAAAATATCCCGATGTATACAACACATATGCTAAGCTCTTAATTCATTTAAAACCGGAAGCGCGGTCTCCATGGAAACGGGGAAAAACTTCTGCGGGGGGGGGGGGGGAATTCCGGGAAGAACTTCTATAACGGATGGGCCTTAGTTCGATCCTTAGTTCATTAAAATCGCGATCCTGTGGATTATTTCTGGACCAGAATGGGCTTGTAAGAAAGCCAGATGTTTCAGCTTTCTAAAAATGTAAATTATTAGTCGAAATTATGAGTAGTTTTTACGATGAGAGGCTTTAAAAACGAAAGTCGATTTTTTTTAACCGAAAGTGACTTTTGTTTTAAAATCTTTAAAAAATATTAGAAATCGAAATTGAGATTTGAAATTGGTATATTTTTACTCGCAATTATCTGCTCTTTCCGGTGATTTGTTTTTTCTACGAAGTCCCGATCGTGGAGAATAATGGCAAAAAGAGAAAAAAACGGTCGAAATTGCATAAAACATTAAATAACAAAAAAAATAATTAAAATTTTTAAAATAGGTTTTCACGCGTCCTCTTCCCGCCCCATCCGAGTCTCCGATTGCCAAATTTCGTAGTTCTCCGACGCGCGGTCGCTGAACGTATAGTAAGGCACACACACAGACATTGCCTTTTATTATTTAGTAGCCGCCTTTGGCGACCAGCCTGTTCGCTACCCTTGAAAATTCTGACCGTGGCAAACTCGCTGGCGCGGCCTACCAGAAAGGTGTAAAGTAACAATTTGGACGGCCAGGAAGTGCCACCCAATTTAGACCGGAACCCAGTGGGGGAGGCATCCACAGGGACCGTACCCTCCTTCCCCTACCACCAACCTCTCGGAAAGACTTACGGACCCACATGTTTAACGCGATCGAACACGGCGGCAGTTTTGGCAGTGGCGGGAATCGAACCTGGGCCTACCGAGTGCAATTCCCGCGTGCTAACCACTATGGGCTACTGCGTCCTCCGCGACAACTTTTTTCCATAACTTTCTTTTTATTCACCCAATTTAGACCGGAACCCAGTGGGGGAGGCATCCACAGGGACCGTATCCTCCTTCCCCTACCACCAACCTCTCGGAAGGGCTTACGGATCCACATGTTTAACGTGATCGTACTCCGCCTGAAAACGGCGGCAGTTTAGGCAGCGGCGGGAATCGAACCCGGTCCTACCGAGTGCAATTCCCGCGATCTAATTTAAATTTTATAATAACCATATGCTAAGCTCAATTAAAATATTCATGTTCCATCATTTAAAATATCCGTAAAATTAAAATATATCCACAAATTAAAATATCCGTAAATTAAAAAATCCATATCGTTCCGCCAATCCATAAATATAATAAATTCAAATACATCACCACAATTCAATCCACCATAATTCAATCATTTAAATTATTTAAAATATCCATTTGAAATATCCATAAATTAAAATATTCATTTAAAATATCGTATAAATATAATAATTTCACCCGATGTATACAATACATATGCCAAGCTCTTAATTAATTTAAAACCGGAAGCGCGGTCGGTCTCCATGAAAACGGGGGGGAAAACTCAACGCCGGTGAAGGACTGCATTAGCGGAAAAATTATAATTCGGAAAATTTTAAAATCCCGATCCGGGCAATTTTCATTATTTCTTAACCAGATTGGCCTTGTAAGAAAGCCAGATATTTGAGCTTTCTAAAAATGTAAATTATTAGTCGAAATTATTAGTAGTTTTTGCGATGGGAGGATTTAAAAACCAAAGATCATTTTTTTGAACCGAAAGTGACTTTTGTTTTAAAATCTTTAAAAAATATTTGAATTTGTCCCTGAGATTTGAAATCGATATATGTTTACTCACAATGTCTGCTCTTTCCGATGGTGTGATTTGTTTTTTTTTCTACGACGTCTGGATGGTGGAGATAAAACGGGAAAAAACGGTCGTAATCGCATATAACATTAAATAACAAAAAAATTATTCAAATTTTAAAAATCGGTTTTCATGTGTCACCTACTCCCCCCCCCCCCCCCGGTCTCCGATTGCCAAATTTCGTAGTTTTCTGACGCGCGGTAGCTGAACCTATAATGTATAAGACACACACAGAGACAGACATTGTCTTTTATTATTAGAAGACTATCCGCATTCGGCGACCAGCCTGTTCGCTACCCTTGAAAATTCTGACCGTGGCAAACTCGCTGGCGCGGCCTACCAGAAAGGTGTAAAGTTACAATTTGGAAGGCCAGGAAGTGCCACCCAATTTAGACCGGAACCCAGTGGGGGAGGCATCCTCAGGGACCGTACCCTCCATCCCCTACCACCAACCTCTCGGAAGGACTTACGGACCCACATGTTTAACGTGATCGAACACGGCGGCAGTTTCGGCAGTGGGGGGAATCGAACTCGGGCCTACCGAGTGCAATTCCTGCGCGCTAACCACTGGGCTACCGTGCCCTCCGCGACAACCTCCATAGCTTTCTTTTTATTCACCCAATTTAGACCGGATCCCAGTGGGGGAGGCATCCACAGGTATCGTACCCTCCTTCCCCCACCACCAACCTCTCGGAAGGATTTACGGACCCACATGTTTAACGTGATCGTACTCCGCGTGAACATGGCTGCAGTTTTGGCAGTGGCGGGAATCGGACCCGGGATTACCGAGTGCAAATCCCGCGCACTAACCACTATGGGCTACAAGCGCCCTCAACCTCGTGGAGTTAACGAAATTTGGTTTAGTTTAATGACGTTAAAACTAATAATGAAATTTTAAGGTACCGCGACAATCCCCATAACTTTATTTTTATATTTCTTCAGTGTTTAAGTTTTTCATTAATACCATTTAAAATATCCTTATTTTATAGTTCCATATTTCCATTTAAAATATCCATATCGTTCTATCATTTAAAATATAAATATAATAATTAATTTCACCCGATGTATACAATACATCACCACAATTCAATCATTTAAATTTTATAATGACCATATGCTAAACTCTTAATTCCATCATTTAAAATATCACTCTAACCCGATGCAACGGCGTGACGTCCCCTCCGTTTCTGGGCAGGGCTGTCAGGGAAAAATCGGAACGTCGCTGAGTATTGGCAGAGAAATATAAAATCAATACTTCTTTAAAATCCCGATCCTGCGGGCATTTTTAAATATTGCTTGACCAGATTGGGCTTGTAAGAAAGCCAGATGTTTGAGCTTTCTAAAAATGTAAATTATTAGTCGAAATGATGAGTAATTTTTACTATGCGAGAATTTAAAAACCAAAAATCGTTTTTTTGAGCCGAAAGTGACTTTTGTTTTAAAATCTTTAAAAAATATTAGAATTTGTCCCTGAGATTTGAGATTGATATATGTTTACTCGCAATTGTCTGCTCTTTCCAGTCGTATGATTTGTTTTTTTCTACGTCTGGATGGTGAAGAAAACAGGGCAAGAAGGGCAAAAACGGTCGAAATTGCATAAAATATTAAATGACAAAAAAAAAAATAATTCAAATTTTAAAAATCGGTTTCGTCGAGTCCCCTTCCCACCCTCGCGGGTCTCCGATTGCCAAATTTTGTAGTTCTGCGACGCGCGGTTGCTGAGCCTATAGTGTATAAGACAGACAGACAGACATTGCCTTTTATTATATAGACTAGCCACCTTCGGCGACAAGCCTGTTCGCTACCCTTGAAAATTCTGACTGTGGCAAACTCGCTGGTGCGACCTATCAACTATTTGGATGGTCAGGTAGTGTCACCCAATTTAGACCGGAACCCAGTGGGGGAGGCATCCACAGGGACCGTACCCACCTTCCCCTACCACCAACCTCTCGGAAGGACTTACGGACCCACATGTTTAACGTGATCGTACTCCGCGTGAACACGGCGACAGTTTTGGCAGTGGCGGGAATCGAACCCGGGCCTACCGAGTGCAATTCCCGCGCGCTAATTTAAATTTTATAATGATCATATGCTAAAAATTGGAAGAACATGGAGCTAGGCCATTCCTGGCTCCAAATATATATATTATATACAGGGGTTGGACAAAATAAAATGAACACCTGTGTAATAACAATACTCAAGGGAAACCTGTCATATACTCCTGCCCAGTAGTGTTGAAGCGTGCCACCTATCGGGTGAGAATGTACACACATGAGTTTGTGAGTAGCAGTGATAGCGGTCGGATGCAAAACATATTGCAGCGTTAAAACTTCGTTATAGCTGACTTCTTAGATTTTAAAAGAGGAATGATTGTTGGTGTCCGTCTTGCAGGAGCCCCAGTAACGAAACCAGCCTTGTTGGTGTCATGTCGACTGTAATGACAGCCTATAACAAAAGGGAAAGACATTTGCCAAGCACAACAGTGGCTGATGGTCGAAGATGACTGATAGAAACAGAAGGGCTTTGAAGCGGATTGTGGCCAGAAAGCACAAGACAACAGCATCCCAGATAACATCTGAGATGAACATATATCTACAGGAAGCTGTATCATAAAAAACTATCTGGCGTAAACTTCATGTGGCAAATATTCACGGTAAAGTGGTGATTCCAAAACCATTGGTTACAGCATGCAATGCCTTGAAATGACGAAAAGGGTGTCACGAGCATAAAAATTGGACACAACAACAATGGGAGAATGTCTCGTCAGACGAATTGTCGTTCACATTATTCCAGACCAACAGACGTGTTTACATTTGGAGAACACCAGCAGAAGCCTATCATGTTAACGGTCTCCTTCCTACTGTTCAACATGGAGAGGGATCAGTGATGCTGTGGGGCGCAATATCACACTGTGGTCCTGGCCCACTTGGTTTCCTGCATGGGCGGATTACAGCATGGGATTATGTCAGTATTCTAGCTGACCATCTTCATCCAATGGTGCAAAGTTTGTTCTCTGATGACCTGTGTACCAAGACGATAATGCTCCCATTCACACTGCAGGAATTGTCCGAAACTGATTTAATGAACACGATCATGATGAAGTACAACACCTCATGTGGCCCCCTCAGTTCCCTGATCTTAATGTAATTGTACCTTTGTGGGATATGTTGGGGGGCAAGCTGAACAGTCGGTTTCAACCTTCAAGGACACTTTCTGAATTGACTTTTTTACAAGAGGAGTAGCTACGTATCCCTGTGACTCTTGTGCATGTCTTGTATTTGTCCATCCCACGTCGGATACAAACTGTAATTCATGCAAAAGGAGGGCCATCAGCCTATTAATAAAAATTATATGTGATATATATACACCTTTTTTATTATATATACGCAGTATATACGCAGATATATATACGCAGTTTCTTTATTAACAGAATGAAGAAGGGAAAGGGAGTGGTGGCTGGTTAGATTCCAGGTCTATTTTCTGGTCTAGGTTCAAACTAGACTAGCATCTTCTTTTATTATGTACATTATATTTTTAATATATGTATGTTATTATGCATGAATATATATATTCAAAGTGCTAATTCTTGATCTAGAAATTCATGGGCTTTTGTAAGGGGAATCTCTATCTTGGCAAGTACCTAAAACATTAAAAAATAAAAAAATAACAGATTTTTATGACTAGAAAAACAAACCATTATCAATAAAAATTACAATTCCCTGAGCCAATATATAACACTAATCGCTCTTGCTACATACACACACACACATCATGCAGGGCTTGATTTAAAGACAAAAAATTGTATAGTAACAATGGCTACACAAATTCTATCTTGCTATTGTAATACAGTATTTTTGATTAGTAATTGAAAATTGCTTTTCATTTTTTTGAAAACTAAGCAAACATAAAAATTCCACAAAAAGGGTTTCAGAGTACTAGTGAGCCTAAATGTTTAAATAAATAATAATTTAAATTCTAAGTGTTTAAATAAATAATAATGTTTTAATAAGATATTCTGAAACCTTTATTTCATTTATATCATGCTTCAAAGATAATTTCTTTGAAAAGTAAAAACTATTAAATTTTAAAATAGAAATAGTTATTAAGTTTATAATGTCCAATAAAATAATGGAGAAAATTTCCAAAATATCATAATCATGATGATTGAAAAATTAAAATGGGAATATATATTAATAAAAAATTACAACAAATATTGAAGAAAAAGCTGGTGTACTTACCTATAAAAAACAATAAATTACTGCAAATAGTATACCCCATTTTTAGAAAGTAAAGAATAGAAATATTAATATGAGAAAATTTAAAAAGAAGGTGGAGAGCCAAGCAATATAAAAAAATAATGGTTAATTTTGCTAAAAATAAAACCTGAAATGATGAAATTGTTTTAGGGTAAAGTGGATTAAAATTGACCCCAAATGTGTTTAAATACAACATCATAAATTAAATTTTTTAGATCGTGGAAAACAAATATCATGAAACACCTGAAAAATTCTATATTTCAAACAAGGTAAGAAAATAATTAGCAACCATAAATGTTTAAAATATTCAGAAAATGAACTGAAAATAAATAAATTTGGAATACGTTTAATAAATGAAAAAAATTGAGGAAACTGTCAATTACTTTAACAATTAGAAAAAGTTAAGAAAAACACCAGAAATGAGTTTTAAACTTGTAATAAATACCAAAAAAAAAAAAAAAATGAGAAAATAGCAACTATAAATACATGGTTATAATATGACTATAAAAATATATAAATTTCTGTGAAGTTTTGCTATTTCTCTATGTTAAAAACATGTAGCTGATGTTGCCACTGTTTGACAAATTTCTCATTACTTGAGTTTCTCTGCTTCATACAGCAAAAACTACAGCATATAAAATATAATTTGGTACAATTATAGAGAAAGGTTTGGGGAATATGCTGAAATAAAAAAATTTTCGATTTATAATTTAGTTTATGAATTAATGTCAAAGACAATGTATTTGAACTGTGAGTTCACGTCCTGGACAGACTAACAATTGCAAATTTTTCCAGGCATGTACCTACATAGTTGAATTTTTGTAAGAGAGTGCTCTTTCTTGAACTTCGATTTAGTTTACAAGTTCAGTGAAATAAACCATTTTTTTATTTATACATTATTTGGATTGAAATAGCATATGAAGTGAGTTCTACGAGAATGAGAGAGTGGGAGGCAAAACCTCCCGACTCATGAAGCAAGTTATGGGGGTTGGCGAAGCGTAGCATGCAGGAGGTGGAGCCCCTAGTTATTTAAAATAAAAAATAACATGTTTTGTATTTTCGATTATATTATAATATTTTGTTCCAGGAACCCGCAACAAAATTATTGGGGGTTTAAAAGTTAGCAACACTGGTGGGAATTCTAAAAACAAACTTGCGATGAAAGACATCGTAAAAGATGTATTGCAAATACTGTAAATCGCAATATTTCAGTTACTTTTTATACAAATTTGATTTGCATTCTGATGCGATACTGCTTAAATCAAATTCTGCCCTCATGATACTATTCAGAATATATATCCACATCTGTTGGTAATGGTTAGTATTGTTTTCGATTATGGAGGTACATGCGCAGAATGGGCTTAAAAATTTCAAATATGCTTTTATAAAATAAACAGCGGGCAAAATGGTCCCCTTGAATTACGTTAAAAAAAAATTAATGGAACGGAAATACTACCACAATCAAGAGTTCTCTGCACTTCCATTGCATATTGCATAATCAAATTACAAAGATTGCAATAAAGACCTAACTTTAATTCCGGTCAGATGGGCATCTCATATACACACAACATCGCTATTCATAGGTTCCTGATAAAGTGTGTGGTTGTTATTCAATATTAAATCAGTTTAAGATTCAACTTACCATGTTCGAATCTGGTATTCACCCCCATGAGATCAGAAAAATCAAGTAATGCTGTATATCCAATCACATCTGTTGTTGTTGTGGAAACTCAGACCGTCCGACCTACCAGAAAGGTGCAAGGTAACTGTTTGGACGATCGGGAAGTGCCACCCAATTTAGACCGGAACCCAGGGGGGGAGGCATCCACAGGGACCGTACCCTCCTTCCCCTACCACCAACCTCTCGGAAGGACTTTCGGGCCCACATGTTTAATATGATTGTACTCCGCATGAACACGGCCAATCACATCTGTTGTTGATGTTGAAACCCAGACCGTCCGACCTACCAGAAAGGTGTAAGGTAACAGTTTGGACGGTCGGGAAGTGCCACCCAATTTAGACCGGAACCCAGTGGGGGAGGCATCCACAGGGACCGTACCCTCCTTCCCCTACCACCAACCTCTCGGAAGGACTTTCGGACTTTGATGTTTTTTAATAATTTTATATGAAATACAATATTAAATGGCTGAAATATTGCAATGCTTAAAAATTAGGGAATAAAAGACAAAGAAAAATGAGGAAATAAATTAATAAAAAATCATCAAGAATTATTGGTAATAAATTTTAAATTAAAGAAAATTTAATGGATGGCCACTTTATCTAAAAAAAAGCCAATAAATTTATTGAAAATTGCTTCCAGTCTGGGAAAGTAAAGCATAAAAAGTTCAATATGAGAAAACTGAAAGAAAAATGTAAGGAGTGGTGGGACAAGCAATAATGGAAACAATCAGTAATTTTGATAAAAAATAAAACCTGAAAGAAAAAAATTATTTACAAAAAATAATTGTTTTCTACAACAATTTAATAATTGTTATAGGAAGAATGGATTTAAAATTGTTCCAATAAGTATTTAAATAATACATGGTAAATGAAAATGTTTAGGATATCTTGGAAATCATAAAACACCTGAAAAGTCTTGAAATACATTGGTAAGATTTTAAACAAAATAAGAAAGTATCTAGTAGCCATAAATGTTTAAAATATTAAGAAAATGAATTAAAAATAGATAAATAAAAAATCGGTAAATTTCGAAAACTTTTAAGAAATGGGAAAAATGAAATGATTTAAAGATAAATCTAAAATTGAAAAAATAGTTAAGAAACAAGTTGTAAAAAACTTAATTACCAAAAATAAGAAGGTAGTAATTATAAATGCATATTAATAATATTACTGTATAAAAAATATAAATATTTCTGTAAATTTTTGTTTATTTTATTTTCAGCAAAATAATAATAATAAATAAATAAAAAAGGTAAGTTTTGTAATCTGATATGAATCTTCCCTGATACTTCAAAATATCCATCAGAATTCAAACTAAGGGGGGATTTCTCCCCTTGATTATAGAACCATAGTAAGAAACCTGGGTTGGTAACTGCAATTTGCTGATGCAAGTAATATCTGTCTGGAATTATAAAGCTAAAATCAGACACAATCTCTATGTACTAAATTTGGCATGTCATCATAGTTCACAGTTAATATTTTGACAGTTCATAAAAATATTTTTTTTGTTTTGGTAAGAAAATACAACACATTTATAAAATGTCCGGCCACCCAAATTGCTGCTCTATGTCCATGGATGAGCCGGACAGTCTGGGTTTTTGACACTTATAAAGTGTAACAATCTAATTAAATTACTCTTCAACTAAATGTCTTTTTTCAACAGCAATAGTGCATGCATGTTCAACTAAAAGATGTTTACGTATAAATCCTTGCTGGCACACCTCACAATTAAAAGGTTTATTTCCAGAATGAATAACAATATGATTCTTCAAAGTATACTTTGTTGTAAAACTCTTCTGACACACCTCACAAATAAATGGTTTTTCACCAGTATGAGTAAGAATATGCTTGTCTAAAGTAGTTTTCTGATTAAAGCCGTTTTGGCATATCTCACAAGTAAATGCTTTTTCACCAGTATGAGTACGTATATGTTCAGCCAAAGAATGGCTCTGATTAAATCCTTTCAGGCACACCTCACAAATGAATGGTTTTTCATTAGTATGAGTACGCATATGGATAGCCAAATTTTGCTTTCGATTACAACCTTTCTGGCACACCTCACAAATAAAAGGCTTCTCTCCAGTATGAATAAGATAATGTATATTCAAAGCACTCTTTCTTTTAAAACCTTTCTGGCATATCTCACAAATAAATGTTTTTTTAAGAGTATGAGTATAGATATGATTTTTCAAAGCATGCATTGTATTAAAATATTTTGGGCATATCTCACATGTAAATGGTTCTTGATCTACATGAGTATGAGCATGTCTTACCAATTGACGTTTTCCTTTAAAACTTTTCAGGCATATCTCACAAATGAACGATTTTACATCACTGTGCATATGAAGATGATCCATAATTGTACTCTTATGCAAGGTGAATAAATGGTTTCTCAAATGCAATTATATTCACTAAATTACCTTCTTTTCTTGACAGAATCCGTTTTTACATATAAAGCACACAAAAAATGATATCTTGTTATACATCTTTTAATTAAATACTTTAATACACATCTTGTTCAAGACAGAAAATTTGCGAGTTTAAATTATAATTTTATAAAAAATATATATTTTGTAAGTCATCTTTACAAATGATTTCATAACTTTGAGAATTTTATTACACCAATTCCTATAAAACCATATTAATATTAATCATTCTATTTTCAGTCAATATCTTTGGCAACACTGTATAAGAAAATTTTATTTTCTAGTATGTTTGAGTAAGTGATGGTATGGATTAACATTTTCTATGCACAATGCAGAAAATTTTGTTTTCAGTGATACTATGTTCTATGATTTTTCTATAGCATCAAATACAGGCGATTCTCCGTTGAAATGCAAGAAATTCATATGTTGTAAGTCTCTTTAATGTTCAATTCTACTACAAGTTTTCATGAAAACAGGAAACAACAGTTGTAAGCCAAATTTGTCTTTTAATAGATAAGGTAAGGTGTTATATATCAGCTGATACTGAGTTGCTAGAATCTAGCAATCCATAATCTTCAAATACTTAGTATGCAATTCTAACCATCCAAATCAAACAGAAAACTACTTTTAAAATATATAAATATCAGCATAAAAATTGAAAGAGAAAAAAATCTTGGTAAGAAGAGAATACAAATATGTTGATAATAAATAATAGCTCGTTTTCATACAATTCCTATCATTTGTCATATGAACATGTCACATTCCGTTCTTGTGGTGGTGGTGGTGGTGGTCGCCCGCTTTGGGCTCCTGGAGCATATAACAACGTTCGCAAGAACGGTTTTGCGCTCCGCAACTAAATACGCAACATGCCGCCCTAGCAGCAAGAGACTAAACACACAAAATTAGCATCTTCGAAGCACCAAACACAGCGCGTCACAGCCCGAATATGCAAAAATAACACAACAGCAAAGTATAAAACCGTAGCACATCCGACACAAAATCAGAAAGCAGGGGGGGGGGGGAACCGTTGCCAACGGAAAGCCAAAAGAAAAAACATAAGACCCCTATTCACCGCAAGCAACCAAGGAGGAACGAGGCAAGACAGGACGCCCGGAAGCAACCGTTGGACGAAAAATCACACAGGGAAGCGAAAAAAAAGGGGGTAGAGGGGCCGATCCCCAGGGCATGGAACAAACTTTCCCGTTGGAGTTTGAACTTTCTGCACTCCAACAGAAAGTGGTCGACAGTATCAGCAACTTGACAGGTGGTGCAGAGGGGGGAGGAGACCAGGTTCACCCGATAAAGCACCTCGTTGGTCAGAAGGGTCCTTGTCCGCAGCCGAGCCAGCAGGGTTTCTCCGCAACGAGATATAGGGTAGTTCTTGAAGTACCAACAGCGGGCCTCGATGTGGCCAAAGTTAGGAAAATACTTGTGGTGGTCCAGGCGCGTTCTTCCGCAATGGCTCCCTTCCGCTTGAGCGAGGCAGCCAAGTCCTCCGGGGAAATCCACAATATGGAGTTGAAGTTGTCCGAGTGAGCTTTGGCGAGCCGATCAGCTTCTTCGTTTGGGCCAATGCCTTTATGTCCAGGCACCCATACCAATTTGATAGTTCGGACCTTCTGGAGGGTTTCTTCCAGTCTCTTTCTGAGAAAAAGAATCACGTTCGGAGACTTTTTGTCCACCTTTCTGAGAGCCTTAAGAACAGACAGGCTATCTGATAAGATTACAAGTTGCTGCTCTTCTGTCATAGGTTCAGATATGGCGAGACTAATAGCCAGGGCTTCCGCAGTAAAGATAGAGTTCAGATGAGGGACAGACTTTGAGCACCCGCGGTTAGCTTAGGCGTTCCAGACTGCAACGCTAGTAGATGTTAGCGATTTGGACGCGTCCGACGATAGGCAGGTATGGTTGCTCCATGTCTCCCAATGCTTCATGAATTGCGCGCAGATTATAGAGTCCGGTAGCTTAGTGTCTTGAAACCCGAGATCATTGGTGTGGATGGTAAGTCCCGGGCATGGCCACCTATTCGGAGGGGGTGTCCATTGAATGAGGTCTGTTTCACGAAAGTCAAAGTCCAAACGAATTTCCTCCCACGTCTGAGCAGGTAGATTCAGGGTGCTCAGCGAGGAACCATCCAGGGTCCGATTGAGCGGAGAGAAGCGTCCTAGCGCTTTGTGCCTAATGAAAAACCTGTGCTTGAGGCACTCGTGCCGAGACAACTCCCATGTCCCAGTTTCTCTGCGGAGTACAGGAAGCGGTGTCCACTGGGGTAGCCCGGTGGCTACTCTTAAGGCCGCGCTGTAGAGCACCTCAATTCTCTTTTTGTCCGTGACGCAGGCGTTGGAATGGATGATACTCCCGTAGTCCAACATGGATCTAACGACCCCATTCACTATTCGAAGAAGGTGCCCCGTGGTAGTCCCCCTTTGCGAGTGGGCGATGCACTTTATAACGTTAAGCTTTCGAAAGCCACGCATGCGAAGTTCTTCGAAATGTTTCTTCCAGGTCAAATTCTGGGAAAAGTGGAGGCCCAAGATCCGGACCGTGGTGACCCAAGGTATCGTTCGGCCACACATACCGACGTTAAACTGGGGCAAGCTTTTTTCTTTGAGAAATTAATCGCTGAGCACTTCGCAGGGTCGATGGTTAACTTCCAGTAGCTGCACCATTGTCCTATATTGGTCAACGTCGACTGGATATTCCTTTTGACCTCTGGCCATTCGTTCCCTTGGGCCAGAACAAAGATGTCATCCGCATAAACGACAATTTCGGTATTGGATACCGCAGTCTCGAATATGTCTCGCATGTAGATTGTATAGAGAAACGGAGAAAGGACAGAGCCCTGAGGAATTCCACAATGGCTAGGTGTCTTTCGAGAGAGGCATCCTCTCCACCGGACCTGAAACTATCGGTGGGAAACAAATTCGAAAATCCATTTTGCTATCCTCCCCGTGAAACCTGCGTCTAGCAGCTTGGCCAAGAGCCCGTCCCTCCAAACAGAGTCGTAGGCGGCTTTAATGTCAAGAGAGGCAAGGATTATATATTTTTTCGCTGTTCTTGCAGCCATTATGTCTTCGTGGATCTTTGTCAGGGAAGTTGAGCAATCGCGAAAGGGGAGAAACCCATGGTGATTTTCGTGGAAGATGTCCTTTGTGAAAATCCTGTGGGTCATACGGGAAAGGATCATTCTCTCCATGACTTTCGCTACCACAGAGGTTAAAGCGATCGGACGATACGATTCAACAGCTTGCCTGTCTTTCCCTCTCTTCAAGATGGGGACGAGGACAGAGTTTTTCCAGGATTCAGGAATGTCACCTGTGGTCCAGCTTTTGTTTAGGAGGTTAAGCAAAATCAGCTGGTTTTCCGTGGTTAATCCCCGAAGGGTCTTGATGTGAATCCCATCAAGCCCGCCAGACCCCTGGGACGTGTTAGAAAGAGATCTTCTAAGTTCTTTGAGCACAAAAGGAGCGTTGAAGACCTGGTTCTCTTCGTCGCTGAAGTCTAAGGGGATCCCTTCCAGCGGTTCGGTGCGGCCATACCATTCAGCAAAAGCATTGGCCTGAGACTGAGGTGACGAGGTGTCTCGTCCGTCGATCTTGAGGATCCAGTGAGAGGTAGAAGGGGGATCACTCCTTTTATTGAGCGCTTTCAAGATCTTATAGATGAAACCGGACTGGGAAGCCTCCTGGCACACCTTCTGCCAATAGATCCGCGAGGCTGTTCGAGTGGCTTTCCGAAGCTTGCCAGAAACGTGACGGTAAGAAATCCAGAAATCTCGCCGCAGGGTGGTCCTAGCCAACCGCAAGAACCGTCTCTTTTGCCCCAAAAGAAAGCTGCATTCGCTATTCCACCAAGGGGTCCCAAAGCGTACGTTAAGGGCCTGCCACCGGGCGCTGTCCGCCATAGCCAAGCCACAAACACTCAGGAAATGATCGTACGAGATACTCCCTTCTCCGGACATCCTGAGCGACTTATTCAGCAGCAGATGAACTTTACCCCAGTTATACCTTTTTCGAATTTCTTGCCGGATGTTAAAAGGGATCCGCAGATTAATCTGTACTTTGATAGGAAAGTGGTCCGAGGAGAAGCAGTCGGCGTGTACATTAGCGCTAGACTGCAAGGCAATATCGGACGAGCAGATGGAGAGATCGATAAGGGACGTATTCCCATTCCAGGAGATATGAGTAGGGACATTGTCGTTGAGGAGGTTGATGCTTTGTCCCATGATCCAATTGGCCACTATCTCAGCGCCGGGAGAAGTCCGGTCGGAGCCCCAACATCTGTGCTGGGAGTTAAAATCACCCAGGACAAGGAACGGCTTGCTGATAGAAGTCAGGAGATTTTCCAACCAGGCTCCCTCGAAACAGCCCCTAGGGGAGTAAATATTAATGATCGACAGGGTTGAAGTCTGCCCCAACCGAAGCTTGATCCCAATCACCTCAGTACCGTGGGAGGAGTCTTCTGGAATAGCAATGAGCGAGGACGGGATCTGATCATTCACACAAATCGCAACCCCGCCGCCCCTCCCAGAAGGGCAGTCAGCGCGGTAGACGATCCGGTGGGGAAGGGAGGAAGGAATCGCTCTCGAAAGAAAAGTTTCCTGAAAGACCAACACATCAGCCGAACTGAAAAACCGATCAACAATCCAGGGGCGCTTATCACGAAGACCTCGACAATTCCACTGAACAACTGAAAAACCCATAACAAAAACAAAAAAACGACAGCAGCACACGAAAAACGAAAAACAAACCCCAACAGCACACAAAACCCGAACCCCCCCCCCCCCCCGCAGCGAGGCTCAAGCCCCGCTACGGAACATCCGCTTGTCTCTCTCTACCCCTGGACTTCACCGCGTCCGCAGGGCTTAAGGCAAATTGCATGTTGTCAACAGTAGGCTCACTTTCTAATTCCATCATCGCATTCTCGTCATCGTCCTTTGATTTCTCCCGATTTAATTTTTTCTTACCCGTTTTGTCTTTCCGCTTTGGAGACGGAGATTGTACCCGTTTCTAACTCATTTGGTTCATTTTGCTATAGAGAGTTTTTATAACATTGGATATCCTCTTGTCCATTTTGTCCTCAGTTTCTTTAACGACTTTCTCTAATATATTCTTGCTTTCTTGCCTAATAATATTCATTTGGGCCCGTATTTCTGTTTCGATTTTGGCGCTGACCTCTTCCTTTAGAATGTTGTGCATTTCTACTTTAAGTGCTTGAAGAAAAGGTTTGAGGTCTTGTTGAGAGATAAGGTTGGTCGGGCCAACATGCCCAGCCGGGGTCTCTTTAACTGCACCTGCATACGTTCCTGATCCGGATCTCGTTTCCTTGTCTTTATATCGGTTTCGAGCTTCTTGTAGAGAAAGCCGATTTCTACATTTGAACCGCAGAAACGCGTCCTCTGCTAAATAGGATGGACAGTTCTTATCATTGCCTTTATGGGCCCCTTTGCAGTTTGGGCATTGTATAGCTTCTGCATTGCATGTCCCCGGTTCATGTTCGCCTCCGCAATTGAGGCATAACTGAGGGCCGCGACACATTTTAGTGTTGTGGTTAAACTTAAAGCACCTGGTGCATTGGCGGGGCCGGTCTATGAAGAGCGAGACTCTATGAATTTCGAACCATAGGGTGACCGCATCTGGTAACTGGGTTCCTAGGATGGTTACCAAAACTGTCAAAGTGGGCTGGCGGACTCCCCCTGAAAATTTTGAGAACCGACGGACTTCTTTCACTTCGAATCCACCTTCCGCGAGTTCTTCTGCTATGTCCGAACACGTGACCTCCATGCTTATGTTAAACAATAAAAAACGGGATGTGATGCAGTCAAATTGTAACGATGTTTTTGTTGGGACAGATAGCAGGGATTTCATTTCCAACAGTTTGTTAGCTGCTTCCAATTGAGTGATTTGCACAAGAAGTTTGTTGGTTCGGGTGAGTTGCATTTGGGACAATACATCAGTGGCTCCGAGTACGGCCATGAGATTAGTTTTTAGTTGTTTAGGATGAGATCTGGGTATCGCTCCGTCGATAGCTTGTATGACTAGAGATATGGCCTGAACACCATGCTTGACAGCTGACGAGAGCTGTTCAGTTTGAGAGGCTTGGTTTGTGTATAGGAGAGGATCATACATGTTCATTTTTTCATTCAAATTCGTTGTATTCGTACTAAAAGAAGAGCTTACCCCAGGAAAAGAAGCGCTACCCGTATGGGTATCCTCCACTGCCTTCGCCACTCTTGAAAATAGTCTGAAGAAGTAGTCGAAGCAGTCCTCCGAGCCACGTAGGCACCCGAGACGCCGCCCTTGCGTACGCTCAATGCAAGGAAAACCGAAAAAGCGAAAAGAAAGAAACCAGGCACACAAGCCAACAACCCCTTCGCCTTAGGGGGAAAACTACACTTGAGTTTCACAAACACAAACACCTACTAATGGACACCAACACGCACTACGAAAACCAAGAAGAGCAGACGCCGCAGCGAGTAACCACCTTTCACCACTCCATTACCACAATTCTCCGTTCTTGTTTGGATGGCTTATATTGAGACACGAAGTGTTAGAGACAAGGGTAGCTCCGCTCGCGCAAGGGATTCTGGGATCACTTGGCGAATGCAGCGCGATTTGATGTATAACAAAATTGGCGCACTATTGCCTATGTGGCGTGTAAAGTTTTATTGTAATATCGCACATCGTCGGTTAAGTTCATTCGAAAGTAGGGGAATGGGCTTATTTTCACCTTGACTATTCCTTTCACAGTTCTGCAGTTTCAGTTGGCTATGTGCCTGCGCTATCTAATAACATTGTAATCACTTTTAACGTGCATTGCTGGTCCATGACAGGTAAGTATAAAAAAAATTAAAATTTGTGTTTTTGCGTCGCATGATTAAAACAGTCGTAGTCTGATCTTATTTAAAGCATTTTTGTCGGAAATACAGGCTTGTAACCAGTGTTTCTTTCAGGACAGTTTGACCGAGCGGGAGGCAATGAAATTTTAGAAGGGTGTAAGTTTTCTATATTTCCTATATAAATATATCTAAATGCTGTGCAACATAAATAGAAACTAAGTCTCATAAAATGTCTCCTGGGTGAATTCTGCTTTGATTTCCGCAACAGGTTTATTTTTCTTTCCAATACAATGCAAATGACCATTCAAATATTTTTCGTAATATGTCTCACCTAGACGCATATATTGAGACAGGGTGTCCAAATTAATACTTACTACGACTTCGCCTTCACTCCGCCCATACTGGGTAGGACAGGAGGTGGAGCCAATGCGATGTAGCGAGTTATGTCAATCAAGAAGGAGAAATTCACGCTATTATTTAGCTGGATATAATTTTTTAAACAATTTAAAGTTATTTAATGTATTTCAGAAAGAGGATTTTTATTAATTTGCCATTTATGTTCTAAAACACAGAGATTTAATTTTTTTGTCTTCATCGTATTACGGATGGATATCTTTTTCTATTTCCGTATGTATAATTATCGAAACTCATTCAAACTACGATTTGTATTTGAGCACATAATGTAATTTTTAAAATATTTCAGCGAACTGTGTACTTTTCGTTGGATTAGGTGGATTTTAACCGGAAACGTGAAAAATTGGTATACAAACAGAAATGTGCCGTCTGTGAGACTGCTAGTTTTTAAAAATTGCTATAAAAATTAAAATAGAACAAAACTCTTAATAATTTACCAAATAGTGAACATAAACATTTATACTTTAATACTAATGCATTAACAGGACCAAATACTTAATATAACAAAGAAATAGGTTTTGAAAATCTGAGACAGAAAATATTTCAAAATAATACATAACTGTTCCATTGCAAATATGTAACATTGTGAGTTGTGGAGGTATTGCAATCGATAAAGATGGTCCCTATGTTACTTCCACAATTTATATACGATTCCCTAGGAGAACACCTGCAAAAGGGTGAAATCAACGCTCCTTCGACTTGGTGGACAGAGAAGTATCAGTTGCAGAGGGGCTCACAGCAGTGCGCTTTTGGGGAGAGCTGACTCTTGACCGTTTCCAGCCGCACGTGCGCTCGAGTACATGGGAATTTTGGCCCAGATGTCAAGCAATAATTCTGGGGTGCTAACCAACCCTCTGTCATCACAGCACCCAATAGCTGGATGTAACCCTTGAATATCCAATCAAAATACCAGGGGCTGCAGTGGGGGAGCCAATAATAGACCTGGGGCGTAATTGTGTAGGAGGGCACATTTTCCGATGTCCGAGAGAGAGTGAGTTTTTTGAGAAGACTTGATATTTTGATTTCGAGGAGAGGTCCTCAATCCATGGAGCAGATGACGGACACCCGTCGCCTACCGACTCGCTGATGAGCTATCCTTCGAGATACTGAGGTATGCCATGCATGTATTTTTACATACTGTGTCGATGACACGATTTTCGTCTCTCTCTCGCTGCATTGGTTTAGTCTTCATATTCAGGATAATTCGTTTTTGTGTAAATTAACTTAATTACATTTTAAGGTAACATGTATTTAGATACGAGTTGATCTCAATCTTAATGTAATTTAACTACGGAGAAGTTTATATGTTTTAAATGGGTAATTTTTTGAAAGTTGTGTTTGAAAGCCGTTCTTTTGTAACCTGATCAATATTGTGTAAGGAGATGATGTTTGAGATTAATCATACTTATATTGGGATGTCAGTAGAATATTCCATTGTTATTATAATCATTGTGTAAATAAATATTGTTATGGTTTTATATCATGTCCGCTGTCCTCATTTTCCATTAAATTGATTTATAGGTATTTTTATTCGACACGGCCAATGTCGGAGATTACTTTAATGGGTATTAATAATGATTTTTTGCGTTCTGACCGGACGAGTGGTGAAAATACAGGCAACAATAACTACTCACAATACAAAATTTTCGGAAGTATATTAAAATAAATGCAAATATTTTTACATAAATTGTTGAGGATGAATTATAAAAATTTGGTATGGACCAAAATTTGCAAAATAATTAATAATAACAATTACAGCAAGTTCTAAATATCTGCATTTTTTATGCATTCATTTCATTTGAGTTTAGAGCACTGCAAGCATACAGACTTCCTGCACAGTACACACAGGAATTTTGTCATCCTATGCGCTGTTCTGTGACACAAAAAACATGCTTTCCGTTTGGTAAGCACTAAATCATCCCCTACCTGTGATAAATTTTTAACTGGTTTTTAAGGAATGCGAGCTATTATAAAACTCAATTATCGAGGCAGTTTAGGATTCTACAGTTGATTTTCCATATGTTCCTGGACTATCGCAAATACTCACTTTTCCATTATATCCTCATTTTCCTTGTAGCACTGAAGTAAAACTTATGAATTTACTATTGAAACATCCAGAATGCGGAAAAAAACAGCTAAAGGCCATCTGCGTCTGCGACGACTTGAGGAATGTTTAGAGCATTTCTCATCAAGACTATCTACTTCACCTTTGTTTGCATTATAATACGCGATAATTTCAGGTTTCTGCATTTCAATATCAGTGAAAACTCTGTCATGCATCGAAGAGATGAGTACTGTTGCTTTACCTTTTCTGTTGACGTGCGAAATTATTGTAGATTCCTTTCGAAAGCCATATAATGTTTATCCAACTTCTCTTGTTTTATTAAGTAAACATTTGAGCGGAATTTCTCTTTTAATTCTTTTCATTTTACTGACGTTAGTTTTTTCCTATATGATGTTAACAAATTCTATGAACGAGAACCAATTATCCGCAGTAACATTTCGATTTGTTCCAAAAATAGGGTTGAACAAGGCGCAAAGCAGACTGCTTTGGTTTAGAAAATTTTCCGTATTCTGATTGTAGCCCAATTTCGTCAGAGTCTTTACTACAATATATGTATGTATTGTAAAGACAACTGTTCCTGACGTCTGTTAGAGCCATGATTTTTATTCCGTATTTACGTGGTTTATTTGGGATATACATTTTGAAGCGAACTTTTCCTCTGAAACTAACAAGCATTTTGTCAAATGTTGTCGACTGTCCTATTCCATAGACACTTTGGCAATTAATTTTCTGTGAAACTCCTGAAAATATAGGAAATAGCTGCTGTTGGATCTTGTTTTATTCGTTCTGCTCTGTCTTTGGAATTGTCGATGCGGAAAAAAGTAATGCAAATCTTTTTATACTCATTATGGCCGTAAATATGTCTCTGCCGGTCCCATCGGTGGCGAGAAGTGTTTCAATGTTCTTATGATTTCAGTTGAATACCGATATGAATATTAGAAGACCAAAAAAGCTTTCATTTCAATCAAATCTCTACCTTTCATATTACTGGCCTATATTTCCTATTTCATTTGCAATTCTTTAATTTTATGGTTTGTCCATTTCACGATATGCAGTAAAATATCGTTAGTAAATAATAACTGCCAGACAGAGAATGGATCTGCTTTTTCTCCGAGACCTCTAGCTTTACCTCTTAACACTGGCACTATTATGATTATATTGTGTTTTCTTGTTCGTGACGGGGGTCGAACTTCTGAAACAGACCGTTGGTACCGATTTTTTCCATATATATATTTACTATCCACTAAATTTTCATCATTTCTTATCTCTTCATTTTCACTTTCATCAGATTTTTCTGACAACATTGAATCACTTTCATTTTCGGAATTTATGTATTCATCTTTTGAAATACTATCCACATCGCTATCACCTCCTACTTCATCAAACCACCGCACAATAATTTCTTCAAAGACTTTATCACCATAGAGTACTCGCTTTGACGGTCCCGCTATGTAGATATTTCACAGAAAAAAATTTAAGCAGAAACATGCTGTCTAGCAGACTGCGTCTAATAAAAATATTTTTTCTTTTAATAACTAAGAATGCGCAAGTGTTGCGAATAAGTTGGGAGAGAGAGGACCAATGGCGTAACGATTAGGTGGAACGATAAGATTGAGGGCAAGTTCATTTTGTATAAAGGGTAAATTTGTAAATGCAGCAGTCTCACAGACAGCAAATTTCGGGTTAAGGGTTAATGTTATTAATGAGGAAATAGAGCTTACCTTTGAATAGTTTGAAACTTGCTTGTTCTAGGTCCACTAGCTAGTCTAGGTTCTAGTATAAAATCCACTATTTTTTAGTTCTTCATTAGCAGGAAATTTAAAGCTGCTAACTTTGAAACCATTTTTATAATAAAACAACCAGGAAGAACACAAGTACTTGGCATTTTCAGTTATTAAAATTCAATGAATTATAATAAAAAATAAATAATTTTAAAAGAATAAGCAAAACATAAAAGCCTTAAATCTGTTACGAACAATATAATATTAAATATATTTCTTTATGAAAGTACTAAATAAACTTTACATTTGAATATACAACAGAGCATGATCTTTAGTCATAAAAATGTTCACCAAGAAATCTAACTACTATGTTCAGGTTTTCCATATACGGTAAACAATTGAGTTAGATCACTAAGATTTAGCTTAAATATATGCAACCACTGCTATTAATATTCCAAATTCTTTGATAAACAAAGTAAGGAGTATATAATACACTCCACATTTACAATTCGACGAAAAACTGCAGATCAGACAAAATAAAATATCGATGGCAAAAAATTTCTGAATAATAAATAAATGTGAGTGAAGCCTAATAAATAAACAAGCTAAACGCTTTTTGGATAGAAATTGTTTTGAGATAGCAATTCAATATTCACATATGCTATGGACCTTAAATGAAAACAAATACAAAATATTAAAGACTTACCGACAGAAATTACGTAAAACAATAACGTATGCATACAAAGACAGTCAAAGCTTTAATAAATCCTGAAATACAAATGTATAAAACTCGATGAATTACTGAACTCTGCCCCTACATTTCCGTTATACGAGCTTTGAATGACGAGGCTTAGGCTTAACCGATGATGCAAGAAAAATGATAAAAACTGCAAAAATTACCAAAAAAATTTCATTTTTTTTGGCAGCGACTGTCATAAACATTAACGAACACACAGTAAAACATACATACCTGTAATTTCTATCAAATGATTAAAAAGTATCCAAAATTCTGGAGATATCCTATGTCGCTTATATGTTTAACTTTAGAAAGCACAATTTCCTAACACCCTTTCCGATGGCGTAGGAGGTTTGGTTTATGACCCTGTATGCACATATTGAGATGGGGTGTCCAAATTACTACTTACCACGGCTCCGCCTCCCATCGTCCATACTGGGCAGGACTAAAGGTGGAGCTAATATGGCGCAACACATGTACGTAGTGAGATATGTCAATCAATAAGAGATTCAAGTATATTAGCTGGATATAATTTTTTAAACAATTTTAAGTTATTTGATATATTTCAGAAAAAGGATTTTCATTAATTGCAATTTATATTCTAAAACACGCAGGTTTCATTTTTATGTCTTCATCGTATTACGGATGGATATCTTTTTCTATTTACGTATGTACAATTATCGAAATTCATTCAAACTACGATTCGTATTTTAACAAATAATGTAATTTTTGAAATATTTCAGCGAGCTGGGTATTTTTCTTTGGATTAGGTGGATTTTAAAACATCTGATTCATTGTAAATTTATCTTGCTCGCATTTTTAAAATCATTTTAATCATCAGTATTATTTTGTGTTGAATTCGAGTTCCTCTTACTTTCAAGTTTTCTACAACATATTTAATGGTTTGCAAACATAAATATTAAATATTTTGTTCTGTTTTAAATGTTTTCTTGCCACAATTGCAAATCACAATTAGTAAATAGTGTTGCATGATTCATGTATGTTGTTACAATATTTCACAATTATCTAATATTTCACCCACTGCATTTAAATAAGCAATGACCCACACTCCAAAATATTCAGTATAATATACCATTAAAGCATTGGTAAATATATCACTTAAAGCATTGATAATCTAAATTACTTCATAGGAAGGCTGTTTTGAATCTGAGATTTGATTTAAACTGTTATGTCAGCTTTATATGTTCATGGATGCAGTTACCTTATCTGCAATGAATGCAGGGTGCAAAAAAAACAGTATCGCATCGCAAATTGCGACAGAAAATTTGTGATTTGCTATGTAAAAATAAATTTGAATCGCATTTTGAGACATTATATTAAAAATCACAACAAATGATTCATAACGGTAAAAAAAAATCTTTCCGTATATGTGCATAGCTCCTGTAATAATCATGTTTTTTTTCTTTTATATTTCAAATACGGCATCTCGATATGTTTATAGGTACATTTTTTAAGAACTAGTGAAATAATAGTTGAGAACTGCTAGTCAAAATATCGAAACTGCTATAGAAATGAAGTTTTGATTAGCAGTTTGCAAATCAAAAGTATTCCCTTATTTTGCACCCTTCTTCCTCTTCAACACAGACCGTCCGACCTATCAATAAGGTATAAGATATCTATTTGAACTACCAGAAAGTGCCACCCAATTCAGACTGGAACCCATTGGGGGAGGCATCCACAGGGAACGTACCCTAGATCCTCTACCACCAACCTCTCGGATGGACTTACGGGCATACATGTTAAACATCATCGTACCCTACATGAACACGACGGGAGTTTTGGTAGTGACAGGAATCGAACGCGGGCTGTCCAAGTGCAATTCCCACGAGCTAACCACTGGGCTGTCGCGCCCCTTAATTTGCACTCTGAATGAGAGCCTGATTCGAACTTTGGGAATAGATTTATAGGCAAAGTTCTCTCAAGAGTTTAATTTTTAATAAATTAGAAGCAGGCTGCATGGTAGCACTTAATATATCAGTTCCCATAGAAATACACATTATTGTGGCATACAGCAAAGCAAGTTTTCTTGCTGCCATTGTAGGTATTAATTATTCCATGGTGATAACATGCTTCTTTAAAACAAAATATAAATATCCCTTACTTCATATTACGGTAAACAAATGAGAACTTAGAATGTTAACGATATTGTACACAAATATTTGTTCAGAAATTATTTTAAAATTGTGCTTTGTGTACAGGAGTAACTAAAATGTATAAATCGATGAAAGAAAGAATGTCAAATATTTCTTTTTTTAAACTACACTAAAAATTTACATGCACAAAGATTTAAAAAAAATTATATGCATCCTGAGATTGTTATTTAAACACATCATATCAATTCCATCCCAAATCTTTTCAGACATAGTTAGAGATGTGTGTTAGTAAATTTTCCATTTTTATTTCATTTTTATGGATTTGAAAATTAATTCTTTTTACACTGCCTTTTAAAAAGCAAGTAACTTTACAAGTCGTTGATTATTTAGTTTTTAATTTTGAGGAATATTGTTCAGTCATGATAATAATCATATAAAAATAATTTGCGGAGACTGAAAAACGGAGCCCAAAATTTTCAAATATGATATATATTTTCATGATATATATTTTAACTAGGTTACATTTAAGACTGCCGTGTTATCAGCTGTCGAAAAGAGATAAGAAATAAAAAAACTAATTCAAAACAAAATATTAGGCAAAAAATATTTCTTTTTCCAAAAGCTTTCAAAATGGTCAGTGTACAGCACGTGAAAAACATTTAGATTAATTTATATATTATAAAGTAAACTTCTATAAACAGAAATTTGCATACAAAAGCATTTAATCTATTACAATGAATATACCTAAGTGCAGCTGAATGGACCTGAACATAGCCGCCGTCAGATATTTTGGGCATATACAACAAATGTGCACCCCTCCTTATTTTACATGTTATTGATTTATTTTTACAAATGGTTTAGGCAAAAAGGGTCCCAGTTTGTGGAACAGTCCAGTTGTTAGTTCACGGGGATTGCACTAGGGTCACCCAAGTTTGATTCATAGCTATGCCCAAACTGTCGATGTGTTCATGCGGACTACGGGAATGTTAAATATGTGGGCCTGTAAGTTCTTCCGAAAGATACAGTCCCTCTGGATGCTGCCCCACTGGTTTCTAGTCTAAATTGGATGACAATCCCCGGTCATTTAAACAGATTCCTTACACTTTCGGGTAGGTCAGATGGCGTGGGTGAAAAAAATGAAGCCTCCCGAGCCCCTATGCAAAGAATTCTTACGCCTAACCTATCAGTGCCTCTGCACTGCGCTGCGGTTTGAGAGGTAGGGAATACTATTTTAAGTAGTGTTTCAGTAATAACTGAATTACAGATAAAATAAATTAATGACATTAACAAATTTATTTAAGTGAAACCCCGGTTCTGTAATACAAACATTATATGCAGGAAAACAAAATACAAAGAGAACTCCATTTTAATTATAATATAAAAATCATGAAAAATATATAAGAAAATAAATAGACCACTTATCAAGCTTTAATTTTTCATTTGATAAAAATTTAATTAGGAACAATTTCAAATATATTTCGTATATTTCATTCAAGATTGATTTGATTTCCATAGGAATTTTTTACCTTGACATTAATACATCGACTTGTAAATTTCTTTATTGTAAACAACTATACTCTACTTTCAATTTATACAAAAAAATTGAAGCAAATAATAAATAAACATCAAAGAATGTAAGGTGAAATTGAATAAATTGAAACATCAGGATATTTGAAGTCAAATTTCCTATTAACTATTAAGAAAAGAGTCACTTCCTTATAGTTTAGACAAGTCTATCAAAGACTTGCTGTAGCTCGAGTATAAATTGTGTGCATATTTTCTTTAAGTTCCATTTCCAATGGAATATCGTCTGATGTGGGTAAACAGAGAGAGATCCGTTGCTCCTGAAAATCCCGCTTGACGCTTAGCTTTACGAGACAAAATAAACATACTTTGTTTATTTACAAATTATTTGGATAGACTCTATCGCCCTTGTCAGCAATAAAACTAAAATAAATAAAATATTTCTACAAAATTAACTCTTTATAAAAACTTAAAACAAAATTGTAACATGTTACATATATAAACGTACAAGGTTACCGAATTGATTTTTAAATGAAATGATAAGATCAGTGGTGTGCAGCGATATTTTTCTTTAAGCAAGCACAACATTTAATTCTGCTATATAAAAACAATAGAAAAAGTATATTACAGTCAAACCGTCTATATCGTGGTACTCTCACAATGCAGATTCTATATAATATGGAGCAAAAATTGCGACAACCTTGTCATAAGGCAATATTCATTAAACTCTATAGTCTTATAAAGCGGTTTCTCTATAATACCCATCGGTTTAAGCAGTCTCCTTATAGCATGAATACATTTTTACGGTTCGAAATTAATGAGGCATTCCCTTGTTTTTCATTCACGTACATCACTATATTTCACTTTCAGTTATAAGTGATGTGAAAAGGAGACTAGGTTTGGGTAAGCATTGGAAAATTACTTTATTGAAAATGATCCTTCATCAGTACGAAGTGCAAATTTTAAAAGATAATTACAAAATTGTTTAGCTCCTTTCAAAGAGATTTTGGTAGAGTTACAAATTAAAACTGCATTTGAAAACGAAAATGAAGATATGCAAAGTGAAAAGGACATTAAAAGAATTATGCCAGAAACTAATATTTAGCAGAGGTGATCAATATTAATAGAATTTTTGTTGGAAAAAAGTTATTAAGTTTATATTTTACATTGCTTTTTAATTTTCTTATAAAGTCTTAATAAAAATAATTCGAAATATGTAATATAATTTTGCCTTACTTCTGTATCTATAAACATTATTTTTCATAACCATATTCACCATAACATGGCACTCTAAAAATACCATTTTATATAACGCAGAAAGAATCAATCTGATTTAAATGTTCTGAGTTCCACTTAATACGGTTTTCTTATAACACAGTACGAATTGCTCCGAGTTTCTTATAACGCGGTATGCGGTTTCCATATAACTTGGTACAAATTAATCTGATATGCACTAATCTGAGTTTCACAATATAAAGCGGTACGAATTAACACTAGAACGCCGGAAGCAGTCATTTTGACCGCATAACTAGTTTGAGAAACGATTCCTCCAAAATGACTAATCCTAGCACATTGAAATTTTATGACTTTTCTTCTTTTCCTTGCAAAAAATGTGTCGAAGAAACATCCTAAATTCTGTAACTATGATGTTTTGGTTTTGAATTAAAGGTATCTTTTACTTTTTCTATGGAGGTCAAATTGACCGCTGACCGTCATTCTAGGTAGTTCAAAATATCAGTCATTCTAGTGTTAATCGCATTATGGAAGTGTTTAATGTACTGTTGAATCTATTTGTACATAAATTCCAATTTTCTACTTTTTTGAAAAGGCATTAATGGCATTTTCGTGGAAATTAAGAGTTCTTATTTCTCAAATTTGAAGAAAACTTTTAAGATACAACAAAAAAGTGTATCTTTTCTATTATTAATTAAGATTAATTTGAAGTTGGCCACCAATGATCTATCATCAATCACCGTTTCCCAAATTCTGCTGAAATAAGTAAAAATTTTTAATTTTTTTTAAATTGATGTTAGGTACGCAATACTTCCATTGCTTCTATGGACTGTATACCAGTGGACAAAATCTAACTAAAACTGATAATATTTGGGAAACGGTTGAAGAGTTTCTACAATTATGACAGGTGACCACCAGTCATGACCAGAGAGTTCGAAAACTTTTTCATAACCACTGCCATTTAAAAACTTGTTTCGGTCACAGTGCAGTTATAACCAGAACGACCAAGGACTTTCTCAATAAATGTTATGTAGTCACATGAAACACAGAACACGTGTTTTGCTTGAAATGCTGTCTAGAATCGTGCAGAATAACTATGCCGTTTTTTTCTGGTGAGTGACTTGATAACTGATAAACAATTGTTAACGGAGGTGACCATTCAGTTAACTATAAAAACACTCCCTTGACATGTGCAAAAGTTATACAATAAAAGCAATGCGCAACTCGTTGATTGTTTCAAAGCTGGACCAAGTCTTGTTTAACATAAATGATAACAGAAACTGAATATCGCAACAAAATTAATTACTTCTACAAAAGAAATCTTGTTGAATGAATGTTTGTCCAAAAGTACATACAAAATTAGTTAAAATATATTTCTACATGTGTGTATGCCTGCATTGTGTAACTATTTATTACCAGACATGGTGTAGTTTGGGTAAAAAGATGCTCGTATGAATTGCCGTAAAGATTGGCAAATAATTGATCACTTACACATGCAATATAATTTTTACATATAGATATCTTTACAAATTCTTGGCGAGAAAAACACTGGAAAGTTTGCTGATATTTTATAAAGAGCAAAAACTTGTACTCATCTAGCCTTTCCGAGGTTTAACAAAGTATGCAATCTTTTAGTGTGTACTTTTGTACACGATAGATAAGAATTTGGTATTTTTGTAAGTAATATTTGAATTTGATATAAAACTATCTTGAAATGATGTTAGATTACTGTTAAAATGAAAACTGCGTTGTTATACATATTAAAGTATAAGACTTACTCGATTGATACTGCGATAAAATATTATATTCATCATAATAACCGTAATAGCATTATAGCGTAAAGAAAGAAAATAGGATGTACGGGAAGCGTATCAATACCCCGTATCAATATATTCAACCTGCACGGTCTCTTTAGTTCACGAATGTGACACTAAGAACACCTCTCCGTATTGTTTCAATGGGTGGGTGACTTGTCAATCATACTACTACGCAGGTTAAAGCACATTTTTGGACACGTCTTATCCCCTTACCGCTTGGAGCGCTGACAAGCGATTTCGTTTTTGAGTTTGAGAAGGCAAGAAGTGGTTGGCTTCATTGTCAAAATAACAGAATACGATCCCTTTCCCTGGTTCAGTGTTACAAATGTCAATCATGGGGACATAGTTCTGACAATTGTAACCCTCCCCCGCCTGTTTAAAATGTGCAGAGCGCCTCCAAAGCAAACAATGTACTAAATCAAAAGACCTCCCAGCAAAATGCATAAACTGTATAAAGGACCCCACCCGGTCAACTATTTAGGATGCCCAAAAGCCCCGACCAACAAGGGACCCTCCTCCAAAATCCAAACTGCAAGTACCCTCAGCAATAAAAATCAAAACAATCAACCTGGATCCTCTTCCCATCAAAACTCTAACTCTAGTATCACCCATACCTATAAACAATCAAATCCAATTGTTCCCATCCCACAAACTATTTCAGTGCAGAAATTTTTCTGCACACACCCCCTTCTTCAGAGCCCTCCACTAGCGCGAACTGCCCTGAGCTAGAACCCTTTTCAGTCAGACATGAAAGGTATAGGAAAAGAAAACTTGAGGAGAAAGAAAAAGAAACCCGTGAAGTTAGCCTCACAGAGAACCAAAACAAACGTTATTTTGCACACAGCTCCAACTCCACTGTCAAAAAAACTAAGCCCACATCATCTCCTTATGCTCTGCCTCCTGTTGAAAATATCCAGCATGCTTCACTAACTCCTGTAGATCTCCCCCCTGAAAATCAAACTAAATCAACTAATAATTCTATAGCAAACAATAATACCAAATCAAATAACCAAACTAGTAAAACCATTCAAAACAACCAATCGTATGATCAAACTAACTAGCAAAACCTGCCACCCACACCCTCCTAATGGAAGTTGTGGATATTCAGGAGGGAGCAAAACGTCCGCCCTCCCTCGGAGGAATCAGTGAAATTATGAACTTAATTACTGCAATTCAAAAAATATTCTCAAAATTCAATATTCAGGATATAATAAATAAAATCACAATAGCTATCACCGATATGGAAAAAGTTGAGGGTCACCTCAACTAAGGCTATCTAAAACAAGGCTCGGACATCTAGGAATCATGGGATACGTGACGTCAGCCGCGGGGGGATCTGCAATCACTCCGAGTGTAAGAAAGTGTATTGAAGTTTCAGGAGTGACTTCCAAAAATTCATATTTTTAAATAAAAAAATAATTTAAATACGTGCCCACTAGGATTATAGTGTCTACTGAAAACAGGACTTCATAAATGGTGAGTTATTTTTCATTTTGTCTTATTTTATGCATGCAATTTTAACATTTTTGTAACACACAGCACGTGTAGCGCCGAATGTTGCTATATGTGTACGAATAGTCTTATATCTTGAGAAAAGTATTCTTAATTCATGTTTAATATTGCCTGAATGACTTGTTATTCATCACTGAGCCTTGCATTTTAAGCATAATTTTATTACAGACTTTTGTGAAGTAAATATTTGCCTTTTTTGTTGAGATCGTGAATCGTACATTTTTTAGACATTAGAAAGACAAAATCTGTT